>JAJJWW010003480.1:0-510313 GCA_023531295.1 Papaver armeniacum | reverse complement strand
GATGCGTGTCGTAGGTGCAATCAAATTAATTCAATATTTCCACTCAATTAAAAATAATATAATGGAGTCAAGTTCGTTCCCACGAGGAGCAAAAGATCTTAGTTGTAAAAGTTGTCACGAAGGGGTGTAAAAAGCAAAGAAAATAAACAAAAACAATTAAAATCGAAAGTTGAAAGTTGAAAGATGAAAGCAATAAGAGACAAGATCAAGGAATCCTTCTTCGTTGCAAAACAATGATTAAAGTTATGTTCTTTTCTACTTGTTATTAGTCAAGTTATCTGTAGTAGGATGGCAGTGCGCTTAGCTAGCCCCCAAAATCCCTAATTTCAGCAGTACTTGAGGAGGTCCGGCTTAGTTATCGGATTCTCTTTCAAGAACCACCACTGAGTTAAACACAAGATGTAATTCCCGAGAATGCATTAAGATTTATGAATTTAGGTTTAGTACTAGTAGTTAAACTCGGTTAACTTGGTCCACTTTCTAGCGTTGTTTCTACACACAATTGCTCCACGGAATCCCTCGCAAGGTCTCGTGTTTTCTACTTGTGTAAAGTGTCAAGAAACGATTACGTATCTCCCTAACTTATACTAGATATAGATCAATTAACAAATTAATTTGCATGCATTCCAAATAATCTATCAATCAATCATGAATGTCTTTAAGATCACTCCTATTAGTAAAAACAATCGATAATCATGTGAAAAATCTCAAGATAGAATTAAAAACAAAAACTCAAATCATATGTTAAGAACTAGGAATTCATCCTCAATCAATAAATTAACTACTCATGTTAAAGAGTTCACACAAAGAATAAGAAAAGAAAAGTGTTATGTGTGTGGAGATGTATAAAAGATGTGTAGAGGTGTAGAAAACTTCTCTATTTATAGGCTTCAATATTCTCCAAATCTTCCAAGGTAGAATCCTTTTCCTTTAAGCAATTCAATTTCCAATTCCAAGCTTTTCTCAACTCTTCCACCTTCTCTTTCCAAATTTGAGTCCAATCTCCATCGATTCCTAGCCCAAGTCTTCACACCCCATGAGAAGTCCATAGAAAATTCTGGAATTTGCTCGTGAGAAAAGCTGGGATTGTGGCGGAATTTGGCGGGTGTTGCCGTCGGTCGCACGAAAGTCGTCGCCGTCCATGGAATATTCCGTTTGGATACATTATATATAACGGTTGACTAACGGTCGTTAGCGTGACGGGTCAAAGTCTAAGTCAACTTTGAGTCGAGCAAGGTCGATTCTTGAGTCGGGCGGCCAGTCCTAGCGAGCCACTTTGCCTGAGGCCAAACTTGTTGCGGCACCATCCTTGTGCATCCATGTTTGCATTGCCCGGCCATGATGGCCCTGTCTTCTTCTATCCCACATCCTGCCATGGCACTGTCCACACAGCTTCACTGTCATTTTCACGGCTCCATAACAATACCACCAGTTTCCTTCTCCATTTAAAAGCTATGCAACATCATCTCGTGAGCTTCCAATGGCGACTCCACACACCAATTCATCTAAGCCAACACCGGCTTCCCAACAACTCCACCGAACCTCCATGACATCACAAACCTCTGCTCTGTGCTTGCAATTCATCCGGCTCCACTCGCCATGACACTAACCTTTGCTCTTCCATGCCACTTTTCCAAATGCTGACTTCAACTCGAGTCGACATATAGCTCGGTTTCTCAGCTGCGACATTAGCTCATCAATTTCACCTAGCGGACACCTCTGAGTTGCAACCACTCCATTTCGGTGAATCACGACATCAAATAGAGAAGAAACCCATACGTCATCAAATCCACACAACCATTCTCACATGGTAGTTTCAACCTCACTTGCCAGTGCATCACGGCGGCACCGTAAATTCTAATTCATCCAGTAGCCAACGCACCTCAAGCACTGTAATCCATTGCGCTTGCACATAAACAACAATACCAAGCACCGGTGCGCAGCCTCACAACCACTGCAATTCCACCTTAGAAACTCAACTCGGTACCACGGTAGCGACACCTCCGTGCGGCTCAAACAAGCCATCAACTTTGCACTTGCAAACCCGTTCCATTATAACCTCAAGCCTTCAAGCCATCACTTTGCATACAACCGACGTTAGTCACGGTTGCAATCACGGGCTCATTAGCTCGGCGGTAGTTTCTCGGGGCCACAAACTCAATTGAATCGTATTGTTGAGAACCCCAAAAATCATCATTTATTTGACCTTCTTAACCACCAGACCATACCTCCTTCACACTCATACTTCCACAACAATCACCGGACTTGGATCTTCAAATCCATACCTCATTCGTAACCTTGAGCATCGGCGACAACCCAACCACAAACCCTCACTTTGAACTACTCTGTTCTACCACAATCATCCACCTCTTGGGCCAGATAAGAGAAGTGGAACAAACCCCGGCAAACCACAACTCTGAATCGGAAGAAAAAAGGTCTCAAATTTCTTCATATTATACTCAACAACGACATCAAATTTCTTGATTAACTCTATTCGGATCACATAAGATTCAAACCCATCTCAATTCGAGTCAGTACAATCTTCAATTTCTCAATCTTCTCTCATCCATCTCAGTTAACTCCTCCTCGATATGACCATCATCTTCTTAACCCTCATCTCAATTGCTACCCTCTGATTCATCAACACAGAACCCTTTTCATCTCAGCATCATCTCTCTCTCGATGTAGTAACAGCAGCCGCTGTCTTTCTCAATTTCAGTTCAAGTGTGAAAAATTAATGAGAAGAAATAACTTCTCTGGATTTCAATTTTGTTGTAAGAAGTGTAAGTGGATAGAACCACTCGGGTAAAGCGGATAAAGGGTACCCAGTGGTAGCCCCTTAACATTGGTATTTGTCATTTAACAATCCTCCAAAATAGAGATGCCCCTTAACCTCAAGTGGGCTCCATATATCAATCGCATGTGTAAAATGACCTTTTTGCCCTTTTGGCTCCAAATTGGGTGATTTCTTCTTCTTTTCCTAAGTGTGACTCCATAGTAGCTATAAAACTCAAAACAAGCGTAAAATACATAATTTACAAGAAAAATAGCAAAGAAAGCATAAACTACTAGATAGTAAATTAGGTGTATTCTACACCTATCAAATTCCCCCACACTTAGACTTTGCTAGTCCTCGAGCAAATCAAACTAAAAACTCACAACTTCAAAGCGTTCAAAGCGTCCCAAGCATCAAAAGCTATGAGGACATAGAGTTTACTGCATGCTAGTAATAAGAAGTTAGAAATACTAAAGAACATATTCTCGTTCTTAAATGTTGAGTGAGAAATAACCACACCATAATGAGAGAAACTGCGTGTTTGAGAAGCGATCAATAAGCATTTCGCCTCGACTCTGCACGCCTCACCAAATATGATTTTATGATAATTGCACTCAAAAACTGACTTTTATGGTTCTCACATGTGTGCGGTAGGAATGAAGAGAGAGATTCAGAGGGACACGTTGAATGGTGGGAAGGATAACTTAGAAATATTTTTAAAAACCCACATCTTTTAATATTTTGAAAAACCATTTTTTTGACGATCTCTAAGAAGGAAATCAACCATTTATTTTTGAGGATGCGATTACTTACTCACCTTCACATCCGATCGCCAATTAAGATAACACCACTCTCACGGCATCCAATAGAAACGTCTTCCGCTCCTCGTCTTTATCTCCTTGAAGTCTTCGTCTTCGGTTTCACTATTGATGATAAACCCTTGAATTCCATAAATCCTTGACAATTTGTAACTCTTTTCCTTAATAAATCCTTGTGGAAAACTTCCTTATATATTTTCCTTCCCCACGGATTATTAACAAAACAAAACAAAATATTTCTCTTGTTTTTCTCTCTTTTTTTTTTTTTTTTTTTTTTTTTTTTTGAAACAAACAATAAAATACAAATAAACCATGGCCCGTGGGAGAAGTATTTTACTGTATTGATTCTTCACAACATCGTCTTGAAATCATAAACTTCAAAAATTCTCACCTTTTAATTTTCTTCGCTTTCATGAATAAGTCTTCATACTTGAATATAAAATTACCTCATTGTATTGTAAAGTCTTCAACATATATGTAAAAATCCGCTCATTTGTATGTTGCTTTACTTGAATTTGAAATTTGCTCTTTTTGTCATTAAGTTGCTTGTAAACCTTAAACTTTTCAACTTTCCTTGTAAATTTTGGTATCGCTCCTTGTTGATGATGAATGTGTTTCTATGGATCAGTTTGTTGTCGCGAGAGAGAATGGTGCTAGCTGCAAATCGAACTACAAGAAGAAGCTTTCATCCATGGAGCGTCACCCTCATGATTGACAAAATTAGCACTCGAGATCAAAGTAGTGCTTCTATTGGTGGGAGGTTGGGTAGCTCACCATTCTACCGGAATTTACTTACGGTGACACACACTCAAAAAGAAAGCTCTTTAGTAGATGGAAAAATTTACGTCGGTGCCTCACATGATATGAATACGGGTAGTCTCCACTAATGATTGATCAGCAACTCTAATAACGCCTTTCTCCTGCACCAAATTCGCATCACTTAGGCATGATTAAATCCATTATTTAACACTCAAACAAACAAGAAATCCGAATGTAATTCTCTAACATTTCAAGTTCAATTATGTCGGTCAAAATCTCTATGTAAACATACCTAGAAGTATGCTAGTGACTCTAAAATCTTTAAAGTTGGAATTTTAAAAGTAAAACTTTTTTTTTTTTTTTCAAACTTTTTTAATTTTTTTGTAATTTTTGTTTTAAAAAACATGTAACCACTCCCCCACACTTAAACCTTACATTGTCCTCAATGTAATTGAATCCTCTAGTAAATTCAAGGTGGGAAATTTTAACATGATATGAAACAAGAAAAAAAGAAATAACAAAAAGCAAAAAGATAAGAAATACAAAACCTATGGTTTGCCTCCCATTAAGCGCTTGTTTTAAAGTGACGACCCGACTTGGCTCTTGCAAGATTCATTCCCCATATACTAACAATCGGAAAATTTGAGGATCCACCCATAATACATTTTTGAAAACAATAACTCCATACAAATATTAGCACAAGAAAATAATATTGAAATTATCGCTCGATTGAAATTTCCCCCACACTTATTCTCGTCCACACTCGGAAGTGTATAAAGAACATAGAATTTGGGAACTTTCCATGTATTCTTCTTGGCAAACTGCATAGTGTTAGAATCAAGTGTTTCCCGATGGTGGATATTTAGAAACAAAATCATCCAAAAATACTTTGAAGCACATACATTCAAACCAATAAGAGGTAAAGGAGAAGAATCAATATGCAAAGGGTTAGACAAACCTCGCACAATTTCTTGTATTATAGAATCCTCTTCATCCTTAAAATATTCAAGTGAATTACTTACCTCTTGTATATCGTGGTCCTCTATTAAACCTTGCAACCATTCTTCGTGCGTTTTCTACCTTAACCAAAGTCTTGTATCATCATAATCATTGGCAAGTTCAATTGGGTCTTCCACAAAATCAATGAATGTGGTTTCATCCTCTATATCATCTCTTCAACATTCTCATCATCGGAATCGGGCCATTCTTCCCTCAAATAATTTTCATCGGTATAAATTGTAAGATCTTCTTGTGCGGGTGTTATTTCGTTACAACAATAGGTAAGTGATATCCAATCTCCTCCTTTTGAATAGGTGAAGGATCTTTATTATGATCCGGAGTTGGAATAACTTCCTCATCGTCGGAACATTCATACACTTCGCGGACTCCCATCTTTCCTTAAGAAATTTTTGCCAAGCAATAAATGCATCTTCCTCCAAGCTCTTCCTTTTGAATAGGTGATTGATCATTATTAAGATCAAGGCTTGATTAATCTACACTAGCGTCATCAAAAGTCTCCAAAGTTGTTTTTCAACACAATAATTTCATTTTCGGACTCACCATAATAAGAATCTTTCTCAATTCCTTTGAATAGTCCTACTAATTTGATTCTTGCATCTTTTGTTGAAGTTCCCCGTTCATGGCTTACCACCGTTTATAGAGTTTATAGGCATCTTCCTCTTTTGGAAAAAGTGAAGGAAAAACTGAAGAGGAGTATATTCCAAATTCTCTGTCACATTACTAGAAAACAAATTGTTAGATGCATATCCTCCCATCCTTGTGATTGTACACTTACATACCCGTCATAAGGTTGTTGATATGTCTGAGAATATCCATAAGGTTAAAGTAGAAATTTATCATAGCCAAAATATTGGTTTTGATTGTATCCTAAGGATGGTTGGAAGTTGTCATAATGTTGAGGTTGAAAACACACCGTGATTGTTGTAATATGCTTGCTCTTGTCCCATTACATGGAAAACCGATACCTAATAAGATTCAAAAACCAAGTTAGATACGGTATAGAATCTAACAAAGCAAGAATAAAGCAAAAAAAAATAAAAACAACTAAAATCATCATTTGCTCCCCGGCGTAAAACTGATGCGTGTCGTAGGTGCAATCAAATTAATTAATATTTCCTACTAATTAAAAATAATATAATGGAAGTCAAGTTCGTTCCCACGAGGAGCAAAAGATTTTAGTTGTAAAAGTTGTCACGAAAGGGGGTGTAAAAAGCAAAAGAAAATAAACAAAAACAATTAAAATCGAAAGTTAAAGTTGAAAGATGAAAAGCAATAAGACAAGATCAAGGAATCCTTCTTCGTTACGAAACAATGATTAAAGTTATGTTCTTTTCTACTTGTTATTAGTCATGATTATCTGGCAAGTAGGATAGCAGATGCGCTTAGCTAGCCCCAAAATCCCTAATTTCAGCAGTAACGAGGTCCGCTTAGTTATGAGGATTCTGTTGAAAAGAACCACCATGAGGTTAAACACAAGATGTAATTCCCGGAATGCATTAAGATTTATGAATTTAGGTTTTAGTACTAGTAGTTAAACTCGGTTAAGCTTGGTCCACTTTCTAGCGTTGTTTCTACACAATTGCTCACGGAATCCCTCCGCAGGTCTCGTGTTTTCTACTTGTGTAAAGTGTAAAGGAAGCGATTACGTATTCCCTAACTTATACTAGATATAGATCAATTAACAAATTAATTTAGCGTGCACTCCAAATAATCATCAATCAATCATGAATGTCTTTAAGATCACTCCTATTAGTAAAAACAATCGATAATCATGTGAAAAATCTCAAGATAGAATTAAAAACAAAACTTTCAAATCATATATTTAAGAACTAGGAATTCATCCTCAATCAATAAATTAACTACTCATGTTAAAGAGTTCACACAAAGAATAAGAAAAGAAAAGTGTTGTGTGTGTAGAGATGTATAAAAGATATGTAGAAGTTGTGAAAACTTCTCTGTTATAGGCTTCAATATTCTCCAAAATCTTCTAAGGAGTAGAATCCTTTTTCCTTTAGCGGTCGATTTCAATTCAAGCTTTCTCAACTCTTCCACCTTCTCTTTCCAAATTTGAGTCAATTCTCCCATCAATTCCTAGCCCAGTCTTCACACCCATGAGAGAAGTCCATAGAAAATTACGGAATTTTGCTGTGGGAAAAGCTTGGGATTGTGGTCGGAATTATTCTTGTCGTCGCTGTCGTCATGATCCATGGAATATTCCGTTTAAGGTCTGTTATATAACGGTTGACTATGATAGATTAGCTATTGGCCAGGGTCAAAGTCTAAGTCATGAGTCGAGCAGGAGTCGATTCTTGTGATCAGTGACTCACGCCTTTGGCAATTCATCCGGCTCCCAATAAAATCATTGTTATTCATCTTCAAATGTCTTAGTTGTGTGGATTATTGTGAGGGGTGTAGTGTAGGATTTCCTGCAACTACAAATGTAGTCGTAAAATCCCTTTAACAATATATTTCAAATAATGCATTTGATGTCCTCCTCTTCTAACTTATAGTATTCAACTACTCTCTCACCTCATCTTGAGTTATTTTTATCATTTTCATATTCTCCTCTATTGCCCATCCTATGGTTGTCGCGGTTGAATCAGTTATGAAAAAGCGGGGGTTAACAACCACACCCAATATTTCGCTTAGCAATCTATATGAACTAACTCCAATATAATTCTGAGAGCACCGACTAATAAAGTGATCTCAATCAAGAAATATATCCAAAATTATATCTTTGTTTCTTAATGTAATCAGCAAATCAAACAGATAGAAATCCGTGAGCATGATTAATATAAGAAACAACTTGGACGGTATCAAAAACCAATATCCAAGTTTCAATCAATTTAATCAACAACCAGAGGTTGGATTCATAGTTGATTGAACTTACGCACAATCTGTGATATTTCTATTATATAACAAAATATAATGCGGAAAAGAAATAACACAGACACCAGAAATTTTGTTAACGAGGAAACTGCATATGCCGAAAAACCCCGGGACCTAGTCCATATTTGAACACCACACTGTATTAAGCCTCTACAGAGACTAGCCTACTACCAGTTAACTTTAGACTGAAATGTAGTTGAGCCCTAACCAATCTCACACTGATCAAGGTACATTTGCGTTCCTTAGGCCTCTTGAACCACGCCGGATTCTGCGCACTTGATTCCCTTAGCTGATCTCACCTACAACTAAGAGTTGCTACGACCCAAAGTCGAAGACTTGATAAACAAATATGTATCACACAGAAAAGTCTATTGAATAGATAAATCTGTCTCCCACAGATATACCTACGAGTTTTGTTTCGTCTTTTGATAAATCAAGGTGAACAAGAACCAATTGATAAACCAGACTTATATTCCCGAAGAACGGCCTAGTATTATCAATCACCTCACAATAATCTTAATCGATTAACGGAACAAGATATTGTGGTGGAATCACAAACGATGAGACGAAGATGTTTGTGACTACTTTTCAATCTTGACTATCGGAGAATAAATCTCGATCAAATCTAAAAGAAGATAGTACTCAATCATGATAGAAAACATCAAGATCAGAACACGCAACTACATAGAAATAGTTGTGTCTGGCTTCATAACCCCAATGAAGTCTGTAAGTCGTTAACCTACTGGGTTTTGAAAAACCTAAGGTTAAAGGAGAATCGACTCTAGTCGCAACTAGTATCACACATGAGGTGTGGGGATTAGGTTTCCCAGTTGCTAGAGTTATCCTTTATATAGTCTCCAAATTAGGGTTTGCAAACAATGCTACCTTGGTAACAAAGCATTCAATATTCACCGTTAGATGAAAACCTGATTAGATACAAGCTAATATCTTTCAACCGTTAGATCGAACTTCGCTTGTTGTACACAAATGAAATATACCGTCATTTAGATAAAGGTAACCGTACCTAAACGTGTACACTTAGTTGGTTCAACAATAGTTAACCAATGGTTAGCCATATGAGCACCTTCATATCAACCTTATTCATCTTCATCATAACTAGTTCAAATGACTCAAATGAAACTAGTTAGAGAGTTGTTCAATTGTTTATATTCTCATAGAAGTATACAAGACACAATTGAAGCAAAATCGATTCTGATTCAATCGAATCAATTCATGAACATTATAGCCACGGTTTGCAAAAGATTGCATTCCTTATTATATAAATGTACTACTTCATGAAAAAACCGATTTTAGAATGTAACCTACTTAAGTATGCAAATGTGCGCATACTTAAGTAACCAGACTGAGTTTGGTTACGTTAGTACGCGCACGTGTACGCATACCATTTGACTCTTCAAAACTCCAGCAAAAATTCACGGGACTTGTACTTTCGCCTGTACGCATACGTGTACGCATACTTAGTTCCTGGACTTCCATCAACCAACCAGTACGCATATGTGTACGCATACCATGGTTCCCGGTTTTGGACTTTACACAAATGTGAATACACACTATGTTTATATCCTATCATGGTTACATGTTCTAAACCCTCATTTCAATCATTGAAACATTCTTGGAAGACGACAATAGATGTCTCACACAAACTATTAGCTTCAAAGCAATTTTCAAGTGATTGAATGACCAATACGAAAAATTTCGAGTCTACATCAAATGACTGTCTCACACAAATCATGTAAGATGTTACAAGGCGATTTTCACATGATTATCTTTTGACATGCGTCAAGAATAAAAGATGAACTTGGTTAAAGCGAAAGCTTACCAACACATATTTCGGGAAATAGATAAGCGAGATAAACTCGGCTCGAAATACCAAATGTGTATAATTGAAGTCTATATAGCAATACGACTTTTTGTCTCAAATAGGAGATAGAGTAGATAGAATTTTGAGTGATAGATGAGTTCAAGTCTCCACATACCTTTTGTTGATGAATCTCCACAAGTTCCCTTGAGTAGTTCTTCGTCTTCATTCGATGAACGCCGTGGAGTCTAAAGCTCAACTACACTTACTATCCTAATCCGAGACTTAGCTATAAGTAGACTAGAAATCAAGACTTATAGTTTTGGCAACAAAACTTGACAAACAAGCTTGAGATAGCAACGCTTGCGAGTTCGACCGAGCAGTGCTCTAACAAGTTATGCTCACAAAAATATCCTATTAGTGACCAAGAAAGTCGGTTGAATTAATTAGTTAATTATTATCTTAGGAAAAAGATCAAAAAAGAATGAGAGGCATAACCAGGATTATTGATTTTATAGTATTCTGAGAAATATTTGTATCATTCTTATGAGAAAGGAGTAGAATATCCCTCAAGTCTAGTTTGTTAATATCATTTAGACCACGACCATAGATTAGTTTACTTTTTCCTGATGTAATCACCGCCGAATAATAAAAATCCTTTTCAAAATTAGAAAAAAAAACTTGCTTAACATAATTCCATTAATCCAATCATTATAGTATAACCAAAATGATTAAATCCCAATTTCAATATTTATATTCATTGTCTGGTGAACAAATTTGATAAGATATTTACCCAGTATGGCATCATATTTACCAAAGTTTTGGTATTGATTAACTAATAGGATTTCCCCTAGAAGCTTGCTGCAGCACAACACATGCCACAATAAACGAGTAAATGTGTTGTATTGTACTAATACACTTAATTTATGTCACCCTAATAAAATATGATTATAATAATGTAGTTTCTCTCTCCCTCTTCTAATCACAAGTAAGCCTCCGGTATCCCCTAGCAAACAGTTAACATCAGTATTCCATTTGAAGGACAACCAGTGATCATTCTTCGAAGGACGGAATATGGATTCCTCCTAGGTGGTATTAGACTTAGACAGTGAATAAAGGCTTCCCTCATGGATCAAGAATCCGAATTTCCCTATCAAAATTTAAGGAATAATATTATGTACGGTATCTCTATGTTTAGGATGCTATAAAAAATTTGATTTGGAAAACAATATAAGATCGACCACAAATCAATATAGTTGTTTACAGTAATATTTTTACATAAAAGGTGGAATCTTCTCAGATATAGTAGGTTCTTTAAAAATCGAAAGAAGCGCACATTATCGAGCCAAAAAGAATGTTTGATTATATTATGCAATATTTCCACCTTTTCTCCATTATGTTCTTCAATAATATCAAAGAAGTCACATACATGAAAACACACATGATTGTGAAATTCAGTGCGAGTAGTCTCTTTGTCTCCACAAAGATATCGGTTGGATAACAACCACATGTACGCTGAAATTCTTGCATTGATTCTCTTCTTCACTCTTCAAATCACCAACAGTACTACTACCACTGTAAAATCACCTCTATCACCAGCAACAAGCCTACAACGCAAGGTAAGATTCATTATAATTACGGATTTATATTTGATTTCATTAGGGTCGGGAATTGAGTGTTCGATTTTGTTTTTCTTCCCAAGATTAATCCACGAATTCGATTTGGTTTCGCATGCAAACACTTAAAAGAGTGAAAAATCTCTATAATCTTTTTTCTCTTCAAAGCAAGAAGAAAATAAAAAAGTCTATAAAAAAGAAAACTAGATATGCTAAAAGTTGCAATACCATCAACTGAAGCGGCAGTTAATGATGTAGAGATTGTTCAAACCATTCAGAGGTTTGGTGCATAGAGAATAAGTGTAATTAATTAAACCTATTTGCAAATCTTCATTCTGCTCTTTCTTATATGGTTTAGTTTTATAATTTTTGCGTATGGGTCTATCTTATTTATTGGTTTAAAGCTCTGATTTTGGTGGTTCGATTGGTTTTTCAATTGAAATAACTGTCGATTTTTTTTTTTTTTATGTTTGTTTGTTGCCAGGGAATAAGAAGAAGATGATAAAATTATGTCACTTTGATTGTAATGTTGATATGAATTTACTTAACTTTTGTAGAATTTCGTATGTTCTGCATTATCGATTGGTTAATCACATTAAGCATGAAGAAATTACTTTCAATTGGTAAAATCGTACGCGAGTAATGTAATTTTGTTCAAATTTTTTAATATCTGGGTATTTTAATTATGACTTCGGCCACTGTAGGCGATTAAGATATTAATAATATTCCATATTATGCACAATCTGCAGATTTGGTGCTTCCAACAGTAACTACATTAATATTATAACTAAATTATAGTCAAATCCTTAATTTGATGTGATTTTAGGGTTCTGTTGTGAAATTGAAAGTTGAAACTATATTACCTTTTGAGTTCTGTTGTTGTTGTTGTTGTTGTTTTTATAGATGTGCTGTTAAGGTTTTGCTTTTTGATATGCATTCAAAAACTGTATTAACGGGAACTTGCTTTATATGGAAGTAGATTGAGATTGGTGATTATTGGTTTGTCGTATACTCATATCCTAACACTATTTTCCTTTAAAGAATAATTCTATGATTTTGTCATTAATTTTAATACTATTAGGATATGTTATTGCATGTTACCGATAACAGTGCATCGAGGGCATAAATAGAATCCATTTGTACTTCCTAATTCTTTACTCCCAGTTTAACTGATTCATATGAATCATATCTGATTCTTTTTGTATTGTGTTCAAACGATGTTTCTTTTGTAGAATTTTGGGTATTCCTCTCTATATCTAGCTACCTTTATCCATCCGTATTAGAGTGTTTGTAATTTCATCTTTTTGTTGATAAAATACTCATATCTCATATGCATAATGAATCATTCATTGATAGTCAAATGAAGGTATTAAATATTGTATTTATTGATACATGTAAACAGTCTTTGATGTACACTAATTTCATTTAATTGCTACTTCTATTTCATTTATTCTAATTTTTCAGTTTGCTTGTTATAAAGCTATTTGTTGACCTTGATGCTACTAATTAAGATGATTTTATTTTGCACTTTGCAGTATTAAAACTCGAATTTATTGTAAAACTTTGAATGTTGGAACTTATATTTTGAGATGATTGAATACTAGTTAAAAATAAAATGGTTTATCAGGTGGCATGAGGATCAAACCAACGATAAGGACACGCCAAAATTTTACAAAGGAAATTAGGATGGCCACCCACCCGACCCAACTCGCCGTGATGTTGGGTCGGGTGAAAACCGACCCAATGTAAGGCGGGTAGGGTGTTGGTGATAATTTCTATTACCCCATCATCGGGTAGAGTGGCGGATGAGATCAAACCCGACCAACCTGACCCGTTATACAACCTTACTTGCGTGTTTCTCGAGCATTTTTTTAATCTAGCAAGCCAACTGTTGGTCATATTATTGGTAAGAGCATAATGATCTAGGCCATGAGCAACATCATTACCCTCACGATTAACAAAGTTGAAGCCGATACTTGAGAAATTACTGAATATATTGCGGAGATCATCTAATATTGGTCTTAACCGCTAGGGGGAGTCATCTTTCGGTCTTTGATGACGACATTCACAGAACTGACATCACCTTCAATAACACAGTTGCTGATGCAGTTATTTAACGCAAATTTGGTGTCACTCAAACAACTGGAGCTTCTGTAATCACATGATCATTTTCTTGAAAAATACAAGTTGCATCATTCAAAAGTGCTGGCACTATTTCTTTCCATGCTGGAGTAATAGTATAACCATTGTTACAACCTGCATCGATATTAATTTTACTAACACCCCCACATGGAGGAATCCAACATCAATCATTAGTCCCTCTAGAGGTTGAATAATTGAGAAGTGGAGGAAAAGACAGTCAATTGATTCAGTCTCCACACTACAAAACATGCACTCTTTATCATACTTAGATATGAATCTTCCTAAGTTGGCAGCCAATGGAAGCCCATTATAAATTAACCTCTAGGTGAGAATCTAAATTGTGGGAGGAATAACTTTAATTTTCCAGAACTTTAAGCCAATTAAACTTGGGTCCAGAGTCATAAGAACTCGAGCCTTTAACATCAATCACTAACTTGTAAAAACTTCTGGAGGTATAAATGCCATTTTACTAAGTGTCCACAAGAGTTTATCTTCCCCCAACTCCCTAGAGACATATATTTTCTTGGATCCGTAATTCCATATTTCAATTATCACTATCATTGTTGATCAGCTCCTCTACTATAGTGGCTCCGAAATTGCAATTTCTTACCGTAATGGGTTTATATCCCTACAAATCAGGGTCTTGGTATATAGAATTAGGCTTGACGTCTCCTACTTGTCAACAATAACCAGCTTACATTTGGAGTCTAATGGACAACATAGCACTCGAAGTGGAGGAACAAGAATTTGGATTTTTACACTCCCAAAAGTTTTTTCCTTTGAGGTATTTGGCCCTAAGAATAATTGCCCATAGACCCTGCACTTAACTTAGACAATTTTTTTACACATCATGTGTTTTAACAAGTATTTGTTAGATGTTGTCGATGTTTTCAGGAAGGTTCTAGAATAATCTAGAATCGTCTAGATGTTTCCTTATTTTGGTAAAGTTAGAGGCTTTCTATTTTGGTTAAACTAGAGATTTTCTTAGTTAGCTTTGTTTGAGGTTTTCTAGTATAACTCATATACATGGAGGCCAAATTTGTAACCCATATAAATAGGCGTACAAGTCTTAAGGAACACACACAACACAATTAGAGAGAGTTCTCACAACCAGAGAATTTTAGGGTTTAGAACGTTTTGTTCATAGAGAATTATTTTGGCGTGTATGAACAACATCTTGATGGTCATAGTTTGTTGATTGTTTTGGCAATCGTTAGGGTTTAATTCTCTGTAATTTGTTACATAGTTTGTTATATAGTAAGAATGATGGTAGCCGTTTGTTGACGTAGGCACATTGCCGAACCACGCTAAATTTTGTGTCTTTCTTGTTCGTTTAGTGCATCTTATTTCCATTTTATTTAATTCTACATTGATCCAAAGACTATTAGTGTCTTATCGAGGGATTAAACCTAACAGTATTATCATAACCATCTGTATATTTAATGATTGGATGTAATGCTGCTAGATAAAAAATGCTCGAACAACATACAAGCAGATTTTTTAACCTTCATGGAGACAATAACATTCATGCATCAGTCCCACAACCATAATATTCATCATAATACAATTTTTTACCAGCCGATGCAATTGGGACGAGACTACTAGCCAACAAAGGAACAAAATCTTAAAAAGGGATTTGTTGCACTAAAGCATCATTGTTTAGACTTAACAATATATTTCTCAAAAGTAATATGGAGTATGATTGTTCAAATGATAGAAAGAAAAGAAAATCCTTCTCGTGTGTACCTGGATGTAATCTGGACATCACCACGAAAAAAACGATCAACATATAGAGAATGGAAGACCTATTTACCAAGAACATATCCCAATAGTAGAGAGACTTCTCCAACTGTTGGATTTCCTCCCGGGATAGATCCCGAGAGAAAACATTGCCCGTTTGGAATCATTGATTTTTTCATCTGGTGAATCTAGCAGTGTGCGTCGGTCTGCACCCGGCCTAACTTGAAAGTATCCGACATCTTTATCGATTGGTTTGATCGGTCGTTTTGCAAAATTCATCTACCTGTAGGCGAGTCCCAGTTAATACTCCCTCCGTCCCACTATTAGATGACCTAGTTCAAGCTTGCACAATTTTTAAGGTAAGGAATGGAAGATAATATATTTACAATTATACCCTTATGGATAAAATTTGTAAAATTTAGAAATGATTTATCTCTCAAATTATACCATGGATTTTCGTAAACTTTGTATCATTGAAAAACATTTTAAAACTACATAACAAATATAAAAATGGATATTTGTTACAGGGCCTACAGCCCATGGATGTGCGGTCCATCTAGTTACCTAGTGTTTTCTTTTTATATATATTGTATCCATGTAACCCTAAGAGACTGATGAATGAAAACTCTCTTGCCTCTTTGTCTTACCTACATTTTCCACTACAACATGTTATCATGCACGAGCTCTAACCCCGCGGCAATGGATTTTAATTTTTTTTTTGGGTTGCTGTCAAATACGTTGGGATCGATGGAATCGTTATCGTCAAATCAGATAAGTTGGATCAATTTTCTCTTATTTTTTTACCTTTCCCCTGTTTTTGATATTGACATATCTAAATTGATAGGGTTTATTAAATCTGTATTGGAAATGGATTGATTGATTGGGTTTTATTAAATAGGTGTTGAAAATGATCATGCCTTAATCTGTTGGTGTTTCCGTTGATTTTGATTTTGACTTTGGGATATCCCATAATCAATTGATATTTGTAGTTGATTGTGTTATAATTTGTTTGGTTGTAACCTGTGTGGGTTGGTCTGGTTCGTTTAGATTGCATAATATAATAATATATATTATAATTACATTTGTGTTTGATTACGAGGAAGGAGAAAGTGAATTTGATTACAAATCTGTGGGCGCTTCTGTAAACGAAGGAAGTGAAGACGAAGAGTTTCTGTAAACGGAAGGGTCCATCCCACCCCGAATCAGTCCAACTCGGCCAGGTCCGATCCGACACGTTCCAACTCGGCCAGGTCCGATCCGACACGTTCCAGCTCGGTCAGGTCCGATTCAACTCGGTCAGTTCCATTCAGACTCGGTCCAACCAGTTCCAGTTTTTTTTAGGACGTGCGCGACTACGTTTGTACCGGTTTTGCCCATATACGGTGGGAACCAAAAATGCGAGGTATGTAACTAAATACCGAATATTCGTAGGGCTTATTCGTTTGTTTTATTTTAAGAACATTCCTAGTTCAGTTTGTTCTGTCTTAAGATAAGTCCATATCATATGAACGGTCAATTTAAATTATGACTGTTGACCTCATTCATTAAGAATTTTGGTTAATGTTATGTAGTTCTCTTGAATATGATATTGGCTAAAGTTGAATGATGTCTTTTGTACAATTGGTTGTACCAACTCGATTCAAATGTATGTATTTGAGGTTCAGAAGTACTTGAGCAACATTATTGCGTGCATGATATTTTCTCCCCAAAATTTTGAATGTTTTGTGGGATGTAATCCACTTGCTCGACTATTAAAGAGTCGGTAGTTTCAAAATATAAGTTCAAATAAAATCACATGTATTCCAATTTTTGTGGAAGAACTCACAAAAGATTATATGAGCCAGAAAATTTTCATTTCTTTACTTCATCCATGATACTAATGAACCAGTACATGTTGAAGTATGAAAAAAAGAGAACTATCTTTAGTTATATATATTCAACCTAAAGTAAGTGCTTGACATGTGTAGTGAGGTTCTCTTGGCACGTTGAGATAAAGAAATTTCTCGAATTAAATAGCAAAACTGAAAATGGAAAGAACCCTGAAGTAATAAGGGTTAGATGTAATGACTCATATAAAGCATGTGAAAAGGGACATATATATCATGAGACGATTTTTTTTTTCTCCCCGGCAGTAATGACACCAAAGTATAGGTATCGATTGAACATGGGATCAGCTAAAATGTAATTCTATCTCCCATCATAAATAAAAGAGTTGGAAATGCACCTGGTCATAGGTGTTGGTACATACAATGTAATGTGTACGTTTATCATTGTAACAACCAATTTTCACATCAACTTTAATGGCAACAAGAACATTGCCTGGCCAATTGACTATCTTATCGAGCGCAGCACTGCTCATTTTTTTTTTCTTCAAGATAGAACAAAGACGTCGCAAAATATCTAGATGTACCAAGAGATAATCACACCTTGTTAAATTCCAAAGTAATCCGTGCAAATGGATATCATGTGGAACATCAAAATGATGAGAATGTAATTGATTGCATCTTTTATACGTAGTCTCTAATATATTTGGAAGGAAATATATTTTAGAGAAACTAATGAGTCAATCTAGTGCAATGTAATTCACTATAATATTTGGATTACTGAATCCATATTGATTCGACAATGAAATGTTGGAAACTGACTCATACAGGCTTTGGGTATAACCATAAAGAAACTTTGGTTATGACATGATGATTGTTTTGAAAGAACTCATACAAATATCACTTTATTTGAGTGAACGAAAATGGGAAAAAATATTGACAGAATGCAAAGTGACGGCATATCTCTTAATAAGTGTTTTCTAAATTACTAGATGCACAACCCCCCTTCCCATTATTCTTATAGGTAAGAAAGCATATCACTCATTTTTCCAAAGTCTTCAGTAAAACAGGATCGAGACCATGCTAAGATGCAAATGGTAAAAATTTCATATTACAAAGAAACAAGGTGAAATTTAGAAAAATATTCATGCAGAATGCGGACTATTAAAGTGACTGATGGATCTGGTGAATGTTTTGACATTTTGGACTAGTTATAGTTCCCCAAGCAATTTGCGTTTTGAAAACTCCTAGCACATATTACGTACACAATGCAAAGTACAAAGGCTAACCACCCTTGTTAATGCTAGAGAATTTATATCAAAAGGACTTGATGAATATTGCATGTTTAATAGGATCAATATAGAGCATCTTATACCCAATGGTCTCGCAGAGGCTAGCATCAAAGGTTACAGATGGTGTCTAAGGAATAGGTTATGCGTACCAACCTACCTTTTATTGCTTTGGGGATATGCAATATTAAGCGTATTTTACTTAATTTTTGTAGAACCCAATATTAGTCAACCTTTTATGCGTACCAGTTGGTAACTGAATTTAAGCCTGAAATTTGTGTTCTTACGTATTTTTGGTTGCACTATATATGTGCCATTACGAGTCCACATCGTACTATGATGGGTCATGAAAATGATTAAGTAATTTTTTTTTATTTGGATATTTAATCTCAAAAATTATCCACGTTTTAAAACTCTTGGCAGGAGATCTCTTACTTTTAGATTTGCAGGTTATCACTTTAATGAGACATTCTTCCCGTCGTTAGGGGGAGATATGAAAAAGTATTTTCTAAGGGAACGACATGAATTGTTGTGGTGTGTTCCCACTCTGTCTCATATTTATTCTTGTACTCCACAAATGTAAATGTGAAGTGATACAGAATATTCGATTTTCAGAATGTACACTGATGTTGCTAAAGTGATGAGATCACACATACCAGCTGCAAACCTACCTTCAAAGTTACAAATCCTCAATACGGGATATACACCATAGACTAAGGTGTTACAACTACACTCAGCGGAAGTGTGGTTGAGGTCGTGGCTCCATAAAGGAAGTTGGAGAGACCACTTGGTTCGATCAATCCTCACCTAGAAAGGAAGTAGGTGAGTAAGGCACAACTTATTTATATCATCAGAAATCATCTCATAAGATTATATCTGACTATGTCCATGAATCAATAATGGAGGACGCTCCGAAGTTTTAAATGATTCTAGAGAACAATGAAATCCCGACGGATTATGAGAATGCACATGAGTCAATAGAAGGATCATGCGTGCACAATGATGATATAATCCATAAATAGTTGCTCCAGAAGTAGAGCACAATGAGATCGAACCATGCTTTATTTTGATTAATTTCAAATAAATAGCATATTTGGCCTACACAATCCGGGGTAGAACTTAGTTCTTTGGCAAATATACATGTATTTGGTGTGGTAGTGCTAACCAACCAAGTGTAAAGCCTATTGGACATACATAATTAATTTGTCATAAAGCATAATGAGAAGAAAGTAGTCTTAAAGTACAAAGACTCGCCTTGTGGCGCGAGGTTTCTCACAAAGCCCTGGAATTTTTCTCTTGTAATGAACGTTATAGAGTTCCGCTACTTAGTTAGCTTGGTAATTTCAAAAGGACTTGAAATGCAACATATGTACGTGGTTGTTACGTATCTATGAAAGAATCAAGAGATAGAAGATATTTTACAGAAGTACTTGATAGACTTTTGTTTCCAAAATCAAATGACTCTAAACCACAGAGTGCGTTTACAGTTAGATAGAATGCTCACTTATAGATTGAAGCAATCAGGCGGAAGTGGTATACCCGTCTAAGTGGATATTTGATTTGGAGGGGACATACAAGTAAGTTATTTTTGCTTGCGTATTCACAAGAAAGTTCTTGATTTGGAATTGTAGCTATCTATGTCGATGATACAGACATGATGGGTACTCTTGATGTAATAAGAGACCTTAAAATCTATTTGAATTCGAATTTGAGATGAAAATTTCGACCGAATACTTGAGCTTGTGGTATATTATTCCACTAGTTTGCATATGTCTAAAGTTTTCAGGCAATTTAACAAGGACATGCATCCTGCTAGCACTCCCATGGTTAGTCGAGGTTCAAATGTAAGTAAATGACCAATTCGTCTAAAGGAAGATGACAAAAATGTGTCGGGAGATGAATTTCCATTATCTAAGTACAATAGACGCATTATTGTAATTAACATAATGTACTCGACCAAATGTTACATCCACCGTGAACTTGTTAGCTAGATATAGCTCAACGCCAACGCAACATCATTGGAATGGTATAAAGAACGTAATCATATACTTAAAAGTAACCATTGACATGAGTTTGTTTTATCCATATTTATACACCTTTTTATTGGCATTTTACTCATCTTTTGCGCTTAGAAATCGGATATTATCCCAGTTACGTGTTTTCTTTGTTTTCAAGAATAAATATTTATATTAATTAATTTTGTGTTTTTAGGTAATGAATAAAGCTCGGAGAATCGAGGCCAAAAGCGAAGAATTGGAGTCGAGCATCTATGGAGTAGATAGCCAAAGCCCGCCAATTAGTTACAAACCAACAAGGAAGACATGGGCTAGAGCTACCCGTGACCCGGATCCGAGCCCGTCTCTTCTGAGACGTTGAGATTTCTTTCTCCCTCATCCAACGGTCGCTGCTTCCACGTGCATCGAAGATCGCTGCTCCCGTGCTACACCAGATCACGCCAAAAACCGCACTTTCCTCGGCCGTTCGATCTTCTCAGCTAGATCCAATGCTCGCTATGGCTTCCCCATCGATCTCGCTCACCTCCTCACAACAAAATACCCATACCCCCTACACCTATCTACTACACCTCATTTCCCTTCCTCACTTTCTCTTTCTTCTCCTCTCTGCTCTCTCCGTCTCCATCTCGGAGCGAGCTCTGCTCCTCCACCTTCCTTCACCCGACCAAGCCTTCCCTCTTCCCCGACACGACCATCACCACCACCATATCGAGCAACAACCAACCCCAACAGCCCGCTCCTAGTATTAATTATCTATTACATAGCTTCTCAAACCCTAGAAGCTAAATGACAGAATAATTGAAACTAGGGTTAGCCAACAACCAAAGCATGGAGCGCGAGGAGGCGATTTTTACAAGAGAAGAGTGCGATTCGAGTATGGGTTTGATTTAATTGCTATTTTAAATTTAATTAGGGTTTGTATTTTGGGGATTTACGTGCATGTATAAATAGCGATGAGGGTTTGTGTAGAAATGACGCTTTGAGGTTGTGAGTGTCAATTAGGTTTAATTTTGTTCTTTGTTACTTTATTTTGATGTTTTAATTTAATTGTTGGGGTTTCAATGAAACCACGATTCCCAAATGTGTTTAAATTCTGTTGACTATTCTTGAGGGCTTAAATCATATAGATAATTTCAATCCTAGCATCTAACTCTCTTCTCTCACAATGCATGCCAATGCCATGGATGCATTTAGTTAGGTTATACTTGGGTTAGGTATCTCTTTTATGCACTCAAGCTTTAGAATTATAGGCTAATTCCTTTGATTAGTTATACTTGATTAGATAACTAATGCTGCTGGGTTAGTACCCTAGCTGAATATTTAAGTTATCACTTGGAGAAACTCTTAGATAAGTGGTAGCTAGTGACAAGCTTCACTTATGGGTATAAGAACAAGAACTCAAACTAGTTGAGCACATAGTAGGAATTCGGAGGTGGATTTGAAGACCTAGCAAGCCTTTTGTCACTTTATTTATACCTTAGTTTAGGTTTATTTCATTTCAACTCAGCCGTTTCGGCACAAAATACCCTTTTGTTACTCTGTCACACTTGAAACTCAGTTGAGAAAACCATTAGATCACCTTAGAGCACCACAAGTCTCTGTGGTTCGACTCGTACTTGCCCCGTGCTTCATAACAGACACCGTGCACTTGCGGTTATCACCGTAGGCCATATAATACATACACTTTCGAGGCCTACCACCTGCAAAGACATAAAAAAGGAATGCTAATTTAAGTGCAATCCAAAAGTTGTTGATTATGAAGGAACAATAATCTCTTCTCCAACGAAAGTAATTATGGGGGAGATATGGTAGACTATTTTCTAGGTCATTACCGATATTCAGTTTCGAAAAGTACATGACTAAAGAAACTGTCTGGTACAACTCTAAAAGTAATCAGGGGGAGATGCCGACATCAGGGGGGGATCCAAGAATATGATGTCGACACAATTTACTTCGAATTTGAAGCTGTGTTGTACTCTTTTTTCCCTTCGATCGAGAATAGTTTTTCCCAAAGAGTTTTGTTACTCGACAAGGTTTTTAGCGAGACAACACTAAACACATCAAGTATGTTGAACGTTGATGACATAAAGATCGCGTTGACATTACTGAAAATATCTGAATCAAAGAAATGAATGGCGATAGTCTGTTAAGAAAAGTAACTTCCAGAATCAACAACACAGACTTATAAACATTCAAGTCACCAAAGTAATGTGTGATAAACTTTCTTTGACTACAGTAGACTAATGAAAATTGTATGACATCAGGGGGAGCATCTAATGGTGTGTTGAAATCTTTTCCTTCACCGAGGTTACTTTTCCCGCAGGGTTTTATTGCTCGTCAAGGTTTTTAATGAGACAACAAACAACACCAGGAATGTAATTTCCCAGCTAAGGCTATTGTCTCTCTCACGAGGATTTCCTGCCTTAGGAGTTGTGAAGCAACTAGTCAAATTTAATGGAGCAAAGTGATCATCTGCAACAGATCACCTTTACTTGCATCTGTCACGTTCTACTCTTTTCCCTTCGTCAAGGTTTTATCCCACTGGGTTTTCCTTGTCAAGGTTTTAATGAGGCAACGTATACGAATCCAACTACGTTCTAAGTTTAATTAATATTGTGCTCTTTTTCTTTAGTTCAGGTTTTTCCCTTAGGGGTTTTCCTGACGAAGTTTTAACGAGACAATTAACTTAGACTCGTCGATCTTTGAAGATCTTATTGCATGTGATGAACTACATCTAAAATACGAGACAACATGTGAAGTACTACATGTGAAGAGTTGTACCAAGGTCTTATCCCACTGGGTTTTTCCTTGTCAAAGTTTTAGTAAGGAAATTGATTACAATACAAGTCATCAAGGAGAGGATGACATTTGAAGAACTACATTTGAAGCACTATATGTGAAGCACTATGTATAAAGTTTTGTTATTGAACTGCACAAGGGGGAGTGTTACAGGGCCTACGACCCATGGATGTCATGATCATCTAGTTACCTAGTGTTTTCCCTTTATATATATTGTATCCATGTAACCCTAAGAGACTGATGAATGAAAACTCTCTTGCCTCTTTATCTTACCTACATTTTCCACTACAACAATATCAAATTATACATATTTCTTATACTACCGATAATCAATCAAAAGGATAATTTTAAAAATATCCTCTTGTTTAATGAGATAGGTCAACTAATAGGGAGACAAAACTTTAAACGAAGTAGGTCATCTAATAGTGAGACGGAGGGAGTATAGGGAGTATATGTCAAAGTTTTTTTTACCAAAACGAACGTGAGTACCTCAAAATGGCCAAGTGAAAACCACATCCTTTAAAGGGAGTGGATTGAATCCTAAAGTGGGTCCCATTCTACGTGGCAACCATCAATTCCGATAAACCATCCAAAACCCTAAAACAATAATACTATTCTCATCATCACTCACTCACCAACTCTTCCTCCTCTCCTCTTCTTCTTCTCTTTTGCTGAAAAGATTTGTTTTTTTCCGGTGAATGGCAACTTTCTACATCTCCTCCGTTGAAACCCATACCGGAAACTCCATTATTTTGATTACCAACTCCATTATTATTACCACCACCACCACCTCCTTCATTATTTGCTAAGCTTTCTTCTATTTTCTCTACTCTGTTTCTCTCTTAAGCAATTTGGTTGTTGTTTAATTGTATTGGATTTGTGATGGCTGTTTCATTGAAGAGCTATGGTGCTTGCTCCTTTGGTGCTAATTCCCTTCACAGGTAAATTTCTATTAGTTTCTTACTTCTCTTATATTTGGATTTATTTTTTTAGATGAAGTGTTTGTTAAATTGTCTAAATGAAAGATGTACAAGCATATTTTTTTTTTTATACCTGTTCTGTCAAACATCTGGTACAAGATATCAAACACTTAATGTAAATCTAAGAATACTAGTAAATATCTCGTTAGATTTAATTGAATAATAAAGTCTTCTCTAAGACTTGGTTGTCATCTCAATGTATAAAGATAAACTACTGACACACAAGGTTATTGGACTTACGGACATGTCTGGTAGTGCTAGTTCATAGCGAACTTCATCGTTCTGTAACTTTCGTTGTAATTCTATATTCTTGGGAAGTATTCTGTGGGGTTCTCTTCTGTATATGCCTAGGAAGCATCTAATGGCTTCCTTGAATCTATTGCCATTTACGCAGTACAAGAGAATGTACTTTTAATTTGCTTACCAAAGTTGATCTACATGCTAAAAACTTAGTACTTTCGAAAAACCAGACTTCAGGTCGTTGGGCACTATATAGGTGTAAGATGGAATAAGACATGATGAGGATTTGTTAAGATGTGAGTAAGCTATGATGATGGGGAGGCTTGTTTGTAAGATAATTGAGATGTGTCAAAATGTCAGACAATATCGCGGTTTGTTTTGCCCATTATGATAAGCACCAGCACGATATTGTTCACAGATATCTTTCGTTATTTGTTATCTTTTCCCTGACTCGAACATGCCAGAGTCTCTGACACATTTGATGATAATTTATTACATGAACATTTTTCTAGTTAATTTAGAGAGAAATTGATGGATAGAGAATGCTGCATTCTTTTGTTAGTTACTGCTGGTTATCGGGTTCCAACCTTTTGTTGTTTCTTCTTCTAGCCTTCTATCTGTCTTTAGGTGCTGAAAAGATTAGGTATTTTCACTTCTTTTCCTTTATCTGGGTGTCTCCTAGGATTTTTTGGAAGGTATGATAAAATTTGGTGGTTTCTTCTCATTCATCAACCTTAGTTTTACCAATTCTTACCTGTAAACTTTTTTTGGTAATTAAAATCAATATTTCTGTGCTAAACAAACTTTACGTCGTTGTGATTGGTTATAAAGGAGTTCAATTACAATTGTTCAACTGTCAAAAGGATCTAATGGAGTACAATTGCATTTGGTCAACTGTCAAAAGGATCTAAATGCTTTGGTTGCGCCTTGAAGCTGCTAGAACTTGCGAAGCCTCCTAGATGAGTTCACGTGCCCAAAAATAGGCTATACTCTTGTATTGTTATTAGCAATTGGGTTTAACAAGAGAGCATTGATATGCTAAGCAGTAGATGGTTTTATAGTTCAAAAGTTTGAATACCTCTTTAAATGAGTAGTTAGGTTCAGATTTCATTATAGTGGGTTACTTACTTGGTGCTACTTGTAAGATTTTCTGGACTGCCATTTTGTCAGGATATTTATTTTAGATGACCAATGAGAGTGTTTGGTGTTTTAGCAGGAGTTGGAGTGATTTTGAGAGAAATCAATAAAGAAGGGTTAAACGTCACAGTATTTTCAGCTCCACAGCCAGTGAACTTAGGAGTGCTATAGGGGTGCTTTAGGAGATCCACATTTCACGCAGCTCAGATTATAATGTAGTCACTACTGTAGAAAGCCTGCACAACTTTTTTTCCTTGAGTCAGCAATGAAACAATATAATCATAATCTATCAGAACATTCATATGGATGTTTCACTCTCTCTCACCATCTCACTCTTTATGAGATGATTAATTTTTAAATTTCAAACAACAGTTTCAGTAGTGTCACTCTTCACCTCAAGTTTCTCTAAGTTAACTCCAGCAACATATTTGGTTCTAATATACTGACATTCCACATAGAGCAGTCACAGCTCCACAGACACTCAGAACCCCTGGATCTGAACTGAATAGTTATCATTGTTACAAAATATTTGATTCTATTCTATGATTATTGCATCTGGTTTGCGAAGTTAAATAACAAGATTGAAACTTGTTCAATTTGGGTCCTAAAGAATGCCACCATGATGAATGAAATTCGTTCCTCAATCTAGCTGACTTATTCTGGAAGGCAGTCTTTTAGTTTCCCACCTTTTTTTTTCCTTTAAAATGATTGTGGTATTTTAATTATCAGTCAACCATTTTTGTATATCGAGTAAAGCATTTTTTGAAGTGGCAGTCGGAAAATATGTATTAACTAGTGTATAATTAATACCAAATAATATTTACCATTCTTGCTACATATATCTATTTTTATAATTTTTTTTTGTTGTGCCGATGTTAGGAGGGGGAATGGGAGATGGGTATCCCCACAGGCAGCTGTTGTACCTAATTTTCATCTCCCAATGCGCAGTCTTGAAATTAAAAACAGGTAAGTTTTTCATTTCTTACATCTGTCTGCTAAGAACTTTTTTACGCGCATATCTCTGACTTGTGTTTCTAGTTTTTTAGATCCTACTTTCTTTTCTTGTAAACTGATAAGAGCCTTATCCTAAAGTAGTCGGAAAAGTTTCCTTGATGACTGTTCTTAGTCTTATCAGGATAAGGCTCTTTTTAGTTTATTGGGTAATGTAATCTTAGAGATATTTGAACCATGAGGTTACAGAAATGGCGTATCTGTACCCTGGTGGGTTGGGCATGAACTACTCAAGAGGTTGCTTTTAGCTGCTGCTTTATGTAACTTCTTTTTTCCTTTGCAGCACTTCATCAGATGAAATAAAGGCTCTTAGGTTGATCACCGCGATTAAAACTCCGTACCTGCCTGATGGTAGATTTGATCTCGAGGCTTATGATGCATTGATGAATATGCAAATTGTAAATGGTGCTGAAGCGGTGATTGTAGGAGGCACAACTGGTGAAGGCCACTTAATGAGTTGGGATGAACACATCATGCTCATTGGGCATACTGTAAACTGCTTTGGTGGGTCAATCAAGGTAATTGGTAATACTGGAAGTAACTCAACAAGAGAAGCTATCCATGCCAGTGAACAAGGATTTGCTATTGGGATGCATGCAGCACTTCACATCAATCCTTATTATGGGAAAACGTCTTTGGAGGGCCTTGTTGCCCATTTAGAGGCCGTTCTTTCCATGGGTCCCACAATCATCTATAATGTGCCATCAAGAACAGGACAGGATATTCCTCCATCTGTTATCCAACAGCTTGCACAGCATGCTAACATGGCAGGTGTCAAGGAATGTATGGGCAACAAAAGAGTAAAAGAGTACACCGATCAAGGTATTGTAGTATGGAGTGGAAATGATGATGAGTGTCATGACTCAAGGTGGGGTTTTGGTGCTACTGGAGTAATTTCTGTCACTAGTAATCTGGTTCCTGGCTTGATGCATGAAATTATGTTTGGAGGCACTGATACTAAGCTGAATTCCAAACTCTTACCATTGATGACTTGGTTGTTTCATGAGCCTAATCCAATTGGTTTAAACACTGCTTTGGCACAGTTGGGTGTGGTGAGACCAGTGTTTCGGCTGCCTTATGTCCCTCTCCCTTTAGCCAGAAGATTAGAATTCGTGAACATAGTTAATGAACTTGGGAGAGAGCATTTCGTTGGAAACAAGGACGTACAGGTTCTTGATGATGACGACTTCATTTTAGTTGGTCGCTATTGATCTTGTTTAGTTCACGTGTGAACAACTTTAGCTTTTGTAGGTTTTTGTTGATAAGTAGAATTTGTGGAAGAGCTGAAGCTTCAACTTTGAAGGTAAATCAGTATATGCTGGTATTTGTTTTTATAGGATCTTTTTTTCTAGTTCTTTCGCAGGTCTGAACTATACTAGGAGATGACACGGATCGAAGTTTGTCTCCTGGAGAAGCATTCTTATCGAGTTTTATTTTATATGCTTGTGTTGTAGGATGTAATAGATGGTGCTTATGCTGATCCATCAAGTTATTTTTCGTATGTTATAATAAGTTGATTCAGTATTTTCGTGTTACTTGTCTTTTTTTTTTGTTTGATCAGAGTTCTATTTTTCGTATGTTATATAAGAAATTTAGGAGATCAACTTTTGCCTTCCGTATAAGACTAACCGTCAATTGGAAGAACTACAGCCTAAGAATGGAGTATCTTGGCTTGGCATATTAGGAATTTGTTCAGGAAAATGCTTGGTCCAGCCCAGATACATTCTGTTCTTGCAACCACTTTCAGTTTGTGCATGTATCATCATCAGTCAGTCTGAATTGAATGATGGATAAATACATTGTTCTTACTCTGATGCAGCTCAACCAACAAAAACCAATTCGACATCCCATGCACATCTAACAGATCAGCGGAAACCACTCATGACAACAAAATCTGGATTGTATGCCCGAAACAGATGACTTGCCGATTGCCAAGGCTTGCTGATAGGCACACCATGACACATAGGCTGCCTATCTTTTTTGGGTTATGTGGGACCCACCACTTGCCTTTCCATGACCGAGTCCGATTGATGTGTCAGTCGTGGGTCAGTAATACTAGGAACGGAAATAAGCAACTAATGCACCTTCTAGAGTATTCTGGGTCAAAGGATAATCCAAATCTTCATTCCTTCGTGATTCGGTTTCTCAACCTATAAATACACGTACAGATTTTTCATCTCATTGTAAATTTATTTTCCAGTTTCATCTCATTGTATATTTTCCAGAAAGTCAAAAAAGAGACAGAAAAAAACTAGAGCGATGGGATCACAGGACGGTTTCAATGGATGCGAACAACCAGAGGCGCTTCTGCTTTGTAAAAACGGATGTGGGTTTTTTTGGAACAGCAGCGAATATGAATATGTGCAGCAAGTGTTATAGAGATTATCTAAAAGCAGAAGAACAATCTGCTTTAGCCAAAGTCGCTTTTGAGGAGTCTGCAAACCCTAAGAAAGTTTTGACAACCTCGCCAACCAAATCGGTGGACTCTAGCTCTACCGATGTCTCTGCGAAGGAGACTACTGCGGTTTTGTCGAGTTCTGGATCATCATCATCGGCAACATCTGGTACAGTAGTGAAGAACAGATGTTTTAGTTGTAACAAGAAAGTGGGATTGACAGGGATCACGTGCAAGTGCGGATCAGTTTTCTGCTCGCTTCATCGCTACCCGGAGAAGCATTCATGTGATTTCGACTACAAGAGCGTCGGAAGAGAATCGCTTGCAAAATTGAATCCTCAAGTCAAGGCAGACAAGATAGAAAGGTTTTAATTATATGGATTGGGGTTCTTAGGATTTTAATTGTTACGATCGGGATTAGTTTTCGTACTTCTTTTACAGTTAGATGTAATTTATTTCTTCTTGAATTGTGAATATAAGTAAATTTAATTTGATTCGATAAAAACTTCTGTACATAATTGTTCTGGGTGATTATTTTTGATGTATACACCACAATTTGGCCTTGAGAATGTCCTTTGTGCTCAGGTATTACTAAGCGATGTCCAACTTATTGCTGTTTAAGCCTTCAGTTAAGCTGTGTCCGGGCTTGGCGCAGTTATGTGGTCACAATGACGGAAAACGCATATATCCTAGGCTTATTTGCCTTATGTAATGGATCGCACTTGTTGAAAAATTGGGTTGAACTAGAGGCACTTGTTGGAAAATTGGATTAAACTAGCAGAGGATGACGATTTTTTTAGACAATAATTCGACCTTTTCCAATTAACTTAGCGAGTACACCAGGTCTCTCGAATTATGCCTTCAGGATTCGATGAAGCCCTAACACCGTAATCTAATTCAAGGATTGTACTTCCTTGACCCAACCAAGAACACACTGTATAAGGTTCTAATGATGCTATTCGAGAAGAAGAAAATATAAGGTTCTGATGATGCTATTAGAGAAGAAGAAAACATATTGATTTGATGTGTTGAAACGGGAGAAGGCCTTCGCTATTGAAAGAGGAATTCATGCCTTTTGAAGATGTCTTTTCATCTCCAATAGACGCTTTCAGCGGGCATCCATTAATGGTATCTCTTGGAAAGAAACCCTATGGGAAGAGACGCATGGATAGAAATTTCTGGAAACCGGAATAGGTTTTGAAATTCAAAACCAGAAAGTTTCCAACAACAAACATTTATGAAAGTTTCCAACAACACTCACACAGTTGAAATGATTGGTCGACCGAAGGGTGAGATATATTTTGGCAGTGATACACTTTTTATAAAAGAAAAGATCGACGTTTTTTTTTCCAAAATTGATTTGATAATAGGAGGGTATAACCCCGACTGGTGTTAAACACCATCGACTCGATGAAAACTTGAATTTGTCTTCAATTATTTCAACCTAAAAGCCCTTCATAAAACCATGGTCTATTCAAATTTGTATTGGTTAATTTCTTTCAATCCGATGAAACTGGATCAAAACTAATCATCTTATTTTAAAATTGATCTGATAATTAAAAATTTGGAGTCTCTAAATATGTGTAAACTCTATCAACTCGAATGTATTCCATCAATTTCGCTTTCAGTTGCTTCAAATCAAAACAAAATTGAAACAATGTAGCTCAAAGAAAAAACCATGTATAAAACAGAAATTGTTAGGAATGGATATATATTGCAGGAAATATATGAATTTTGGATGAGCCGCCAAATCCACATTGAAGTGGTGAATAGAAATGTGTATGTTCCCAACAAATATATCTGTTAAGATATATCTCAACAGTTACGTCCCCATTAAAAATAAACTGTTTTGCTTAAACCGTCATGTTGCTCCAATGGTATAAAAACCCTTCTCCTGAGATGGAGAAATACATAGAAAATTAAGTTTTTAGTTTTTTCTAATTTCATTGAAATCTTTTTTAGATTCAGAGGTTTTTGCAAATTTCATTGAAACCTTTTTTTAGAGTTAGAGAGTTTGTGCTACAACATTTGAGTTCGTTGTTTGGTGTGATTCGAAGTTCTCCGAAGAACATCAATGTATTGTTGAATGCTGGAGACATAGGCCATTTACCTATAACTTCATTATATACATGGCATTAAATGTCCTAATTAAAGAGATCACTCGCCTCAATACACCAAAGTGTTTGTTTGTTTCCATGTCTGCTAATTTTTGTTGTTACATTGCATCTTTTGGTTTCTTATCTGTTTAATATGTATGATTCGTGTAGACTAGTGTTTATCAATGTTTGTGTCAGGTTTGAAGTCTAATTGGAGTACCAGATCATTGGTATTGGCATTTGTGACACAGAGACATGTATGTTTGGCACTCAAAGTGTTTGTGTTTTTTTGTCTCAAAGAACTTTGGCGCAACTGAGAAATACTTTGTACTGTATAACAAGATCTCGGTACTTAGATTGGTGCAAAGTAACCAATATTCATAATAAAACCCAACATATATATTACTGATTTTTTTTTTCATCGCAAAACAAAATATTTTAGTTAATGGTGGGTTTGTTTGCAGAATTCACTGTTTCCGAGAATTCTTAATCCCACGGGATTATGAATTCTGGGATTTATGTAAATTCTTTGTGTGTTTGGTAAGTTAATTAAAATTCTTAGGATTTACAGAGTTTTCTTGTATTAAAGTATTTGTACCATTTGGCATTATCCTCAAATCTTAAAATTGCATATGTATGGGATTTAGAGTTAAAAAAAAGTGGGTCCATAAATCCCTTGATAAGTTTCCCAGCAAATCTTAGGGGAGGGTCGGACTCCATATGGAGGATTTGCTGGAAAACTGAATCCCGTAGGAAACGTGATTCCAAGGATTCAGGCAACCAAACATACAGAGGGAAACGTAATTCTACCAAATCCCCTGGACCCATAAATTCCACCTTTAAAATTCTACATACAAACCCACCATAAAATTAAACCGGATTGAATTCGATTGAGTCTTCAGTCGCCCTCCCCACCTCCCGCGGTAATCTAGTACATAAGCTATTCAGTTGTCGCAGTCACCTTCCTTAAATGCATCTCAGCCAGCAAAAACTATATTTTTCAGGGGAAGGTTTATAACTGATGGGTGAATCTCAGATAGCATCTCATTACCGCAGAAGTGCAGACACTTGACTATATATAGTTAAGAACAAAAAAGCTTCAAAAAAGTAATTGATGAAGGCGTGTAACAATGCACATATGAACACTAGATGGAGCAACAACAAAAAAAAGAAGCAAACTTTCACAAGATTTGTATTACTTACCACTTTACACAAAACTGACTAATGAAAATCTCAACAAGAATTCCATGCACCAATTCTACAAGAACAACAACTCCCAAACAGTATAAGTTGGGGAAGTTGTGAAGTTTCCCAAACTTTCATGGGCAAAGTTGTTTGAGTGGATGGCCGAGTCTAAATTTTATGAGATCAATTTGTTGTCTAACCCTCAAAACCAGACTCATTATGGTCCTACACCATGAAAGCCACTAATTTTGAAGGCCAAGAGGTTACTAGAATGAGAACTAAACCAAAGGCTACTGACTCTTGGGTTTAGAAACACATTCTGAAAGGAGTGACCAGCATCTAGAAATACTACATATGGAAAGTAGGAAATGTTTAAGAAAATCTTATCTGAGAAGATAAATGAATAAACAACAAAGATAACACTCTTGTGAAACCTCATAAATGTCCTAATGACTTCATTACTATCAACCAGGTTATAAATAATAATGTCAAATCGAATAATAACTCTCTTGCTCTCTGGTTTTCTCCTGAAGATCAATCAACTATTCAAAGTACTGAATTCAACATTGTAGAGGAAGACACCATTATTTGGATTCTCCGAAACATGGGGAAATTTATAGTGGAATCTCTCCATGACAAGCAAATCTCATAAAAATACGAAGGGGACATTATCAACACTGCTTGGAAAAATATTTGGAAAATGCATACTTCACCAAACATTCAACTATTTATACGGAAATATACTCATGGAATCCTCCAAACTAATTCCAAGAGATCCAGTATTCTCAGCTGCATTGATCCTATATGCAATCTTTGCAAAAGTGCTAAAGAAGACATTAACCACAACCTGATGTCTTTCCCTTTTGATTTTCTATCTGGAGTCACCTCTTTGGATCCCAACATCAGATGTTTGAAATTCCATCTCTTTCCAGGAGTGGCTTGACAAGTGGTTTATCCCCAATAACCCTTTAGACAGATGGATTCCTATTTTTTCTACTACCTGCTGGTTCATATGGAAAGCCAAATGTGACTTTATCTTCAAAAAGATCATTCATGTGACTGATTCTATAACTAACAATATCAGAAAACATCTATGCTCATTTGAATGATTTATGCACAATCAGAGTCACATCCTAAACAATCTCCATTATAACAGGAATAATCAGGATGCCAGGGAAAGAATTATCAGACATCAATATTATCATAAGCATTCTGGATGTCTATTCCAGTGATGCTAATGGTAACTACTACCAATTTACTAACTTGGCTCTTGTTGTTATATTCTTCTCAAGAAATTATGTGGGAGAAAGAAAATTCAAAGACTTTATCCCTAGAGATTGGAGAGCAAGGAGAGGAGCAAATCTAGTGCTGAGTTGGGGAAAGGAGTTGCATAGGGACAACATAGACTTTCAAGCTCATGATGATACAAATCTATAATAAATACAAGAAGCATATAGTAAAGAAGCTCAAGGAAGATTCAACCGATAATTTCACCAAATTAAGGTGGAAATTTTGAAGTCATTGATTTTGTGCTAGGTAACCTGATCAAAGTGGGTCATCATCAGAACAAAAACGTCAATTAGTTTAGCTAAGTCAGTTTTCAACTCTATGGTTCTAGGAAACTTAAACTGGAATGCTCCAAACTTATTGCAATTACTTCAAACTTTTCAGTCGGTTGAAATAATTGGCATCTCTTTCCAGGAGATCTTCAAACTCTTCATGCGATGTGGTTCCATTAGATGTTTGTCAGGTTGTACTTGGTAGTCCTTACTTGTGGGATCGAGATGCAGTTTTACATAGGAGAGACCAGAAGTATACCTTTACCAAAGATGGGAAATATTTTGTAATACGAGCTATAGACTCTCCTCTTGAGGGAGCGAGCTTTACTACAACCACTCAGGTAAAACGGTTGGTGAATGCTAGTACAAAGTTTATTTTCCTTATCCGTTCTCTTGACGAGAAGCCGAGTAGAGTTTGTATGGAAACCCTAACCAAAAAACAAGAAGACAACCTAGAAAGGTTGAAGATGTTTGAACCACCATTACTAGATAATGATGGAGATGAAAAGATGCTCTTTCCACATATGGAAGACTTGTGGTTTGAGAGAGAAGAACAACTATAAGAGGATTGCATTACGGAGCGAAGAGTGACTAAGATAAGACAAGAAGATAAGGACGCTTTTCTAATTGGAAGTCAAAGTCAAGTTCCTAGCAAGGAGAGATTTTCCAGCAGGGTGAAAAGAACTCTTGAGTTCCCTAACCTCCCAATATAACTTTCACAGGAGTTCAAGTTCTTGAGTGGGGGCGCATGATACATATGTATCTTTCTCTCTCCAATAACTAGTGATCCTCAAGATAGATTGAGGATATAATTGTAATTTAGGAGGGATTACTGATTTAAGGTAGTATTCCTATAAAAGGAAAACAAATTCCTAAGATGTTTGGGAAACCAAACTAAAGTAAGGAAGTATGCCAAGATAAGGAAATACTTCCTAGACAAGGTAATATTCCTAGAACGGAAAATATACCTAGAAAGGAATTAATCCTAGATAAGGAAATAGATTCTTATAAGGTTTGGGAAACCGTTAAAGCTATAATTAGAGATGTTTAGCTCATAGCTAAGACAATCTAGAGAGTGTGGTTTGATACCTAGAAAAGGAGGTTGAACTCACATACCTAGAAAGAAGTTTTTGAGGCAATTAATTATTGTAAAAGCAAGCTTAGAAAATATTTTAAGGTTATTTACCTAGAGAGATCGTGAGCGTAACAAAGAGAGAATTGTAATAGCTTTATTGTTCATAATCTAGAGAAGATATATTTCTTCGAACCTGGTTTCTAGTGTGTTCTATTTTCTAGTTTTCGCCTATTATTATTATGAATTCCGCCTCTATAATAATAGTCACCAAGGTACAAAGATCAATACGTATCAAGTTGGTATCAGAGCAAGTTCGTTTCTTTTATGGAAGATTCTTATGGTTTATGGTCTTCACTAGATCTATCTACAAACACTTGGTGAGTTACTCGAAAAGTAAGAATACGTTAAAAGAATAAGAAAACCAAGGATGACAAAATCAGACGATGAGTCTAAGACTGATGAACCAAAAACTATCGACGAGAAGGTGGTTATGTTAGAAAAAGAGATAAAGACGATTCAAACTACCCTGGACGAGTTGGTTGCTTGTATTCGTTCCAATACACCAAATCTGAAACTTACGAAAAAGAAATCTCCATCTTGGGGTTCGGAAGAAGAGGATGAGGAGGAAGAAGAAGAAAGCGAAGAGGAAGAAGAATATGAGATTCCTAAAGGAACAAAAGTAACAAAACCTCGTGGTACGTTTATGAATCATGGTAAGAATCTAAAAATTGATTTCCAAGTTGATATTCCACTTTATGATGGAAGTGTCGATGTAGAGAAATTAGATGATTGGATAGAGCGTCTAGAGACGTACTTTTCTTTCTTTGAATATGGTTCGAAGGAGAAGATATCTTTTGCGGCATTGAAGCTTTCAAAGCATGCTCTAATATGGTGGAAAGCTTATCAAAGGCAATACCTAAGTAAGGGAGCATTGTCGTGGAAGGGATTCAAGGAAGTTGTGAGGAAATAATTTTATCCGGTTGGCTACCTTGAAGAGAGATGGTTCAAGTGGTACGACTTGAAGCAGTCCTATAACCAAACCGTGCAAGAATATACTTCGGAATTTCAGAATCAAGCTATGGTTTTGTATTTAGACTTGGAAGATTATGCTATCTATATGAAGTATATTTCCGGGCTTCATGAGTATATACGGAAGGAGTTGAAGATATTTTCGGTGGATAATATCTCTGAAGCAAGCATAAATGCTAATGCTATCGAAGGCAGGCTTAAGAAATCTGATGTTGAGGGATACACCAAGGGGAAGTCTAGAGTTTTCTTCGCTAAAGGAGATGAAAGGAGCAAAGAGGATATGAAGTCTAAACACAAAGAAGGTTTGACTTACACTCATTGCAAACAAACATGACATGTTGTCGACAAGTGTTGGATGATGTATCCTAATCTAAAAAAAAAAGGGTTGCAGAATAAAGAAGCCAAGAAGGCGGCACTAGTCGCACAAGATCCAATAGAAGTCCAAGGACTAACGGAACCCAACTCAAAGCTCTCTCTTATGGCAGGAGCAAAAGAAGGACCTTTAAAATATGACCTTAGGGAACGACTCTTCACAGTTGAGATGCAGGTTAAGACAACGCTTATAGATGTTGTTATTGATCCGGGAAGTCAAAAGAATTTACTTTCACATTATTTGGTACATAAGTTGGGTTTGAAGACTTTCAAACATCCTAAACCCTATCCTTTAGGGTGGCTTCAAAAGGAAGGTGGGCTACAGGTTGTAGAGCAGTGTACGTTCAAGTTTGCTTTTGATGAGTCATACATTGACGAGGTTACATGCGATGTGGTTCCATTAGATGTTTGTCAGGTTGTACTTGGTAGTCCTTACTTGTGGGATCGAGATGCGGTTTTACATAGGAGAGACCAGAAGTATACCTTTACCAAAGATGGGAAAGCTTTTGTAATACGATCTGTAGACTCTCCTCTTGAGGGAGCGAGCTTGACTACAACCACTCAGGTAAAACGGTTGGTGAATGCTAGTACAGAGTTCATTTTCCTTATTCGTTCCCTTGACGAGAAGTCGAGTAGAGTTTGTTTGGAAACCCTAACCAAACAACAAGAAGACAACCTAGAAAGGTTGAAGATGTTTGAACCACCATTACTAGATAATGATGGAGATGACAAGATGCTCTTGCCACATGTGGAAGACTTGTGGTTTGAGAGAGAAGAACAACTAGAAGATGATTGCATTACGGAGCGAAGAGTGACTAAGATAAGACAAGAAGATAAGGATACTTTTCTAATTGGAATTCAAAGTCAAGTTCCTAGCAAGGAGAGATTTTTCAGCAGGGTGAAAGGAACTCTTGAGTTTCCTAACCTCCAAATATAACTTTCACAGGAGTTCAAGTTCTTGAGTGGGGGCGCATGATACATATGTATCTTTCTCTCTCCGGGAACTAGTGATCCTCAGATAGATTGAGGATATAATTGTAATTTAGGAGGGATTACTGATTTAAGGCAGTATTCCTATAAAAAGAAAATAAATTCCTAATAGGTTTGGGAAACCAAACTAAAGTAAGGAAGTATGCCAAGGTAAGGAAATACTTCCTAGACAAGGTAATATTCCTAGAACGGGAAATATACCTAGAAAGGGAATTATTCCTAGATAAGGAAATAGATTCTTATAAGGTTTGGGAAACCGTTAAAGCTATAAATAGAGATGTTTAACTCATAGCTAAGACAATCTAGAGAGTGTGGTTTGACACCTAGAAAAGGAGGTTGAACGCACATACCTAGAAAGAAGTTTGTGAGGCAATTAACTATTGTAAAAGCAAGCTTAGAAAATATTTTAAGGTTATTTACCTAGAGAGATTATGAGCATAACAAAGAGAGAATTGTAATAGTTTTCTTGTTCATAATCTAGAGAAGATATATTTCATTGAACCTGGTTTCTAGTGTGTTATGTTTTCTAGTTTTCGTCTATTATTATTCTGAATTCCGCCTCTATAATAATAGTCACCAAGGTACGGAGATCAATACATATCGGTGCTAGCCTTAGTCCTGCAATCTCTGTAATTGAGTAGTTGTTCCTCTTGGGAATTTTACTATGTTTTTCTATATAAAAAAGAACTATACCAATAGAGGTAATTTACTAAAGTCTGATGGGATAACTAACCCTATTGAACCCTTACTAGCTCTCTCCATGGATAAAAGTGATTCTATTTTCTTCAACCGAGCAATACCCTCATCCTTTATTAATCCCAGTAACAACTGATCTCAAAGCTTTATAAACAAATGAGACCATGTTAGTTTTCCATGATGACATGGAAAGGGAGGTAGAGGAGCTTCTTTTAGGGTCAAAATTTTACTTCTGGATACCATGGTTGGATGTACGAGATCCCCTTTAATTCCTTTGATTGTCTTTGATAAAAGAGGAAATCTTTTTTTTCTCCTGATGATGTTGGTTTTAACTTGGGATTTGATGATATTCAGAGATTAAAATCAAAATCCTCTTCTTGTTTTCTATTTGCTAATGGTGGGGTTCCAAATTCTGGAACTGATGTTACACAAGAATGGTGCTCTGTTCTCAAGAACAAAGGTAGATGGTGAAAAAACGGGGGTCTAACAACCACACCCAATATTTTCTTAGCAATCTGTATGGACTAACTCCAATATAAATCCAAGAGAATCAACTAGACACTCAGACTCAATCAATGGAAATATATCCAAGAGTTCGTATATCAATTTCTCAATTCAATCCGCAATCAAACAAATAGGAATTTGCGAGCCCGATTGACTACAAGAGAAATAACCTGAACGGTACCAAAGACCAATGTTCAAGGATCAATCAATTTCAATCAACAACCACAGGTTGGATTTACCAATTGATCTATTCAACGCACAACATGTGATATTTCAATTATATAACGAAATATAATGCGAAAAATAAATAACACAAACACCAGAAATTTTGTTAACGAGGAAACCGCAAATGCAGAAAAACCCCGGGACCCAGTCCAGATTTGAACACCACACTGTATTAAGCCGCTACAGACACTAGCCTACTACCAGTTAACTTTGGACTGGAATATAGTTGAACCCTAATTAATCTCACACTGATCAAGGTAAAGTCGCGTTCCTTACGCCTCTGAACCACGCCGGATTCTGCGCACTTGATTCCCTTAGCTGATCTCACCCACAACTAAGAGTTGCTACGACCCAAAGTCGAAGACTTGATAAACAAATCTGTATCACACAGAAAAGTCTATTGAATAGATAACTCTGTCTCCCACAGATATACCTACGAGTTTTGTTCCGTCTTTTGATAAATCAAGGTGAACAAGAACCAATTGATAAACCGGACTTATATTCCCGAAGAACCTAGTATTATCAATCACCTCACAATAATATTAATCGATTAACGAAACAAGATATTTTGTAATCACAAACGATGAGACGAAGATATTTATGACTACTTTTCAATCTTGCTTATCGGAGAATAAATCTCGAGCAAATCTTAAAGAAGATAGTACTTAATCACGATAGAAAACAGCAAGATCTGAACACGCAACTACAGAGAAATAGTTGGGTATGGCTTCACAATCCCAATGAAGTCTTTAAATCGTTAACCTACTGGGTTTTAGAAAAACCTAAGGTTAAAGGAGAATCGAATCTATTCGCAACTAGTATCACACATGAGGTGTAGGGATTAGAGTTTCCCAGTTGCTAGAGTTCTCCTTTATATAGTCTCCAAATCAGGGTTTGCAATCAGTGTTACCTTGGTAACAAAGCATTCAATATTCACCGTTATATGAAAACCTGATTAGATTCAAGCTAATATCTTTCAACCGTTAGATCGAACTTAGATTGTTATACACAAATGAAATGAATTATCATTTAGATAAAGGTAACCATACCTAAACGTGTTCACCTAGTTGGTCAACAATAGTCAACCAATGGTTAGCCATATGAGCACTTGCATATCAACCTTTGTAGATGGGGAAAAACGATTTGCTGGTTTTACAGAATTGAGGAGACGTCCGTGTGGAGACTCCTTGAACCGAGCGAAATGTTGAACCTCACACAGATGCACTGCAAGAAGAGAGTGCTTTATGTTCGAGAGATCAATCTGTAGGACTCCGGCCTAAACCAAGAACAATGGTCGTTCCAAAGTCAATTCGGTGACAAGAGAGGGTGGGTTGATCTGTAGGAGGGAAGCTAAGAAAATACGTGAGATCAATGACGATCTAAGATTGTAGGTGTGTTGTGAATTCAGCGTAAGAACGCTCTGAATGATTGATTTTTGCTCAATTGAGAGTGATTTCTCTGAGTTCGTGTAGACGAAAGATTGTCTGTATGAAATTTGATGAGAAATTGCTCGTTTTTGCGAATGTTCGAGTGTTCGAATTTTGTCCTTTCAATCAGTATTCAGAGACATTTTATAATGCCGGAGATGAAAACACCATGATCTCATGAAGTGTGACAGTTTGCTAGAATCAGAGAGTGGGGAAGTGGGAAATCGTGTTAAAACCAGTTGCTCATCGTGCGGAGACTTGGTTAATTTTCCACCCACTACTTTGCTGACTCTTCCAACTGATTACACGACTTGTTCACATTCTCATCGTGGGTGAACACATGTACCGTAGACCGCCAGACCAAAACCCCAGTTAATATCCCCCCATGTGACACGATTGATATCTCATGATTGTGGAGTCAATTGCTGACTTTGTGGGACGATGAGTCCATGTATTATTGAATTGAACATGTTTTGCAAATGTTCTGAAATTCATGAATCAAATATGTCTGCTGAGACGAGGTATTATTATGTTGATTACCTAAGACGAGCAAATGTGTTCTTTGAATTGTCGAATAATATTGATAGTTGAACCAATATTCTTGAATCTCGAGCAAATATTGCTGGTTCGAGCAAATATTGCCAATCTGTGGAATATTGCTAGTTTGAGCAAATATTGCCGGTTTGAGCAAATATTGCTCGTTTGATGAATTATTGGTAGCAAGACCAAAATAAATATTAATATAAAATACTGACTGCTGGGTCGAGTAAAATAAATAAAAATGTTGATCATTAAATCAACATAAAATTATCAGAGTATTTGAATCTGCTCGAATCATGTTTCTACGGAACTCGGATTCAAAACCCAAATTTTATCGAAATGATGATTTATTGCAAATCAATCACAGAGTGAAGCATGGACCGGATACATGGGATGACGAGTTCACCATGTAACACCCGGATGCTCGAATGTGCAAAGTACCAAAGTCTCTTGAGGACCGAGTTAGTGAAAGAATGATTAAATGCTTTTAGTTTAATAATTTATTGAAATAATGCTCGTGTGAGAGACAAATAATAAAACCTAGCCATGAAGAGATGAGGAACCGACTAAGAGGTCACGAGACCAGCTCTTGGTGGCCGTGGGACCAATGGATGGTCGTTCAAGCAAATTCTTAATTGTTTGGAAGAAGTTTGAACATAATATGAGCAATTGAGCAAATTAGGTTAAAATCATTAAAACATGCGGGACCGGCTGTTTGCAGGTCTTAGAGCCACCCTTGGTCGGTCAAGGGGATGTGCTCATGTCACCATAGTGTCCGTGTCTCAATCCTGAGAGTTTCAGTATTTTCCGATGCGCATTTGAGCAACATTCTGAGAAAATATGCGAGAATCCAGTGGTTTTTCTTTGAAACTAGGAAAAATACATGAGATGATGAAAATGATAAATAAAACCGGGAATTGCAAGGTGTGGGACCGACCACGCTAGGGCATGGCCGGCCGGTTGACAAGCACGATCCCACACTTTCCCGGTTCTATGTAATTTTATGTACTTTCTCTGATTTGAAGGAAATTCCATGAAACTGGAGAGTTTTATGAAATTAGGGAACTTCCATGAGACGAGGGAGATAAAATAATAATAATAAAATAGGAATGATGGAGTGTGGGACCGGAAATGGACAAGGCATGGCCGGCCGGCCAACGGGCGCGGTCCCAGGGCACTCTTCCCAATTTTATGTAATTTTTCATGATTTTAGGGAATTTTCATAAAATCAAAGAGATTTGTTAAAACCAAGGTATTTTGTTGAAATCAGGGAGTTTTCATGGAATCAGGAAAACAAAATAACAAACAATAATAAAATAATAGGCATGTGGGACCGGTTAGGGCATGGCCGGCCAGCTAGAGCCCAGTCCCACGAGTTTTCCTAATTTTATAATATTTTTCATGATTTTAGAGAAAATTCATAAAATTAGGGAATTTTCATGGTTTTAAGGAAAATTCATGAAATCAGTGAATTTTCATAATTTGAGAGAAACAATAAAACGATGGGACGTGAGGTGTGGGACCGGCCACGACTAGGGCATGGCCGGCCGGCTGGTGCTCGGTCATGACACCTTTCCCTAATTTTATTATTTCTTTGATAAAATCATGAGATTAGAGAATTTCCTTGAAACGAAGGAGATTTTCTCGAACGAGAGAATTTTCACGAGATCAGGGAAAAATAATAAAATATGACAAAATATAAAATTTGGCGCGGGACTGGTCACGGCATGACCGGCCATCTGATGAGCCCAGTCCCCTGGCGCGTTTGCTAATATTTTATTGTTATTATTTTTCCTTCCTATTTTTCATAGGTTCATCGTTCATTCATATTTTTGAAATGCTCGTTTGCGCATTCAAATGATGAGTCTGTGCATTATTGCTAAGTACACTTGCACCATTTTAGTCGGGGCTTATTCGATGCTCGGATGATGTCTCGTTGAATATTTATCACTAACCCGTGGAATTCTCATTTGGGAAGAACCACGAATTGAAGTGACGAAATATAACGAAGAATCGTAGAATATTGTTGGATATTTAGGCGATTAGAGATAATTAACCGATGGCTATATACTAGCAGGGCTTCCTATCTAGGAGCATTAATTATCCGAGGGTTGAGCAATATGAACTTGCTGGAGTGTCATATTCCTCTTGTATAGTCAGGCAAAACATGGTTGCATCTTGAAGACGTTATTGCTCTATACTAGCAGACATGTTGTCTAGGAGCCGTCCAATCTTGCGATTCTATACAGTATGAGATGTGTCGTGGTCTCAGCTGGGAGACTACACATCTACATCTTTTCTGAGAGACTTTCTCGATCGGAGGTTTTATGGCATGAGCTTTCACGCTTAGAGACACAAGTCTCAATACTCATCCGATTGCCGGATCCGGAGTAATTACTGAAATTGCTCAGTATTCATGAGATGTGTCGTGGCCTCAGCTGGGAGACTACACATCTACATATACTCTGAGAGACAGCCTTCTCAGTCAGAGATTTATGGCATGAGCTTTCATGTTTTAATGAGAGACATGGGCCTTAATACTCATCCGATTGCCGGATCCGGAGTATAGTTTTACAATTTTACCCTTTGTCGAAAATCCACCATATACATTAAGTCCCATGCTTAGTGAGGAACAGTCATGTTCCTCAGTCAGCATTGAATGCTGATTTTCAGGTACAAACAAAAATAAGTAATTGAACTTAGTCATAAGATAAGACATTACCGGATTTCGATTTGAATGAGCAAACCATGGTTTGAGCGAAACCCCAATGGAATAATAGAGCATCATCCAAAGGAGCATAAATTGGTGTAGAACCGCTGATTCGATGGTGGAACCTTAGTCGGTTTAGGATTCAAGGGCCGGGCCCGAAAAAAAATCCTTGTTTTAGGAATAGACGCTCGTTCTTTCGTTAGTTTAAGGAACAAACAAAATAGACCTGAGTCTAATGATAAAAATTTTGTCTGTGATCTTTCACGAAAACAAAATTTTACTTTTTAAATACGTGAGATTTCACAAAGTGGAATAAACTCTCGTTTCAAAGGTGCGTCTGTTAGTAATAAGATTTTGTTTATGAGCTTTCATGGAAATTTTTATCTTCGAGCTTTCAGAATCTTTGAAAATATACTCTCGCTTCAAAGACAGATGCTCGTGCGAGGGAGCAAAAAATATATAGATATATTTTTCAAATTTACGCGAGTTTCACATTAAATATATATATATTTAGTAAAATCAATGTTTTGATTTTGAACAACTGTTGAAAGTAGACAATCATACATGGTGAAATAATGTCTGTATGTGAGTTTTCACAATTGTAGAATGGACGTCATCCAATTTTGAAAACTAGTGAATGTTCACATAGTAAAAATTTACGTGGGTTGTTCACGGTTTTATGAAAATCAAGTCATGATTTTGAATAATGAATTTTGTTCGTCTTTGCGGGTTTGAAGGAGCTTAACGATTTCTCGTGATTGTAATCACTACAGCTAGTGAAATTATAAATAGGTAAGAGTTGGATGGTTACTATTTTTGTAGACTCTGTTGTGAGCACATTTATTCCATAATTCATTGTTCACAAAGCCTGCGCTTTGTATGAACGATGTGCTGAAGTAGCCACTTTGCGAGAATGACCCACTCTCCCATGATGATACTTCCAAAGATGGTGTTTCCAGAGATAAAATCTCTATGGACGAAACTTTAAGAAATGGTACTTCTGGAACCTCTGGGTGATGGTGATAGATCCTTCATACTGAGTTGTACTCCTGGTTATTTCATTAGCTTTACCATAGGATGATCGTGTAGTGAGATCCTGTATCAATGTAGACTCCACGGAAATGGAAGAAAGTCTACGGGAGCGGAGAACCCAGAAGTAAGGAATACATGATGTTAGCAAATGATGTGTAGTCCCCAGCCGTTTTTTTAGTGAGTTGTTAGCGTTCCTTGTGTCATGACTTTGCCCGTGCAATTAGGATCATGAGACCAAGGTTTGTTATTTCTTTTCAGATTTTTGCTCCATCGACTGACGGTCTTCAACTTGTTCCCGAGCAAACAACTCATGAATCCAGCACTGATGAAGAAGTCGATGTAAGTATCCTTTTTCATACAGGTGATCGTGGCATCTCCTTGAATGAAATAATAATAATTGTTGTTGATGAATCCAGGAAGAAATCATTGTAGATAAGCATCATGTTGATGAAGCGTGCTCTTCTTTGGGATATGGGAATATGGAGAATTCTCGAAATCCTGAACCGAATGGAGATAGCGGCGTTGCCAATGGAGATTTCGGCATTGCCGAGCCTTCAAATGATTTAGAGACTCTCCCAGTAAGTATATCTCCAGAAAATTTCAGACTTCAGCATTTTAGCAAAAACACCGTAGAATCTTCGTTCAAAGTCAGATTTTCGCGATCTGCATATGTATCTTCAAGCCCAGAAAATATCCAAGCTTTTTTAAAGAATATTTTTGATTTTTTAGCATGTTTATGGCCTGAAAAAGGCGAAACAGTAAGCTTCCAGGAGACTTTAAGAACTTTTTCAGATTGTATATTGTCCAATATTTCAGCCACATATCCTTGCTCATTTCTTTAATTGCTATGAATTTCGGATATGTTGTAGAGGAAAACCATACGAAGAGAATGGTATATGACCCATCCATAGATTCTTCACCAATTGCTCCAAGCTCGTCGGTTTGTACAGGTTAGTGTAAAATCATCTCAGACGAGCTTGATGTAAAACACTCATGTTGTGCTTTTAGACCATTCGTTTTTGTCTTAAACGGTTGTTGAAGGATTTAATGTCATTGATTCATTCAAGATCAGGACCCTTTGATTGATACATGAGCATGGTGCTTGCGAAAGCCATCTTGTTTACATCGGTCGTAGAAACATCACTTCTGAAACCCTGGTCACAGGACCATAACTGAGGTTGCTCTCAAGAGAGGATGATGTAATGACCATGGTGGCATGTCCCGGTGGTAGCATTCCTTTTGCGATGATTGACTAGCACTGGAGAGACCGGAACCACGAGTGTTGGACTGTGAAATTGATCGTCATGATCAGTGGACCGTCAGTCCCCAGTATTTTGTTGAATCTCTCTCTCTTTCGTTTCCTTCTTAAGCGGGACCTAGATAGAGGATCCTGGGTAGAAAATTGATGTAAAGACCTAGGTGGTCGAAGTTGGAGGTACCTTGATGAAGGACTTAGCGAAAAGACCTGGTGGACACCGATCGACTGTGAAAGTTATGAATCCCGTCGAAGAATTGCTGCTTGCATGTTGTATGCTCAAGAAGCTGTAGGAACCCCATACGACGTCGGAATCTGATACTTGACACAAAATTTTGAAGCTAAGAGACTGAGTCGTCACATGATAAAAGAATCACTCAATTTGGAGTTGTAGAGGTCAGCCAACGAAGCGTGCATATTTGTGATTTGTAATCCCATACATAATTTTCAGACTTCATAAACCTGGCTGTAAAGGTTATATCTTTCAACTCGTATGTCCGATTAGTGCGCCCTTTTGGTATGTTGTAGAAGATACATAGACAAACATCTTTAGTTGAGGAAGCATTGTCCCATTCCTCACCTATTGGTACGTTTTTGCAAACTCATGGCCTGAAGTGTGTTGTATCTCATTTGTAGAGGTGATGAGAACATCTTGTAGAAGACTTTGGATTATGCCCACCAGTTGTGCCAGCTTTGGGAAGACTTTCATTTGAGCATGTTATCAGGTCTACACATCTTGATATGAACCATCAGTTCTTAGAAAAGTCCGCTTCATGTGTAACACTTTAAAGAATGATTAGTTGATGAAGCCCTGAGGATGTTGCTCCTGAGACCGTTGTTGGTGCTGAGACCATGAATGATTACGCTCCAGAGATCCTTGTCGATGCTGGAATCATGGATGGTGTTCCTCTAGAGATTATTGTTGATGCTGATACCATGGTTGAAGTTGCTCCAAAGACCAAAAAGGCTAGAACCATGATTATAGATATAATCTTTGCTCCTTCATCCAGTGAGCCTTTTACATTCACGAACTAGTTGATGAGTTGAGCGTCGCTAAGATGAAGGTTTCTTGAGAGTTCAACCTGAATGCTCTGAAAGCATAACTTTACCAGGATCGGCTTTGTCGGTGAGTCGATGTTGTTGCGGAGATAGCATCGAATTTTCATCTTGGAAGTGATTGGTGAAGAGAAAATTCCTCAATCATGCAGGGACTTATGATGTAGAGAAATCCCGTTGATGAAGTTTCATGGAATCACCTCAGGTTGCCCAGTGTATGTTGAAGGAGTTAGTGTCATCCATGTATGAATGATGTTGCATATGCTTCAGAAGTCTTATCATGGGATAATGAAGACCAAGCGATTGTAGTTTAGTTACACTTTGATCGTGCTGGTGTTGAATCAATGTGTCATCGTCGAGATATTTGTGTTGTACTCTTTGATTGGGAGTACAATTTGATGGCTTCTTAGATGCTTGATCGTTGAAGAGTATATTCCTTAAGCATCGAATTTCTTAGGGGTTTGATCATCTCGGCCCTGGATTATCTTATGTTGATTCAACATCCCTTTCGTTGCGGTAGTGGGATTCGACACTTGTGCAAACATCAGAGCTTTCTGATTTTGTGGAACACATGGACTTGCAGGAGAAACGCCCAGAGTATTCTTTTCCATGTTTGGACATCAGTAATGAATGTTTCATTGCTTGATTCAGAGAAACGTCAGATTCAACCACTTGGTAAAATACTAATGCGGTGAAGCTACTATTCATAACGTCTTGTAGAGTTGCTAGCATAATTAAGTCCCCATGCTAGGATAACATGTGGGGAAATAAATGACATAGACATGGAATGAGACTTGCCTGAGTGCGGAACCTCTCGATGAATGTCTATGCATCTTTTACAGGTTCTTGCTTCAACCTCGTTAAAGTTTGAAATTCCTCAAAGTACTCTGATGATGGAATGTCCGTCAAATATTCTGGATCAGAACTTTCTTTGTTGGTGAGATGTGTAACAAAAGGTGCTTTGTAAGTACCCATCTTTTCAGCGTGGATCACGCTCGTCTGAAGGACATGTCATATCCTGGATCTTCCTGATTATGTGAAACTTGGTTTCTGTCCAGGTTGAACTTATGTTCACTTTGAGAGTGATGTAGCCATAAGTATTTCCGAGCGCTCCTTCAAGGTCTCTGATTGAGATGGGAGCATGAGTAACTTCTTGTCGAGTGATGCACGTGGATCCGATGGTTTTCAGTGGAATATTGTTGATGGCGGTGCCAGCATCGATCAACGTTCTTCCAAATTCGTTTCTTCTGACTGTGGTAAGAAGTCCCCAGTCGTACATCTCTTGGTGTGTGGCTGGAGGCTCAAGAATTATTTCCGGAATGGACTTCTTGACACGATGTGGTTCAGTGTTGTGAACATGTCTCTCCTTTGTGCCTTCGACAGATAGAGCAATTCACGTTCGACCAAGGATTGAACCGCCTTTTTGATAGGTTGTTCAGAGAGTGTAAAGGTTCTGACTGGGAGAGGATTCTTGTGTACTACTTCAGTCCCCAGTTGAATTTATTGTGGATCAACCTTCTCTTTGAAAATATGCTTCAAAACTGAGCAGTCTCTTGTGGGATGATTGACGAACCTGTGGAAGCGGCAGTAACGAGGACTTTCCATGGTTCTTTCTTGACATATGGCAACTTGATTGCACCATCTTGGACCCAGGCATCCAGGAGTTATATCACCTCTTCAATGGAAAAAGGAAAGTCAGGTGCTTCTTGATCAATAACTCTTGTGCATTGGTCAGAGGCTTGTGCATCTTGCTTATTCTTGATTTGTGCTTTTGAAGGAGCTGAGGTATGCTTGCGCGAGTTTAGATTTCCGTTGCTCCCTTATGCAACAGTGTTTGTGGAAGGTCAAGGTTTTACCGCTTCTTGATCGGGGTCTGCTACTTGAGTGTCTCACTTGATTCTTCATAGCTTTTGTTCTTTCCATAAAGCGGGCGCGATGTAGTTGCGATCTCTTAGCCGCTTCATGAAGCTCTGAGAAGGTCTGGAAATGGAAATTTTCCAATAAAGCTCTGTAGAACGGGATCATGCCGTTGATACACAAGTATATCAGTTACTGCTCCGTGATGTTTGGATCATGACAGTCCAGGGCCTGGACTCTGAATCTTTTCACGTATTCATTGGGATGTTCATTGTTCCTCTGAAACATTCTTCCAAGATCAGAGAGAGTAATTTTTCCTGACACAAAGAAGTACTTTCTGTAGAAGGCGTTAATCATTTCTCCCCAATTATTGATAGTTCCTGGTGCGATGTTGTTGTACCAGGTGTATGCCCTTTTGGAAGAGGAATCATTTGCGTAGCAGCAGGGTACGGAGGCTGGTGACGATGGACATGTGATGTCTTGTCTTTTCCACGGTTCTCCAAGATGCGTTCCAAATCTTCCCGAGTAATGAAATTTGATGATTCCTTTGTTGATGGATCGTCTGCAGCTTTGCAGACTTTGTTGCCATCCATTGTATGAATTGAAACTACTTCGGCATCAACATCTGGAGATGTCTCTTTTTTTTTTCCCCTTTCCTTGAGTCTTCTCTGACATCTTGTCAGTAAGATTTTGAGATAATTACACAGCTCCTTCTGTGTAGCAGCCATGTCAGTCTGATTCTTGGCAAGAGTCTCTTGCACTTTGATGAGATCAGCAATGGTAGGTGGTGGGTTTCCTCTGACTTCTTCAGGGTGTCGGACGGATAGAGGATGACCTTCCGTTTTAGTATGAGGAGGATTAATATCACCACTTCCAGTGTTAGAGGCTGGAATTATTTCCTGAATATCCTCATTGTTGTTGTTGTTGCTAGTGCTAGCGTTGTTTGCATTGGAACCTGTAACTAACCCAGACCTAAGACCAGCCATCTTGTGAAACCGTGAGATTGCAACCGAGAGATTAATCTCCCACTGTGGTCGCCAATCTGTAGATGGGGAAAAACGATTTGCTGGTTTTACGGAATTGATGAGATGTCCGTGTGGAGACTCCTTGAACCGAGCAAAATGTTGAACCTCACATAGATGCACTGCAAGAAGGGAGTGCTTTAAGTTCGAGAGATCAATCTGTAGGACTCCGGCCTAAACCAAGAACAATGGCCGTTCCAGAGTCAATTCGGTCACAAGAGAGGATGAGTTGATCTGTAGGAGGGAAGCTGAGAAAATACGTGAGATCAATGGCGATCTGAGATTATAAGTGTGTTGTGAATTCAGCGTAAGAACGTTCTGAATGATTGAATTTTGCTCAATTGAGAGTGATTTCTCTGAGTTCATGTAGACGAAAGATTGTCAGTATGAACTTTGATGAGAAATTGCTAGTTTTTGCGAATGTTCGAGTATTCGAATCTTGTCCTTTCAATCGGATTCGAGACATTTTATAATGCGGAGTTGAAAACACCATGATCCCATGAAGTGTGACAGTTTCTTTGGAATCGTAGAGAGTGGGGAAGTGGAAAATCGTGTTAAAACCGATTTGCTCATCGTGCGGAGACTTGGTTAATTTTCCACCCACTACTTTGTTGACTCTTTCCAACCGGTGCACGACTTGCTCACATTCTCATCATGGGTGAACACATGTGTCGTAGACCGCTGGACCAAAACCCTAGTTAATATCCCCCATGTGACACGATTGATATCTCGTGATTGTGGAGTCGATTCTTGACTTTGTGAGACGATGAGTCCATGTATTGTTGAATTGAACATGTTTTGCAAATGTTCTCAAATTCATGAATCAAATATGTCTCCACTTGAGACGAGGTATTATTATGTTGATTACCTAAGACGAGCAAACTGTGTTCTTTGAATTGTCGAATAATATTGATAGTTGAACCAATATTCTTGAATCTGAGCAAATATTGCTGGTTCGAGCAAATATTGCTAGTCTGAGAAATATTGCTAGTTTGAGCAAATATTGCCGGTTTGAGCAAATATTGCTAGTTTGATGAATTATTGGTAGCAAGACCAAAATAAATATTAATTTAAGATACTAACTGCTGGGTCGAGTAAAATAAATAAAAACGTTGATCATGAAATCAACATAAAATTATCGGAAAGTATTTGAATGCGCTCGTAATCATGTTTCTACGAGCTCACGGATTCAAAACCCAAATTTTATCGAAATGATGATTTATTGCAAATCAATCTGCGCAGTGAAGCGAGGACCAAGCTACATGGGATGATGAGTTCACCATGGAACACCCCGGATGCTCAAATGTGCAAAGTACCAAAGTCTCTTGAGGACCAGTTAGTGAAAGAATGATTAAATGTTGGTTTAATCATTTATTGAAATAATGCTCGTGTAAGCGACAGATAATAAAACCTAGCCATGAAGAGATGAGGAACCGACCAAGGGGTCACGAGACCGGCTCTTGGTGGCCGTGGGACCAATGGATGGTTGTTGAAGCAAATTCTTAATTGTTTGGAAGAAGTTTGAACCTAATATGAGCAATTGAGCAAATTAGGTTAAAATCATTAAAACATGCGGGACCAGCTGTTTGCAGGTCTTAGAGCCACCCTTGGTCGGTCAATGGGATGTGCTCATGTCACCATAGTGTCCGTGTCTCAGTCCTGAGAGTTTCAGTATTTTTCGATGCGCATTTGAGCAGCATTCTACGAAAATATGTAGAATCCAGGGTTTTTGCTGAAACTAGGAAAAATACATGAGATGATGAAAAATGATAAATAAAACAGGGAATTGCAAGGTGTGAGACCGACCACGGATTGGGCATGGCCGTCCGTTTGACAAGCACGATCCCACACTTTCCCAGTTCTATGTAATTTTATGTACTTTCTCTGATTTGAGGGAAATTGTGACATACCAGAAAATTCACCCTCTAACGAGTTGATTTTCAACCCGATGAGCAGAGCCAAATCCCCGGTACATCACTCGGAAATAAAAATAGAGCAGTAAACAAATTGTAAGCTAGGTCACATTTTTGGACTAGTCTAGTTAAGTCCAGAAATTAGAAAATTTAAAAGACCGTTGGCATTTCTAGCCACTCAAATGTGGAAATATGTGAACAAACAGAGAGTTGGTTTATATAAATTAAAATAAGACTTGTCCATATGGATCCATTTATTTTAAACATTTAAAACAATCATTCAAGGCATTGGCATTACTCGTATAGTTGCGAAAATATGAAAATGCATAAGTGAAAGTTCAAACAAATCGCAATAGTGTACATAAAATGACCTGCAGTATGTATTCAAATTGATGAAAAATGAGATCCAAAAAAAAAAAAAACACCACTAGTATTACTTATTTACTATAGGATAACATGTAAAGAGAAAACTTATTAGGCAGTTCACTTCGGAGATTCAGGCAAAGTTAATGCACACAATACACTTTTTTTTACAGTGAAAAACAAGCCAAATATACATGAGAAGAAAACAAGTCCAAAGGGAAATTAATTTACATATACTGAAGCATGCTCATACATTAGCGTTTCAAGAAATGTAAGTTCCATAAGAGGTTCTGTGTACACCGAATCTAAACAGACCTTAAAACTTTACATACTTAATCCAAACCTATCATTTCGTTGCAAAATAAACAGCCACTATACACATCAAAAATATGGCGGTATCCACAAAAGAACGACAAGAAAATAGGAATGGATGTTTTTCATTTATAATCTACCCAGCAACCCCGTGATACACATATTATAGACAACAAAATACTAACTTTCGACGCGTTAAAGCCTGTTGTAAGCTCTGCCCGGCTTACTGCTGCAGTCTCCGCTCGTACTCTGTGGAAAACAAAACTAAAAGGAGTGAGCCACAACTCAGTAGGGGATCGGTTTAGTACGAAATGTTGACATAAAAATATGAAGACATAGCAAGAGAAGCAGCAAAACAATTTATGAAATGTAAAGCTTTAAGTAATCAGTCAATAACTAAAAGAATATCCAATGCTGCAAATAAAGGTAAGTCACTCTACTATTCCTTTGACGAATGCCACTGTCAGGGTAGTCCGATACGAGCCACCGTTATCACACAAACGGTCTTCCAGGTTTCCATCCGTAGATGGGGTGCCAATTAAGGCCTGACGGTCCTATAGTAGAGTTTCTATCCTCATAGCACATTCAAGCGATAGCTCTAAAAACAACAGTTTAACAACACAAGTCTGTGTACCGCAGTTTCAACATTTCAAAGAAGTAAATTCTATGAGCAAAACATAAAATTATGAGACATTTCCCAAACCATAAAAATACGCCAATTCATGCATGGAAACGGAAAACCTCAGTATCTAGGATAAGATACTTAAGCTGTAACGAACGTGGAACCAAAGAAGGGAAACACTTGCTTTAAAAGATGGCACAAAATGGAGAAACATTTTGAATGGACACACGTACTGAAAATTCAACCAAGTAAGCTTGGTCTCAATTGCCGAGAAAAAAATAAAGCTAATACAGTAGAGAACAAAACTGTAAAGAAATAGGTCTATTTTATAAGATAAAAACAATTATTAAGTTAAGTGGTGTAAAATCTCAAGATAGTGTAAGGAAAAATCAATGGGTTAGAATCTTTAAGCTACAGGGTGGGAAGGAGATTAAATTACAAAATCCATGGAAAAGGATTTTACTTTTTGGTTAACGTTGGAGTTCCAAATGGAAAGTTCATTGGGTCATTTTTACAAACAGGTGATAGGCAATTTCAGAAATTCAATACAACACTAGGTTTAAGTTAGAAAAGAAAAGGCTTCTGTAACTGCAAGACATTTTTTTTATCTTTACAAAATCATTTTAACTCATTCAAGATTATGCACAGTTCAAAATATAAGAGTTAAATCAAAAAAGAATTAATGGATTTCGAACCTTCAAATATAAACACGGTTAAAAGATAATCGAAGGCATGGGTACTTCAAAGAACATTAAGTCAATATCAGAGAATCAAAAGCACAAATTAGTTCCAGTGAAACACAAATTAGTTCCAATGCAACAGTGGAGAAAACATGAGATGAAAGATTGAGAGAAAACCAGTAGAAACAAAATAAAATTTAGGGATTTCTTTATGTTCTTTCAACCAGACTAAAATACTTCAAATTAAAATTTAACTAAACCCAAAATCATTGTGATTCCATATTGAAATCACAAATTAACCGAGAGAGATTTGAAAGCAAACATGCATTAACAGTATCGATTCGCATCATAAAATCATAGTTCAAAACAATGGAAGAAAAAGAAAGAAGGAAAGAGAAAGAACCCCCTACCTTTGCAGAGTACAAATTCAGCTGGAAACAATTGATGGGTTGAACTTGAATTTCAGATTTTTAAAGCTACAGTTTCTTCTTTTGTTTGAGACTCTTTGAGACACTAAAAAAATTTGGGGAAAAACAAAGTTATGCTGGAACAGAAGGAAGAAAAATAAGTTGGTGGTCTTATAAAAGATTGGAATAAAAAAAACATGATCCCCGCTGCTCATGCCTTACGCGTGTTGTACATGCTTAAAATATCTAATGTTTCCCCTGGAATCTATTATCTAGTCTCAGTTATTCCACTAAGGCTAAGTCCTATGGGCTAGATTGGCCAAAAAGTGTTGCAAATCATGAAAAAAGTGTGGGAAAAAAGTTAACACTCAATCTGGCTACTCCTCTCTCCTAGCATTTGCTCGCAGTCCAACTATCGGCGAGATTGAAACGCTGAATAGTGTGGCGCTCAAAAAGTGACCAAAACGTTGAATGGTTCGGCGTTATATAATTTTTTCTGGAGAGAGAATGAAAAGAGGGAGAGAGAAAGAGTAAAAGAAGGAGAGAGAGAAGAAAAAAAGAGAAAGAGAAAAGAAAAAGAGGAAAAGAAGGAGAGAGAATTGGTAACGCCGAATCGTTAGGCGTTTAACGCCGAATCGTTAGGCTTTTCGCTGCTAGATTGGCCATCCCATAGGGGTTAGGAGGTTGCCCAATCTGACGTGGATGGCCAATCTAGCAGCTAAATATCTAGCCCATAGGACTAAGCCTAAGGGATAACCAAGTAATATAATGGACCCATAATGGGTTGGGCTAGGGCTTAAAGCCCTAGGAAAATTTTCGTGGTGTTACAGAAATTCCATGAAAGTGGAGAGTTTTATAAAATTAGAGAACTTCCATGAGATGAGGGAGATAAAATAATAATAATAATAAAATAGGAAATGATGGAGTGTGGGACCGTCAATGGCCAAGGCATGGCCACCAGCCAACCAGGCACGGTCCCGTGGCACTCTTCCCAATTTTATGTAATTTTTCATGATTTTAGGGAATTTTCATAAAATCAAAGAGATTTGTTGAAACCAAGGTATTTTGTTGAAATCAGAGAGTTTTCATCGAATCAGGAAAACAAAACAACAAACAATAATAAAATAATAGGAGTGTGGGATCGGCTAGGGCATGGCCGGTCGGCTAGAGCCCAGTCCCACGAGTTTTCCTAATTTTATAATATTTTTCATGATTTTAGAGAAAATTCATAAAATTAGGGAATTTTCATGGTTTTAGGGAAAATTCATGAAATCAGGGAATTTTCATAATTTGAGAGAAATAATAAAACGACGGGACGTGAGGTGCATGACCGGCCACGGATAGGGCATGGTCGGATGGTGCTCGGTCCCGCGATACCTTTCCCTAATTTTATTAGTTCTTTGATGAAATCATGAGATTATAGAATTTCCTTGAAACGAAGGGGATTTGCTCGAACGAGAGGATTTTCACGAGATCAAGGAAAAATAATAAAATATGACAAAATATAAAATTGGGCGCGGGACTGGTCACGGCATTACGGCCAAAACTGATGAGCCCGGTCCACAGGCGCCTTTGCTAATATTTTATTATTATTATTTTCCTTCCTATTTTGCATAGGTTCATCGTTCATTCATATTTTTGAAATGCTCGTTTGCGCATTCAAATGTTGGTCTCATGCATTATTGCTAAGTACACTTGCACCATTTTAGTCGGGGGCTTATTCGATGCTCGGATGTTCTGTCTCGTTGAATATTTATCACTAACCCGTGGAATTCTCATTAGGAAGAACCACGAATTGAAGTGACGAAATATAACGAAGAATCGTAGAATATTTTGTTTGGATATTCGGGCGATTAGAGATAATTAACCGATGGCTCTATACTAGCGAGGGATTCCTATCTAGGAGCATTAATTATCCGAGGTTGAGCAATATGAACTTCATTGAGTGTCATATTCCTCTTGTATAGTCGGGGAAAACATGGTTGCATCCTCAAGACGTTATTGCTCTATACTAGCAGAGACATGATGTCTAGGGAGCCGTCCAATCTTGCGATTCTATACAATATGAGATGTGTCGTGGTCTCAGCTGGGAGACTACACATCTATGTCTTCTCTGAGAGACTTTCTCGATCAGAGGTTTTATGGCATGAGCTTTCACGCTTAGAGACATGAGTCTCAATACTCCGATTGCCGGATCCGGAGTAATTACCGAAATTGCTCAAGATTCATGAGATGTGTCGTGGCCTCGGCTAGAGACTACACATCTACATATACTCTGAGAGACAGCCTTCTCAGTCAGAGATTTATGGCATGAGCTTTCATGCTTTAATGAGAGACATGGGCCTCGATACACATCCGATTGCCGGATCCAGAGTATAGTTTTATAATTTTACCTTTTGTCGAAAATCCATCATCTACAACCTTATTCATCTTTATCATATCTAGTTCAAATGACTCAAATGAAACTAGTTAGAGAGTTGTTCAATTATTTATATTCTCATAGAATTATACAAGACACAATTGAATCAAAATTGATTTTGATTCACTCGAATCATTTCATGAACATTATAGCCACGGTTTGCAAAAGATTGCATTCCTTATTATATAAATGTATTAGTTCATGAACAAATCGATTTTAGAATATAACCTACTTAAGAATGCAAACATGTACGCATACCTAAGTAGCCGGACTGAGTTTGGTTATGCCAATACGCGTAGAGGTGCGCATACGATTTACATTTCCAAAGTCCAGCAGAAATTCACGGAACTCGAACTTCCTCCAGTACATGTACGGGTACGCATACTTTGGTTCCCGGTTTTGGACTTTACACAAATGTGAATACACACTATGTTTATATCCAATCATGGTTGTATGTTCTAAACCCTCATTTCAATCATTGAAACATTCTTAAAAGACGACAATAGTTGTCTCACACAAACTATTAGCTTCAAAGCAATATTCAAGTGATTGAATGTCAATACGAAATATTCCGAGTCTACATCAAATAACTGTCTCACACAAATTGTGTAAGATGTTACAAGGAAATTTTCACATGATCATCTTTTGACTTTCGTCAAGAATAAAAGATAAACGTGGTTAAAGCGAAAGCTTACCAACACATATTTCCAGAAATAAATAAGCGAGATAAACTCGGCTCGAAATACCAAATGTGTATAATAAAGTCTATACAGCAATACGACTTTTTGTCTCAAATAGGAGATAGAGTAGATAGACTTTTGAGTGATATATGAGTTCAAGTCTCCACATACCTTTTTGTTGATGAAGCTCCACAAGTTCCCTTGAGTAGTTCTTCGTTTTTATTCGATGAACACCGTGGAGTCTAAAAATCAACTACACTTACTATCCTAATCCGAGACTTAGCTATAAGTAGACTAGAAATCAAGACTTATAGTTTTGGCAACTAAACTTGACAAAAAAGCTAGAGATAACAACGCTTGCGAGTTCGACCGAGCAGTGCTCTAACAATCTCCCCCTTTGTCAATTTTAGTGACAAAACTATCAATATATATGGATTACAAAATAAATAAACTTTGTAGCTTCTCATCCAAATGATTGATCTTCTTGGTTCTTCAACATTACTTGAAATCTTCGTCACTTCAAAGTACTCCAATGATTCTAAATGTGTTCAACTCAGCATCATCGTTGTTGAAGATCCGTAGCTATAACAATGAGAAAACAATAGCTCTCAATCATTGTTATACTGTGTGATAGTATTATTACACAACATCAAAGTTCAATTGTATCACAACTTTGACAACAATACTATGGTGATATGTATCACTCCCCCTTAGTCAATACTTCATCTCACATGAAAACCACTCCCCCTTACATAATGATCCGTAACCATATGTATTGTAGTGTGAACTATACATTAATTCTCTCCCTTTTTGTCAATATAAATTGGCAAAGGTACGAAAACTAGTGGGATCCTAATGAAATTTCCATAGAGATACTTCATGACCAAAACATAACCACATATCAACTTGTTAAGATGCAATCATATAGCCGAAACTAAATGCATTCATCAAGGAGTTTATAAAGATACAAGATAACCCCTATAATATTCCACAGCCGCACTCCCCACAAAGATATGGCAATTAAGCACAAGTTCAAAAAAGAACTCTCCCCCATAAAATGTCATTCCCGAAAGAACAACAAGAGCGACCTTACTTTCACAAGAAAAGAAGGATTTCTTTGGACATTAACAAATCATATGAACATGAATTTGTATCCAAAATACTCAATTAAATTAACCACAAGAAAACCCATGATTAATTTAATCGTAAATGCTCAACATAAGAAAACTTACGGAGCCGCACATTATTTACACAAAGATGTGGATCAGGGAAAGGCCAATACTGCGGAATATTCAAAGATATATTCTATCTTTCATCACTATTTGCATAGAGACACATAATAGACCTAATATTTGTAAACAAAAGTTCATCCTATCTTCCATCGATATTGCATAACGACATAATAGGCTTAACTTTTGTTTGTCAAAAGTTCATTCAATCTTTTATTAACACTTGCATACCGACTTATGAAAGACTTAACTTTTGACAAATATGGGACAATAATAGTTCACGGACGCAAACACACATATCCCATAAGAAGTTACAATATATAAAACCATAAAGATTAGTACTGCAAAATCATTTTCCAAATCAACTTTAAAATTTAAATAAATAAATCTATAAACATTGCAAATGAAAATCGTTGAAAATAGCTATGTGTACTCACAATAATGGCTATTCCAAAACCTAGTTATCATTCTTAAAACACAAGAATAAATTCTCATAAGAAGTTTCCTAGACATTAAGACCTTTTGAAAATTCTTTATCGTTCCGAACTCCTTGTCGTCAACAGCCATAGGAACATAAGGTTCATGAAGGTAGGAGTCAATTTCAAAGAACCTTCTTGACTGATGCCGAACTAGGGCCTTTTGAATTTCAAGAGTCCTAAACACAAAAGCCTTTATTTACTGCATCTCCTTTCTTATTTCCTTCAACTCTTCAAGAACACCAGAAAACTTCTGAAGATTTGAAGGAACAACCCTTGGTTTTCTCACATTCCTCATTTTTCTTTTCAAATTTGAGGGTAAGGGAGATACCAATTTATCTTTTTCCTTCATGATTGACGGCTTAAAAATCATATTAACATCTTTTCCATCAGTAGTCAAGATGCTTGGAGTCTCCATAAAAATGGTTTGTGAGAGAAAATCACCGAATGTGCTCTACAAGCAAACTTGTGATGAAAAAGAGTTTTTAGAAAAAAAAGGAATGTAGGTTACTGAACCTTTATATAGACCAAGGATTCACGTATGCTTAATTCTCAGCCCTAAAGAGTGTACAATTGTCGATTTTAACCCTTCTTTTAATGAAAAAGGAAAGACCATTTCAATACCAAATTGTGATATGAAAGGATCAACCAAATTTTTATTGAAACAAAACAATCAAAAGAAAAACAACCAAAGAAAAAGGATTTTTTTTTTCTTTTAAGACTTGAAAGTGCTTCACTCTTGTCTCTTTGAAATCAGGCACTTGAGACAAGATGCACGGCCAACACAATTAAGTTGTGTTGGGGTGAACAATGATTTGTCCACCATGAACCTTTTGGAAAAAGTTCCTAACTACTTCTTCCACGGAATGCTTAGACCTTGTTCTTTTTCGGAGAGGTCTAATTGGTTCTTTAGAAATTAACCTTTTCTGAGAGGAAATTTGTTTACATACCTCAATCGACTTTTGAACAAGTTTAAGCTTTTTTGCTAATCAATTTGCTCTCCGTTGAAGTTTTTTGACATATCTTACTTTATTTTTTTATTTGAAGCAATTAGAGAGTTCATGACCTTTAAGAGTACATTAAGAACATGTCAAGGTGGACGATGGTTCCGACACCATAGTGGAGCAAGATGCTAGAAACATTGTGGTACCTGAAACATTAGACGAAGGATTTCCAATAGATTGAGAAAAATCCATTTTATCCTCCAAGATAGTTGAAGAAGTTTCTCCAGAAAAAATATCAAGATTGATGTGAGTATTGCTACAATTATCAAAACTAATATTTCCTGCAGGGAGCGCAACACTTGATTTTTCATCTTCATTCGAACCATAATGATCAGACGTTTCATCAAGATTTGCAGCCAGACCTTTGTTCCCAGTGTATTTTTTACAATTTGGACACTCATTGGAAAAATGACCAAAACCTTTACACTTGAAGCACTGTGGCATATCCTCGTCATCAGTGTCGTCAGTATCTCTGTTTTTAGGAGGAACACGATTATGTGTTTTAACTGATGACTTAGATTTATCTCTAGCAAACCGTTTACTTCTCTTCAAAAGAAGATCCCTAAATTGTCTTGTGATCAAAGAGACTGACTTGTCAAGATCTTCATCTCGATGAATCGGCCTCGGAAGGATCATCTTCGAGAGATGCCAACACTTTTACTTTTATCAAGTAATTTAGTGTTCTTTTGTGCTTTGAAAGCAACATCCTTTCCAGATTTGGATACATGTTCATGATCAAAGATCTTTAACTTCCCTATAAGAGTATTTCTGGAAAGCACATCAAGGTTATTTCCTTCAATGATGGCATGTTTCTTAGAATCTTATCTAGATGGCAAGGATCTGAGAATTTTCATCACAATGTCCTTTTCAGGAATAATCTTACCCAACACAAAAGATGCATTAAAAATTTCAGACACTTTGTGATTAAACTCATCAAATGAATCTTCATCTCGCCATACAAAGGTTTTCCCAATCAGAATTTAGGTTTTGAAGCCTAGCTTCTTTTTCACAGGTATTCCCTTCAAATACGGTTTCTAAGATATCCCAGGCATCTTTAGACTTAGTACATGTAGTTACATGGTGCTGAAGATCTGGGGTAATGGCATGGATGATTGCATTCAATCCGTCAGAATTTTGCCTTGCAGCAAGAATCTCGATAACATCATAATCACCGATATCCTTTGGAACAGTTACATCGCCTTCTGTAACAACCGAAGGATTATAGCCATTAACAACACGTACCCATGTTTGAAAATTACGAGCTTGAAGAAAAGCACGCATAGCAATTTTCCACCATGAGTAATTTGAGCCATCGAAGACTGGTGGTACGTTTATAGAGATATCACCTCTGTCCATAGAGTCGGATCACTACAAACACAGACTTATGAGGTCTTAAACGTGTTTGCCTTCTCTGATACCAATTAAAAAAATGGGGGTCTAACAACCACACCCAATATTTCACTTAGCAATCTGTATGGACTAACTCCAATATAAATCCAAGAGAATCAAATAGACAGTCAGACTCAATCAATGGAAATATATCCAAGAGTTTGTATCTCAATTTCTCAATTCAATCTGCAATCAAACAAATAGGAATTTGCGAGCCCGATTGAATACAAGAGAAATAACTTGAACGGTACCAAAGACCAATGTTCAAGGATCAATCAATTTCAATCAACAACCAAAGGTTGTATTTACCAATTGATCGATTCAACGCACAACCTGTGATATTTCAATTATATAACAAAATATAATATGAAAAAGAAATAACACAGACACCAGAAATTTTGTTAACGAGGAAATCGCAAATGCAGAAAAACCCCGGGACCTAGTCCAGATTTGAACACCACACTGTACTAAGCCGCTACAGACACTAGCCTACTACCAGTTAACTTAGGACTAGAATGTAGATGAGCGCCCTAATCAATCTCACACTGAGCAAGGAACAATCGCGTTCCTTACGCCTCTTGAACCACGCCTGATTCTGCGCACTTGATTCCCTTAGTTGATCTCACCCACAACTAAGAGTTGCTACGACCCAAAGTTCAAGAATTGATAAACAAATCTGTATCACACAAAAAAGTCTAGTGAATAGATAAATCTGTCTCCCACAGATATACCTATGAGTTTTGTTCCATCTTTTGATAAATCAAGGTGAAAAGGAACCAATTGATAAACCAGACTTATATTCCCGAAGAACAACCTAGTATTATCAATCACCTCAAAATAATCTTAATCGATTAACGAAACAAGATATTGTGGAATCACAAACGATGAGACGAAGATGTTTGTCACTACTTTTTAATATTGCCTATCGGAGAATAAATCTCGAGCAAATCTTAAAGAAGATAGTACTCAACCACGATATAAAAAACAAGATCAGAACACACAACTATAGAGAAATAGTTGGGTCTGGATTCACAATCCCAATAAAGTCTAAAAGTGGTTAACCTGCTGGGTTTTAGAAAAAACTAAGGTTAAAGGAGAATCGACTCTAGTCGCAACTAGTATCACACATGAGGTGTGGGGATTAGGTTTCCCAGTTGCTAGAGTTCTCCTTTATATAGTCTCCAAATCAGGGTTTGCAATCAATGTTACCTTGGCAACAAAGCATTCAATATTCACCGTTATATGAAAACCTTATTAGATTCAAGCTAATATATTTTAATCGTTAGATCGAACTTAGCTTGTTATACACAAATAAAAAGAACCATCATTTAGATAAAGGTAACCATACCTAAACGTGTTCACCTAGTTGGTTCAACAATAGTTAACCAATGGTTATCCATATGAGCACTTTCATATCAACCTTATTCATCTTTATCATAACTAGTTCAAATGACTCAAATGAAACTAGTTAGAGAGTTGTTAAATTGTTTATATTCTCATAGAAGTATACAAGACAAAATTGAAGAAAAATCGATTTTGATTCACTCGAATCATTTCATGAACATTATATCCACGGTTTTCAAAAGATTGCGTTCCTTATTATATAAATGTATTAGTTCATGAACAACCCGATTTTAGAACATAACCTACTTAAGTATGCAAACAGGTACGCATACCTAAGTAGCCGGACTGAGTTTGGTTACGCCAGTACGCGTAGGGGTGCTTATACCATTTACATTTCCAAACTCCAGCAGAAATTCACGGAACTTGAACTTCTGCCAGTACGCGTATGGGTACGCATACTTTGGTTCCCGGTTTTGGACTTTACACAAATGTGAATACACACTATGTTTATATCCAATCATGGTTATATGTTCTAAACCCTCATTTCAATCATTGAAAAATTCTTAGAAGACGACAATAGCTGTCTCACACAAACTATTAGCTTCAAAGCAATTTCCAAGTGATCGAATGATCAATACGAAACATTCCGAGTCTACATCAAATGACTGTCTCACACAAATCATGTAAGATGTTACAAGGCAATTTTCACATGATCATATTTTTGACTTTCAAAGAATAAAAGATGAACTTGGTTAAAAGCGAAAGCTTACCAACACATATTTAGAGAAATAGATAAGCGAGATAAACTCGGCTCGAAATACCAAATGTGTATAATTGAAGTCTATATAGAAATACGACTTTTTGTCTCAAATAAGAGATAGAGTAGATAGATTTTTGAGTGATAGATGAGTTCAAGTCTCCACATATGTAGTTGCAGGAAATCCTACACTACACCCCTCACTAGAATCCACACAACTAAGCCATTGAAGATGAACAATTATAGTTTTTATTGATTAATTTCTTGAATGTTTACAAGATAAAATGGTAAAGAGCTAAAGAAATTACAATTACTATTAACTTTCTCTCTCTTAATGACTTGCTCAACACTCGAAAAAATATCTCTCTCTCAATAGGCCTATTCGGCTCTTTATATAGGGTGTTACATAATGGATGACAGCTAAGCTGTCCTTTATTTTCGGGAATGACTTGCGAAGTGTCGCAAGTGTACAAATGCATAATCTCGCGACACTCCTAGTTCTCGCTAAGTCTTCACACCTTTCTCGTGTTCTGGCTGTCGTCATCCATTGCGTCACTTATTTTATTCGTCTGCGACGTCTTCGCTATGTAACGTTTATGGATTTCGCAGAGGTATTGATGTTGCGATATTCTGATCCTACATCTTGCCTCTTCTCATGTCTTCTCTGCGAAGGAGAGAATGTCATGAGAATTATTATTTTCAAACTGCCGCAACCGTTCATCCTTATCTGTTTTGGCGATTTGACTTCATACTTTTACACAAAATCTATAATATGTGTCTCTTCTTCCACCCATTTTTTGACACGTCCCTTTCAACTGTTACTTCTCAACCATTCACGTCTCTTCTCGCATTAAATGCGTTTATCTTCTCGAGAATTCTTCTCTATATATAGTTTTCTCATCCTCCTCTTCTTCTTTTTTACTTTCTCTCTGTAATTCTTCTTCAATTCTCCTCCGTAACTTCCGCTTCTGCTACTGTAAATTTTCTTTTTTCCTTTGATCTTCAAATCCTTAATCATTCCCTACTCTAAAAATGGCTCCACCTGGTCGTAGATATGAAAATCTCTTGGGAGAGACTCAAAAAGATTTACAAGGGAAAGGTTTCACATTATCCACTATTCCCCATCAAGAATCTTCATCTATTCTCTCCGCTAAATTATTTACTGATCCCTTTATTGTGATAATCAAAAGATCATAATCTCGCTTAGGTCGATTCTCGTCGGCCTTCCCATTCCTCTCTACAACCCCGAACTTCCTTTGTTTTATGAAATTCTTGCTCATGAGAAATTCTCATGAGGCCGTTTACCAATTAAGTGGAGATTGATGCTTGAGTTCGCCAACCGTGGCGCAAGGGGTCTCTATTCTAATGCATTCAGAGATCCTAAATTTGTAGATTTAGAGATATTCCCCGAGAAATATTCATGAGAGTTTCTTTGAGAATTATGAAGTAATAAACATGAAGAACGATAGAACTCATTTGGGGTGCACGTTTGAAAAGAAGAGAAAATATCCCCAAAGTGACAAAGTACTTATGCAGACATTGATTGGCATTCGGCAAGAACAATGTTCCTCGCCACTCTAAAGACGAAAAATGGTGCGTCTTTCTGCTATTCTTGAATGGACCTTATATTTCAGGTTCGAATGTACTCCCTGCGAACCTTGCCAACTATCAACCTTGGGTATTTAACTGGCCCGAGAAAGCTAAAGAGGTGTGCTTCCCGAATTTCGCTTAGCTTGTAATTATTACTTCTTTTTACATCTACTAATCTTGCGAAACTTTCAGATTTTCAAATTGAGAAAAAGTTACGAGAGAAATCCTAAGGCAAGTACTCTGGCAATTCTCCAGTCGATCACGGATGAAGTAAGAAATACTTTTTCTTCATTATTTTTAACAATATTGTTGCCTCTGTTTCTTATCTTCATTCGTGTGCGAAGGTGGGTGTTGAAGTTGTTGAAGAAGAGGATATTTCTGAAGTTGCGAAAGCTAAAGGCAAGAGTAAAATTCCTTTTCGCAAGAAGAAATCTGCTGCTCCACCTTCTAAAAAACGGAAACTCCATTCTTCTTCTCGTTCCAGTCCTCAATCCAGTGAGAGCTCTGATGAAGATGATGATGATGTTGACACCTCTCTTGCGAAGGAGAATCATCCAGTTGAATCTGCTATGGCGCAACTATCCAGTGTTTTCTCCGATTCTATGCAAGGAATTGTAGATGATCATTTTTCTGCCACATGCGAAGCTCTCGCAAATATCTGCGATGCTCCCTTACTAGAGGATGATGATTCTTTTCGTGGAGTTTCCGGAGCGATAACTCCCGGTTTCCTAAACGCACTTAATGCCTTGGTATGTCTATATTTCCTTATTTATGCATGATTTCAGTTATAAACCTTGTCTTAACGATTTCTTTATTTTTCCTTTATAGTCTGGGAGAGCTTCCTTTGTTGTTGCCTCAGATCTCGAGAAAAGGCGCAACAGTCTCGAGAAGAAAAATCTTCAACTTAAGAAGAATAATGAAGAATTGGAAGCTGAAGTTGTTTCTCTTCGCAAGAGAGATAAAGAATTTGAAAATGAAACTGCTACTCTTCGTGAAAAAACCAAATAATTGGAAGTTGAGTCTTCTTCTCAGAAGGCAAGATATCTAGCCTTCAAAATGCTAATCAACAACTTTATGGTATAAAATTCTTATCTTTTTCTTGCTTTTATTCTGTCATTTATTTTTCTTTATCTGACTTATCATTTTCGCAGATGCTTATAACCTTTCTGATGAAGCCATTCTTCTTCACACATTTCCTGAGTCTATGGATAACGATGCTCTTCTTGCCCATCTCAATGATTCTTTAAATACCTTTTCAAATGACAGAATCAAACATCTTTCTCTAAATGAACTTCAATCCAAATTTCGTCTCTTAGAAGCTGATCATAGATCTAGTTTAAATTTAGCCAACCAACTTAAACACCTACACCTTAGTTCCCAAGAGAAAATTAGTATTTTAAGGAAGAAGGTTAGTGATCTTATAGATGACAAAGATCGCATTGCTAACCAAGGTGCCCAAGCATTAGCAAAATTTCAAAAAACTCTTCTTGAAGTTCAAGTTGAGAGGGATGAATCCATTCGGAAAAATACTATTCTTAGCGAAAGAGAGAATCAACTTCGTTCCCTTCTTCTCATAAACAGTGACGATGAGTTCGCTTGGGCTGCGAAAAATTCTAGATGACGCTTTTGTAAATAATTTAGGTGTTAATGTTAGCCTTCAAGTTGAGCCAGAGCCTTGATTATGGATATGATTTACGATAGAGAAGGTTGTTGATTATTCTTCTTTACTTAATTGTTTATTATATATGAAGCTTTCATCAAGTTCTTTGATTCCTTGCTCTACATTCGCAGAGAGTCGAGAAGAGATTTGAAAAGAATTGAAGAACTTGAATCCGAAAAAGAACAACTTGCAAAGGACTTTTCTCTTCGCAATGACAAGTATTCCAAGTTGAAGAAGCATTACAAATTACCGTGTGGCGAACTTAAAAAATGATGAAGTTCTCTTTCGTAATGAAACTATTAAGACAGTCTGCGATGACAACAGTATCCCTCATTCTTCATACCCTTGTCTTCTTGACGAAGTTCCTGAGAACATGCCTTCTTTGGATATCTCTGATAGCGATGCTAGCGAAGAGGAATCGATGAAGATAATGAAGTAGAAGGATCTGATGAATAAGAAGAATCATACAAGAAATAGCTCCATTTTCTTCTTTCTCTTTTTGTAACATCTGTACATTTATCCTTTTAATCTTCCATTTTTATAATCTCTTATTGTAAGTTTTTTTTTTTTGGATCTCCAAATACAAATTCTACTTTTGTTTTCCCTTTCTGCACATGTTAAAAAAGCAATTCTTTTTTGCAATATAGTTAATCAATATATTGTGAGTGAGTAAATATATCATATGAAAGTAAATAACATATTCTCAATCTATTCATTCCCATACTTGCCTTTGTTATTTGTTTTCAAATGAAAGATTAAGCAAATAACCTTTAGGTGATAACATGCCTCGATCCCATATCGCTGTTCTTCTTTGATTTCTCGCGAGAGAATATTTCTTGGTTGTTTTCAAGATCTCATCATTTTTTTTGTGTGTGTGGTATTATTTTGCATCCCTAGTTAAAGGTCTTATTGCGCCACCTCTTGTCATTGCGACAAAATCGCAGGACGTCTTTACATTATCATGTAAAAACCCATTGATCTTGCCTTATCATTTCTTAGTATTGATACCTCTGCAGGATAATTTTATTGCGACAATATGACAGGCCTAAATTTTCTTGTGAAAATAAGCCCCATGACATTGTCGTCTTGCGACGAAATCGCAGGACGTCCTTACACTTTCATGTACTGACCCATTGATCTCGTCTTATCTTTGTCTTTTGTATTATTGCCTCTTCAGGATCATCGCACAAATATGACAAGCCTAAATTTTGTTGCGAAAATAAAGCCTCATGACATTTGCGTCTTAAGACACTTATCGCCTCCCTAATGGAGGGTGCCGCCCTTATCATCTCCCCGGTTGCCCCTTCAAGGAGGCGTACATCGCCATACAAGACTAGCTCCTCCCATCCGGTCTTAACAACAACCGGTTGTTTTTTCGCAGACCTCTTATCCCTTATACCTATATGGATTATGGTTACGAGACCGCACCCTAAGTGGAGTTTTCTTCGGGCCGAGTGCAACATATGCCAAGACTTGCCAAGAATGGCCGAGACACTTCAAATGCCCCGAGGCACTCTTGGCTCAACCGTGTACCTCGGCGCCTTGATCATACGCTCGACTCCTTAAAGAGACCCTCGGTCGTCCAACCGAGGTATAACCTTATATATATAGTTGGAAATCAAGGTATCTCTCCTGGATGGGCTTTATTGACCCCAAATCTCCATGACCCAGGTTCCGGGCGGTGTAACCTTTTCCCCGAGCTATGTTAACGAGATACCCCTTTTATGACGTACTTTAGGTCTTACATTTGCCTCTTACGAAATTTTGATTCGCGAACTAGGGTGTATGCCATAGCAGGTTCGTCCCATTATGATATTTCATTGATTTTTGATTGTTTCTTGTCATCATTTCTGCGAGAATTTCGCATATTCTTTTTTTTTTTCGATTATCATAGTCTTTGTATCTTCAGCCTGTCTTTATCATTCAATTCTCGAAAAGCTTCGCGTATTCTTTTTTCGATTATCACAGTCTTTGCATCTTCAACCTGTTTTTATCACTCAAAAGTTAATTTTTTTTTTATTTTTTTTTAACTTTCGCAAGTCTACAATCAATCATTCACTCCTTTCGCTTCTTACTTATGTTGCTCTCTGCTTCTTCATTATTCAAATTTCCTAATACTGCCTTCCCTTTTGCGAAATCATCGCAATCTCTAACTTCCTTCAAGCATTGGTTTCGCAACGTACTTTTTTCTCTCACCTCTATTGCGTCGACCATTAGTCTTTCCCTTCTTTGTTCATTTTTGATGTTTTGCTTTCAGTTCTTCTTCTGAGCAGCTCTTTTCTCGTAAGACTCCACATCAACTTCATAGCATTTCTATACCTCAACCCAATCTCCTTTTATGACTCCGACACCAGTGGGATGAGGAAATTTGATGTACTGATGATAAGTCGATGCTACACCCAGAATTTCATGTAACAAAGGTCGCCCAATCAATGCGTTATAGGGAGATTCCACATCGACTATGCAGAACAAAATTTCAGTTGATAATCCTTTCAGTGGTACTCGCATATGAGCTTCTCCTTTAGGTTTGTTGGCAGTACCGTTGAAACCATAGATCTTATAAGTTGAAGGTATTAGATCTTCGTCCTTCCCTCCCATAGTCTTGTAAGTATGATAAAAAAGGATATTTACAGAGCTTCTAGTATCGATTAAGATTCTATTGATTTCCCATGAATTTTCGCGCTCATCATCTTCATCATCGATGAGTTTTGGGTTAATCTCCAATCTTACCACTAATGGGTTGTCATGCATTTCTCCACCCTCAGGTACTTCTTCTGCGGTAAAAGAAATAATCTGTTTTTGCCATTGCTTTAGTGGCGATGTCTTCGCGATGTTCATTATTTCTCTATTATCAGCATCTCTTGCGAAAACCCTACTGATAACATTATCATGAAAATCTTCTACTGTCCTGTGCAAATGTACAATAGAGTTGCAAGACAAATTCTTGGCTTTCGCTCCAACCTCTATCACAAACGTTTCTCCTCCTTTTGTTGTGTTTACTCTGTGAACTTCTGGCGGTGGTGGTAATGGTTGACATTGTGGTTGATTTTTTAGAAATTGATTTAGTTTCCCTTGGTCTATCATTCTGAGGACGATTCTTTTTACATTTCTACAATCGTTTGTGGAGTGTCCATGAAATATGGTGATAAGAACAAAATTCATGACTTCGTCACTCGGAGGTGGCTCACTTCCCATGTTCCATGAGATGTGGTATATTTTCCATTAAGATTATAGCTTCCCATATTTTCTCCACACTAGCAATCGGTGGTGGCATCTTGATTTCTTCCCGAGACTACCCTATGACTTCATTGTCCTCTATGATAACCCCGCCTCGACTTCCATAAGTTTCTTGCGGTGATCAAGTCTTTGAATTTTGTTATTTCCTCCACGGTTATAGAAGTTTCTATCTCTCTCAAATTCCTCCTGATCACGACTCCCCATAGCTACCAACTTTCGCTGACCATCATCCTTTATCATTTCTTGTTGACTCTGCGAGGTGCTCGCCACTGTGTTTATTAGTTTAGGTAACAAGCTTGCTTTTGCAGTTTTTGAACTTGTGTTCGCAACGGGGTATGATTCCATCTCATTTTGTTTTTCCTCTAGAGCAATGTACTCCTCTTGAAGTTCTCGCAACTCAGTCATTGTGATTGTATTCTTGATTCTAAAAATTTGAATATATAGCAGATTGGTTGCGAACATAACGTTAATGAATGATAAAATGAGATATCTCTCATCCACACGCCTGACCATATCACTTTGCACATTGTCTTCCATCTCACGGTTAGATGCTTCAAGCTTTCACCAACCCTTTGTTTTAATCCAAATACATCTTCAATACCATGTCGCGAGGAGTTATTACTAATGTATGCCCCTAAAAATATAGCCTGCAAATGATTGAAAGATGTTATTGTATTCCTCGGTAATCCTTCAAACCATTTCAAAGCTTCTCTGTCAAACTTGATGCAAAATATTTGCACAATATAGCATCATGGTTCTCCCATTGTAACATACATCTCACATAAGCTTTTGATATGTTGTATCGCACAAGTTGTTCCATCGAAAATACTGGTTAACGTAGGTAAGTTGCATGATAGGTGTCTAAAACACCTAATTTAATATCTAGTAGTTACGCTTTCTTTGCTATTTTTTCTTGTGAATTATGTATTTTACGCGTGTTTTTGAGTTATTAGGTACTCTGGAGTCGCACGAACGAAAAGATGAAGAAATCACCCAATTGGAGTAAAAAGGGCAAAATAGTCATTCATGGGAGAACACTATCTGGAGCCCAGTCAAGGTTAAGGGGCAACTCTATTTGGAGAAGTGCTAAATACAGTCAAGATGAGGTTAAGGGGAGGCCAAATGGTTAGCCCTTATCAAGGTGACCGGGTGTTGAACAACTGACCCTACTTCTATACCTGTCTTTCATTCATTCTTTCACCTAGACCTGATATTGAGAAATAAAACAATAATTTTATTTGTGAGTCCGAGAGATCGAAATGAGAATAGAGCAACGGATGGTGGTGATTCGAGAAATTCACACGGAGAAGAAGAAAATTGGAGTTGGGTTTTGTTCCAGTTCGAATTTCAGCAAGAGAGAAGGTCAAATAAGCTCGTTTATTACCTGTCCGTGCAACTGAAGATTGCTGCCATTATAGGCGATGAATGATGTTGATTGATAAGGATTTGGTGTTCTGAAATGATTTTAAGTAATGGGGTGGTGCAAATTTGTGTGGAATGTGAATAAACGGAAGGAGCAGTGACCTTAGGAATCATCATCAAGGTTAAAACTGAGTTACCAGCTTGTGGCACACAGGGTATTCGAGAAAATGTCTGAGAGACTTTCAGTCACGTTAAGTTGCTGGTTTGCCATCAGCTAGCCATGAGTTGGGTCATGTGTTTCAGGGTTCGAAATGGAAGTGATGCAGCTGAAACTGAGGTGTTGCTGTGTTTGGTTAAACAATGAAGGTTTCTTCCATTATCGGGTGAAGCCGGAGATGGGGTCGCGAGCAACGATGAGTCCAAGCTGTTCTTTGTGATGATCATGATCATGAGATAGCCACGATGGCATATGAGATAATGGTGATCATTGGAGTTGGTTGTCGATGAGTTTTTGCCATGGTAGAATGGAGGAAATAATGGGTCTTAGTTTGTGAAAGGAATTGGTGGTTTCACTGGGTTTGAGTTCTTTAGCAGTCAACAGTGAGGATGTGATATTGAAATTCCTGGGGTTGAGCAGCTGAAGTGGAGCTGCAAAGTATGAGATGGATGCTGTGAACTTGGCCTGAGATAGTGGTGATTGTCGCAAGGCTGCAGAGATAGAAGTGGAGGAATAGAAGTTGTTGTGGTTGGATATCGTGAAGATGGATAAGTTGATTTCTGTTGTGGACTGTTGGATGTTCGACCAGCTGGGAAGAGAATATATGGAGGAGCTCGAGTTGACTGTTGAATAGGGAATGAAGGGAATTTGGTGATGGAAGTTCTGAACTGTTCAATGAAGATAGAATGTGTATGGGACGTGTCGAAGTTTGAGTCAGAGAAAATGTAATGAACGGAGAAGGTTTTGGCTTGCTGCCAGCACCGGAAGTAAATGATGGAGTGTTTACAGGGCATGAAAGTAACGAGTCAGTGGAAGAGAAGCTCGAGTCTGCAATGAGGTTTTGCCATTAGTTCTTGCTGGTGAAGACGAGATGGTGGAGGGGCTAGAAGACTTTGGTAGTGATTAAAATGTTGCTGCCATGATCAAGGGTTGAGGTTTGATGGAAGACGAGGACTGTATTGGTCTCTAGTTTGTGTCGAACGATCTTGAGGCAGAGTTGGTGATGGAAGCTGCATGTGGCTAAATCTGCAGTACAAGTGGTGGTTTATAGCTCAGATTGAGATGGGTGTTCGCGACAGAAAATTGCAATTGTTATTTGTTGCTGCAGTAGCTGTAGTTAAAGCTACAGGATCCACTAAAATCAGGCAGAGGTGGTGCTGTTGTTGCAGCGAGGGCTAGGAAGTGAAGAAGATGAGCATTTGGATCTGAACTCAACTACAGTGAATGAACTGGTGCTAGTGGTTGTTGCCAAGGGAACTGAGTTGCAGCTGCAGGGATTCATTGTAGTGATATGAACTGGAGAATACGGAAGCTAAATAGAAGATTACAAGGGTTTTGAGTCTGATGCCATGAGTTTGTGGCTGTGCTTGTCTGCCGGGTCGAAGAAGGCATGGAATGAGGCTGTAGTTGCAGCCATTGAGAATTGCTGCTCAACATGAAGTTGCGGAAAGTGGCGATAGAAGTTGGTGGACTGGCATTGCAGTATGAAGCTACATGTGATGCTACTATGGAGCTGTGAAGACTGCAAAGCTGGGACTGGAGATTGAGGCAGTGATGCAGTGGAAGAATGTTGCAGGGATGATGGCGGCTGTGTAGATATGGGGGTTATGGCAGTGACAGTAGTGGTAGTTGAGATGATGAAGCTGCAATTTAGTGTTGGTGGGATTCAAAGGCTGCGACAGTGCAGGGAATGGATTTTGAAGCCGCAGAAACAGTGCGAAAACTGAGCAGAATTGGTGCGGCGATGGTACTAGTTCCAGCTATCGGATTTCGGAACCGAGAGTGGGGATCGTAATGTTTCAGTGAATCGTGAAGCGGGTATGTCTTTGGATGCAAGAGTCGGCGGCCGGACATATGAGCTACGGGTCACGCTTTTGAGGCGCGTTTTCGCAAGAACAAGGAATTGGTTTAGATGGTATTTTGTGATTGTTTGAATTGCAGAGATATGGAGATGAGCTGCTGGGAGTGTGCACTTGCTGGTGACAGTTTCAGTAGCCGGAGGCAAGTTCAGGTGGCTGGAGACGATTTTTCGGCGACGGATTTTGGACATAATTTTACATGGGTATTTTACACACATGGGCTTGGTGGACCACTTGGAGATGGGTTTTGAGAAGACCTAAATTTGGAGTATCCTTATGGAATGGGAGAAGCATATATATAGAAAAACTCTTTCTCTAAACCTAATATCTCCATGAGGGGAGACTTCTACTTGTTTTCTAGGGTTTCACATGATAGGTTCTTCTAAACTCTTTGTGATGATTTCCAAAAACACAAGTAGTTGATTAATTGTTATTGGTTAAAGATGTAGTTGGATTTTGAAAACAAGTTATGGATTTTTATGAATTAGTTTTCTCTCAAAATTATCGTTTGGTTTCTACGGGTTATAATAATTGCATGATTGATGTATTGCAATATGATTGAATGTTTGTTTAGTTAAGTCTAGAATTGATTGAACTCACATCCATATCTATAGCTATTTTAGGGTTTTCATCGAGCGATAACCTTGAATACGAGTAGCATGATATGATTATGGTTTGTAGTGATACATCCTTGTAGTCATATGTAGAAATTGACCTTTGTTCGAATTGTTTGCACAATGTATTACAATTGCATTGATTATCCTATTTCTGAAACTTAATGCTCCTAGGAATTGAACTTGATTAGCGTAAGGCGTTATGTAGTTGCAGGTTTTCCCACACTACACCCCTCACTATATTTTGGTTAATTAGTCTGTTGAAAGTTGCATAATTGAGAATGTTTATTGATTAATTTCATGAGTTCTACACAAGAAAAGTAGAATTACACTTAGCAAGTAAAATACTCTTAAACTTTCTCTCTCCTAATGACTTGCCTCACCATTCTAAAAAGATCCCTCCACAACAGACTCACTCAACCCTTTATATAGGGTGATACATAGTGGATGACAGCTAATCTATCCTTTTATTTCGGAAATGTTCCGCGAAGTGTCGCAGATGTACAAACATTTATTCTCGCGACACTTCTTAACCCTCGCCCGGTTCCGTGTCTCTCTGCTGTTTTATGTGTCGTTGTTCATCGCGTCATTTATTTTAGCTGTCTGCGACTGTCTCGCAACGTCGCTGTTTATTAACCCCGCGAGCCCTGTACGTTGCGATATTATGATCCTACATCTTGCCTCTTTTTCCTTGAATATTGCTTGAAGAGCGATTTTAAAGGAAAAATCTGTTGTTGTAATAATCTTTGGTATTCGATGAAGGAACGAGCAGAAGAATATTGTACTTGAAAAGTACGTACTTGCCTCTATTCTTTTGCGATGTTCGAAGTTTTTGCGTCTCTGTTTCTCCTCATACTTTTCTTGCGAAGGGAAGAATATCATGAGAGCGATACTTTTTATTCGCTGCGACCGCTTATCTTTATCTGTTTCAGCTCCGTACACAGTTTTTAACCATTAAAGCCGTTTTTTGACACGTCTCTTCCAACCGTTTATTCTTGACCGTTCATGTCTCTTCTCGCATTAAATGACCTCGTTTTTCTCGAGGATCTTTTTTCCTATATATAGTTTTCTTTTCCCCTCCTTTTCATTCTTTAGTTTCTCTCTGCGACTTCTTTGATTTCCTCCTTCCGCAATTTGCGCTTCTGCTACTGCAAATCTTCTCTTCGTCTTTTCTAGCATCGATCTTAACCTTTAACTTCTCATCCATTCCCATACTGATAATGGCTGCCATTAGTCGTGTATACAAAGTTTCTTTTGATGAAGTTCAACGAAGTTGCTTGAGAAGGGTTTCACTCTATCGACCATCCCTGATCAAGAACCTTCATCTATTCTTTCTGCAAAGCTTTTCTCTGATCATCAATGTGATGATCAAAAGATTATAGTCTCGCTCGGTCAGCTTCTCGCGGGACTTCCTATTCCCTTATACAATCCAGAGTTGCCTCTATTTTATGAAATCTTGGCCCATGAAAAATTCTCTCGGGCTATTTATCAATTGAATGGCGATTGCATTCGCCTAATGCTTGAGTATGCGAATCGTGGCGCTGGCAAAGGATCTTTATATACTAATTACATCGAAATCCCAAATTCAGACTTGAAATAGGCTGTTGAGAAGTACACTGTGGAAAACTTTTTTGAAAATTACTCAGTGATAACTATGGTGAATGCGAAATCTCGCTGGGGCGTTCGCCTGAAGAAAAAGGATAATGTCTCTGAGGATAAATTGGTCATGCAGGATATTGATTGGCACCCGGGTAATAATACTACTCCTCGCCACTCCAAAGATGAGAAATGGTGGGTTGTACCCTTGATTTTAAATGGTCCTTATATCGCGGGCCATACGTTCTTCCTGCGAATCTCGCGAGGGTATCATCCTTGGGAATTCAAATGGCCTGAGAAGAAGAAAGAGGTATGTTTCCGACTTCAAATTTGGCTTTCGTAACTTTCTTTCTATGATTGCTGAGTTTGTGAAATCTCTCAGATAGCCAGGTTGAGAAGAAACTACAAAAAGGATCCGTTGGAGGATACTTTGAAAATGCTCCGATCGCTTACGAGTGAAGTAAGAATCACTTCCTTTCTTCTTATTTTAAAACAATATTGTTGCCTCTGTTTCTTATCTTTACGCGTATGCGAAGGTTGGAGTTGAAGAAACTATTGCCGCGAAGATTAAAAGTAAGGGTAAAACTGTCGCTCGCCAGGGTAAATCCTCTGCCCCCTTAACTAAGAAGCGAAAGGTCCAATCCTCTTCTCGCCTTAGCTCAAGTTCTGAATCTTCTGACGAGGATAACCATGAATCGAATTCCTCTCTCGCCAAGAAGATTCCATTGACCAGTTCTTCCATGGATCAGTTATCCAACATCTTCTCAGACTGTTTCCAAGGAATGGGAGATGCTCCCCTAGCTTCTCTTTGCGGGGCTCTCGCAAACGTGTGTAATGCTGCTTTACTGGAAGGCAATAATTCATTCAATGGAGTCTCTAGAGTTGTGTCTCCTGACCTTTTGAATGCACTTGGGTCTCTGGTATGTATACAATCATATCTCCCCATTGGCTTTATATTGTTGTATATGTATTAACAGCTTTTCTATCTTCTTTCATAGGTTGGAAGGTCTTCTTTTGTAGTTGCCTCAGATCTTGAGAGAAGACGCAACAATCTTGAGAAGAAGAATTCGCAATTGAGCAAGAAGATTCGAGAATTGGAGAGCGAAGGCTGCGTTATCTCGCGATAAAGGCGAGACGATTCAAAAGTTAAATACCGAACTTGACTCTCAAAAAGAGAGGTATCCACCCTTCAAAATGCTAATCGACAACTTTATGGTATAATATTTGCCTTCTTTTATTATTTTTATTTTATTGGTCGTGTATTGCCACCTAACTTATTACTTTCGCATGACGTATATAATCTCTCCGATGAAGCTATTCTTCTCCATACATTTCCTGAACCTATGGATAATAACCTTCTTCTCGCTCATCTCAACACTTCTTTAAGTAGTTCTTGAACAAAATTAACTCTCTTTCATTAGATGAACTTCGGACCAAATATCGCCTTTTAGAGATTGAACATAGATCTGGTTTAAGTGCGGCCAACCAATTTAAACAAATGTTTCTTGAGTCTCGTAAAGAAATCAAAATTTTGAGGAAGAAAATTAGTGATCACATAGATGACAAAGACCGCATTGCTAACAATGGTGCTCAAGCATTAGCAACATTTCAAAAATCTCTTCTTGAGCTACAAATTGAGCGAGATGAATTGCTTCGCTGAATTCCTTACTTAGTGAGCGAGAAGATCGGATTCGTTCGCTCCTTGTTATAAATAATGATGATGAATTCGCACGAGCTCTGCGAAAGTTTTAGATAACGCCGGAAATAACCTAGGTGTTGATGTTAGTCTTCACGCCGAGCATACTTCCTTGGTTAAAGATATGATATCTGACGGAGAAGGTTGCTTATTATACCTTCTTTGCTTCTTATTTCGTAATATTACTTGTAAATTGTTAACTTGTTGTTTCTTATTTGCGAGAATCGAGAAGAGGCTTCGGTTAGAATTAGAGAGCTTGACTCGAAAAAGAGCAACTCGTGAGGAATTTTCAAGCGAGAATTGAAGAACTTCGAAACCGAAAAAGAATTTCGCAAAGAATCTCTTCCTTCGCGAGAATAGATATTCCAAGTTGAAGAAACAATTTCTAACGACAGTGGAGAACTTTAACAATGATGTTGTTCGCTTTCGCAATAGAGGCATGGAGTATGTTTGTAAGGACCATAATATCCCTCTGCATTCATATCCCTGGCTCCTTGAAGAGGTTCCTGAGAATCTGCCTGTCTCAGACGTTTCTGATAGCGAGAAATCGGTGGCGAAGAAGAAAATTACCGCGATGAGAATAATAAAACTGATGAATCGGATGAAGAAGAAGAATCACCAAAGATATAACTCTTTTTGTTTTCTTTTTCTTTGCGTGTAATATCTGTACATTCTTTGTATCTTTGTTATAATGAATTTCTTGGATTTTTCCCCATGAGTTCAATCTTCAATTCCCCTTTTTGGTAGTTCTTCCTTGTAATATAATTGGCTAACATTATTGATGTATAACTCTTTCGTCGGAAGATGAATAACAATGTTCCATCTTTTCCATTCCCATACTTGCCTCGTTATTTATCTTGAGATGGAAGATTTTAGTTGTCTTCTTGTATTTGATAATAATCTTATTGTTAATTGAAATGTATCATCGCGAACAGTCGCAGGTATCTTCATGAATTGAATATTCTATCTCTTTATGTGGCGACAAGGTCGCAGACCGCCTTACATTTTCATGTGATGGCTCATTGACCCTGCCTTATCATTTTTGTGTGGTCTTCCGAGTTAGACCTCCCTAAGTAGAGGTCCTCCCCTGCCACCGTTTATGGCGACAAAATCGCAGGACGTCTTTACACTTGCGTGTAAAGACCCATTGATCTTGCCTTATCATTTTCCAAGTATTTTTGCCTCTGCGGGATGTTTTGGTTGCGACCATATGACAGGCCTAGATATCCTTGCGAACATAAAGCCCCATGACATTGCCGTCGTGCGACGAAATCGCAGGACGTCCGTACACTTTCATGTAAAGACCCATTGATCTCGCCTTACCCTCGCGTTATTATTATTGCCTCTGCAGGATCATTGCACAAATATGACAAGCCTAAGTCTCCTTGCGAAAACAAAGCCTCATGACATTTGCGTCTGTTTTGACGCCCCCTAATGGAGAGTGTCGCCCTTATCATCTCCCAGGTTGCCCCTTCAAGGAGGCGAAACATCGGCCATACAAGACTAGCTCCTCCCATCCTGGTCTTAACAACAACCGTTGTTTTCGCAGTCTCTTATCCCTTATACCTATAGGGTTTATGGTTACGAGACTGCACCCTAAGTGGAGTTTTCTTCGGGCGAGTGCAACGCATGCCAAGACTTGCCAAGAATGGCCGGGGTAGGTTCATCCATCCCGGGCACTCGGCTCAACCGTGTACCTCGGCGCCTTGAGCATACACTGACTCCTAGGAAGAGACCCTCGGTCGCCCAACCGGTATAACCTACATATATAGTTGGGAATCCAAGGTACCTCTTAGGATAGGCTTTCATGGGCCCCAAATTTTCATGGTTCGGGCTTCGGGAGCGGTGTAACCTTCCCCCGAACCACGGCGAGAGATACCCCCTTATATGACGCACTTTAGGTCTTACATTTGCCTCTTACGAAATGTTATTCGCGAACTAGGGTGTACGCCATAAAGGTTCGTCCCATTCATTTGCGCATTTATATTTGTTAAATCATTCAATCATTCATGTTTCATTATTTGCTGATATTTGTTTGCGAAGTATTCGCATAGTTCTGTTTCACTTGTTGTATTTCGCTTTTCTTTCGTAGTCGTATTCTCATTTTACTCTTGGCTGCGAGATTCTCGCACATCATTACTTCAGCTGTTACTTTGCATCCTGCTGTTATTGATTATTCACTTCTTATGCCTTTTGTTCTGCATATCTTTTGCTTCTTCATTGTTATAATATTGGTCTGTCTCTAAGTATTCACCTCGCGGGGTATGTTCAGCCCTCACTTCTATAGCATCTACCATCAGTTTTTCCTTTCTCTGTGCATTTCTCACATGTTGCTTCCAACCCTTTCTTTTGGCATTTCTTTCTTCGCAGCTTTCTATATCGACCTCATGGCACTGTTGCGACTCCTTCCAATCTCCTTGTATGATACCAATACCATTTGGGTGTGGAAATTTTATGCATTGATGGTATGTTGACGCGACTCCTAAAATTTCATGAAGCCATGGCCTCCCAATCAACGCATTGTATGGAGATTCCACATCAACCACACAGAATAAAATATCAGTGGATAATCCTTGTAGAGGTATTCTCATGTGAACCTCTCCTTTTGGTTTGTTTGCGGTCTTGCCGTTAAAGCCATATATCTTGTATGTCGAGGGAATTAAATCCTCATCTTTTCCGCCCATCGTCTTGTAAGTATGGTAGAAGAGAATATTCACCGAACTTCCGGTGTCGATTAGAATTCGGTTGATCGCCCAACAAGCTTCGCCTCATCATCTTCTCCATCAATCTGGTTTGGGTTAATCTCTAGTTTTACAACCAACGGGCTATCGTGTGTTTCTCTTCCTTTTGGTACTTCATCTGCGAGAGAAAGAAATAGTCTTCAACTGCCACTTTTCTAACTGCGTTGTTCTCGCTTGAGACTCATTATTTCTTTATCATTAGCATCTCTCGCAAAGACTCTCTTGGCGTTGTCATGAAAATCTTCGATGGTGCGATAGGAGTGGACGATAGAGTTGCAATTCAAATTCTTAGCTTTGGTTCCTACTTCTATCACAAATGTTTCCTTTCCTTTCGTGACAACCATTACTGTGCATCTCACAGTGGTGGTGGTAATGTCGACTGTTTCTTCTCCCTTTAGAAAGTGATTGACTTCCCCGATCAATCATCCCGAGAATAATTCTTTTTATGTTTCTACAATCGTTTGTTTGATGCCCATGGAAGCGATGGTAAGAACAAAACTCATGACTTCTATCTCTGGCGGTGGTTCCATTCCAACATTCCAAGGTCTTTGGTACATTTTCCATCACAAGTATAGCTTCCCAGATCTTTTCAACGCTAGCATTCGGTGGAGGCATCTTAATTTGTTCCCATCTTTGTTCTATGATTTCTCTTGCCCTCCACGGTTATTTTGCCTTCGTCCACCATAAGTTTCTTGCACATGATCTAGCCTCTGAATCTTATTATTGCTTTCATTACGGTTATAGTAGTTCCTTTCTCGCTCAAACTCTTCTTGATCATGGCTTCCCATGGCTACTATCTTCTGTTGTCCCTCATCAGCTCTCCTTGCCTGCTGTCCTTGCGAAGTGCTCGCCACTGTATTGATGAACTGAGGTAACAAGCTTGCGTTCGCGGCATTCGAGTTTGTGTTCGCAACTGGATAAGAATTCATTTCATTCTGTCTTTCTTCTAAGGCGATATATTCCTCCTGTAATTCTCGCGGTTACTGCCATCGTGATTGTATTTTTGACTCTAAAAATTTGAATGTATAACAAGTTAGTCGCGAAGAGCATTCACAAATGAGAGTATGAGATATCTCTCCTCAACCCGTCCCGCCATTTCGCTACACATGGTCCTCCATCTTCTTGTCAACTTGTCTTAAGCTCTCGCCAATCCTTTGTTTCAACCCGAATACATCTTCAATACCTGGTCGCGAAGAGTTGTTACTTATGTATGCTCCCAGGAATGTGGCTTGTAAATGATTGAATGATGTGATTGTGTTCCTTGGCAGACCTTCAAACCATTTTAGTGCTTCTCCTATTAAGCTTGACGCGAAATATTTGCATAATATGGCATCATGATTCTCCCATTGTAACATACATCTCATGTAAGCTTTAATATGTTGTATCGCACGGTTGTTCCATCAAAGATGTTGGTTAATGCGGGTAGATTGCACTTAGGAGGTATTCCTCCCATCTGTACTTCTAGCGTGAAGGGGTTCTTCGCGGCTTCTGCGATGGCTTCGTCCAGTTGTCTCCTTCCTCCTTCCCTTCTATTATTCAGTAATCCTCTCATTTCGATTAGTTCTCTTAAGATTTGTTCATTTGCCTCAGAATTTGTTTCTACTGGTCTCTTTAGCTCTGCTTCTCTCCTTCTTCGCTCGTGCCTATCTTGACCTTCCTGCTCATTATTTTCTCCTCTTCTTTCCTCGCGACTCTTCTTCGTTTCGTTTCTTTCGCCAATTCGCACGCCCGTTATATCGATTGTTCTCTCTTCTTGGTTGCCTCTCGGCTCTCATCATCTGCACCCTCTCATATTCTTCATTAATATTTCTATTGAGTACGATTTTGTTCCCTTCTTCTCTCGCGGTTGTCATGGTTATTCTGTAGGATTGCTTCCTCCATCTCTTGATTTTCCATTTCTGCTCTAATTCTTTCTCTTTCGCGAGCTAGTCGCGCTTGTTCAATGTAGTGTCTCTCAATGTCATCTTCGATCTCTCGGTTTCTTCTCAATTCTTCTCTCCCATGCAAGATCATTCTCCTTGACAACTTGGTCATTCTTTGTTCTTGGAGTTGCATGTTTCCTTGATTTTCTCTATTCCGCTCATTTTGATGATTTTGGGAGGAATATAACGATCTTCTATTTCCCCTCTTCTCTCGCCATGCTCTCTGTATTTGGATTTTGTGTCTCTTCCTCGGTATTCTCTGTTGGTAAAACTCTTCTTCTTTCTTCTATGTTCGATCTAGAACTTGATCTCACGCTACTTCTAGATCTCCTACTTTGCAATCTCATATTTTCCATCCTCAATTCATGATTTTGTCTTGTCAAGTTTGCTCGCTCTTACGCCTCTAGCCGTCTCTCCTCATGTATTGTTTGTCTCAATCTTTCTAACGCCTGCCATTTCTTCGTTTCCTGGGTTCATTTCTCCATTCATTCCTTGTTCTCCTTGTCCATTGTTCACCAGCTGCTGCTCCTCTTCTCTCTCGTCTTCAGAATCAGATCTCCAAGTATGCACACTTACTCTATCATAATCCACAGCCGCGTTTGCCACTAGGGAGATCGGTGGCTGGTTTTGACCTTCTTCATCATTTCTCATGTTCATCCTTGATGATTCTCTGTTTCATTCCTCCTTTCTCCAGACAAGTCTCCCACTTCTTCTTACAATCGTTGGTTGCTCTTGTACGTTTCTTCTTCTAGCCATCTTTCTTTTTCAATGAATTCTTGAGTATCTTTTCCAAATCTCTTCTCTGTTAATCCAAATTCTTTCCAATTTCTTCGTCAATCACTGCTCGTCCCTGTTTCTAGCGCATATGTAGTAGCAGGTTTTCCCACACTACACCCCTCACTATATTTTGGTTAATTAGTCTGTTGAAAGTTGCATAATTGAGAATGTTTATTGATTAATTTCATGAGTTCTACACAAGAAAAGTAGAATTACACTTAGCAAGTAAAATACTCTTAAACTTTCTCTCTCCTAATGACTTGCCTCACCATTCTAAAAAGATCCCTCCACAACAGACTCACTCAACCCTTTATATAGGGTGATACATAGTGGATGACAGCTAATCTATCCTTTTATTTCGGAAATGTTCCGCGAAGTGTCGCAGATGTACAAACATTTATTCTCGCGACACTTCTTAACCCTCGCCCGGTTCCGTGTCTCTCTGTTTGTTTTATGTGTCGTTGTTCATCGCGTCATTTATTTTAGCTTGTCTGCGATGTCTCTGCTACGTCGTCATTTATTAACCCCACGAGCCACGTGTGCGTTGCGATATTATGATCCTACACGTTAGGTTATTCTTTAGGTAGAATTCACATACGCAGCTCTAATGTGTGTGTGATGAATTAGGAAATTTATGGAGTATTCTTGCAATAAGGTATTCTATGGCTTTTGATGATAGCGAGATTAAATAGGAATTCTATTCATATATTCATAAACTTGTTTACAATTGAAGATGAAACCTTTATCCAATATTTCACATCCTTGATTTGATTTGTTTACTTTTTATTGTTTTGCTTTTATTTAGTTTATTATTATAAAAATCAGAAAACCCCGTGTTACTTATAAGATACTAGAAACAATTTGACAACCAAGACCTCTCTGTGGGAGCGATCCTTTCTTGCCCTTGCTTCATTATATATTTTGAGTAGTAAGAAAGTGTAATTTATTTTTGACGCCTACGACAATGATCAAATTTCGATTTGGTTGTTAATTGTTTTTGGTTTCTTATTTTTGTATTTAGTTTTGTTTTACTTTTTCTTATTCTTTGGTTCTTATTCGAGTTTTGAGAATCTCGTTTCAGGTACCAATTTCTATGGACGGAGCTTATTGGAGCAATCAATACGGCTTTCAACCTCAACAACATGAAAACTATCACCCTTGTGGGGAATACAATCAAAACCAATCCTTTGGTTATGGTCAATATTCCACGTACCCTTTTAGTTGTTCTCATACATTCCAACCTTCTTACGGTGGGTATGTAAGTGAGCAACCACAAGGAGGGAGACTAGTTGTATTCCTATTAATATTTCTTCTAGTTTGGTAGATGAAATGCAACAATTTATGGTCAGCATGGAGTCAATTCGTAGACAACCAAGCGTGGAACCATTTTCATCGACCGAATGTGCTTATAGTGTGTTTGGCCCAATTTCTGATCGTAGTTATGATCATCCACCCATTCAAAGGGAATATAATTGGCCTAGCAATACGAAGTAAGTAATTCTACTTTTCTTTGTCGAATGAGCTTTACAAAAAAATGGAACACTATATTCGAAATTTGGATGGATCACTCCAAGAGCTTCAAAGAGGTGTTTCCGACATAAGAAAGGGCATTGATGAGTACAGGGAGGAAATGAATAATTATGTTGAAAAAGGCGAACCTTTGGGGACTTTCGTTGATAATTGTGTAGTGAACTCAATTCTAGATCGTAATAATGATCATTCACCTATTCAAAAGGATGAGTTAGAGATTAGCAACACTAAATTCAGCGACGAACAAGATTATGATGACTATGATAGTGATGATTATTATGAAAATACATCGCTTGAACCAATTTATGGTAACATCCCCGAGGAGTGTACAATGGAGTCTTTTTGCGATCAAGGTGAAGTTGAAAAGGAATATGATGACACTAGTGTAGCTTACTCGAGCATTGATCTTTATAATGATCAAGAACCTATTCAAAAGGTAGAGCTTGAGGATGATGCAAGGAGTGTTCTAAAGAAATTTCTTATGGACAATATTGCATTCGCAAAAGAGTATGTGCCTTACAACAAATAGGAGTATGTTGAGAATGAGACCGTTTTGACCAATATTGTGGAAGACCCAATTGAGCTTGCAAATGATTGTAATGATGATGTTTATGTCGATACTTTGGTTAAAGGCGAAATAGGACGAAGAATGGTTGCAAGGTTTGATAGAGGACCATGATATACATGAGGTGAATAACTCACTTGAGTTTTTCAAGGATGAAGAGGATTCCGTAATACAAGAGATTGTGCAAGGTTTATCTAACCCTTTGCCTATTATTTCTTCTCCTTTACCTCTTATTGGTTTGAATGTATGTGCTTCGAGAATATTGTTGAATAACTTTGTTTCTCGATTTCCGCCATTAGAGATACTTGATTCTCATACTTTGCAGGTTTTGGAACAAGAAACCGTGGAAGTACCCGACTTCTATATTCTTTATACACTTCCAAGTATGGACAAGAATAAGTGTGGGGAAACTTTTATCGGTTAATAGCTTCATTTAGTTTTATATTACTAATATTTGTGTGAAGCTAGTGTTTGGAAAACGGGTTCTATGGAAGGTCCTCAACTTTTCGGATTGTTGATATATGGGGAATGAATCTTGCAAGGATATAGTCTGGTGACGACTTTAAACCAAGCGCTAAGTGGGAGGCAACCCACGGTTTTGTATCTCTTATCTTTTAATTTTTCTTTTCTTGTTTTTAGCTTTTTCTTTTCGCATATTGTTATATGATTTCCCACCTTGACTTTCTTTGGACGATTCAATTTACATTGAGGACAATGTAAAGTTTAAGTGTGGGGGAGTGGTTAAGCATTTGCGTTGTAAAATTTTCAAAATTTTCAACTTTTGTGTAATTAGTGAATAAAAAACTCCAACTTGTAGTTAGTTTAGAGTCACATAGTATACATGTCTCTAAGATTACATCGAGAATCTCACAAGAGTGACTGAACTTAGAGATGACAGAGAACATGATCGGGTTTCTTACTTGTATGAGAGTTAAAGTTGGATTTAACCATGCCAGTGGCAAATAAGGTGCGATCGAATTCGGTATTAGAGTAGTGGTCCCCTATAGTGGAGACTACCCAAATTACATAATGTGAGGCACCAACCTTCAATTCTTTGAACCTGTCTAAATTTGTGCTTTTTGAGTGTGTGTCACCGTACGTAAATTCCGGGCAGAATGGTGAGCTGCCCAACCTCCCACCATAGAAGCACTATTTTGATCTATTGAGTGCTATTTTTATCAATCATGATGGTGACATCGAATTGCTAACTTACATACCACTTGTAATCTTGTTCGAGCTAGCACCATCCACCTTATCTCTCTCTACACCAACAAGTCCATAGAAACACCATCATCATCAACAAGAGGAGCATCACAAATTTGAAGGAAAGTTGAACACGTTCATGGTTTACAAGCAACAGTACAGAAATGAGCAGATTTCAGATTCGAGTAAAAGCAACAAGACAAGGAGCAGAATTTTTATAAGTTGAAGACTATTGTACATGAGTGAAAATTATCAAGGATGAGAGTTCGAGAAGTTTATGATATCAAGACATATAAGTTGTGAAGATTCAAGCGGTAAAGTACTTACACCATGGCCTTTGTATTTACGTTTTTATTTATCTTATTTGTATTTTATTTTTCTCTTATCTAAAAAAAAAAACAGAAAAAAAAAGAGAAAAAAAAAGAGAATTTTTTTTTTATTTTGGGTTTGTATAGTTCGTTTTTAGTTTTGTATTCTTTCAATAAAGCCAATGGAAGAAGAAATATTTATAATGAATTTTCAAGCAACAAGGAATTTGAGGAAAGAATCATATTGTCAAGATTCTACGAAGTTCAAGAGTTATTATCAAGAGTTGAAGACCGAAGACGAAGATGAAGACACCGATTGAAGACCGAAAACGTTTCTATGGATCTTTGTGAGAGTGGTGCTAGCTGCACGCCGAACGGATAACGAGGTAAGTAAGCATATTCCCACCTTCGTTAAGTGGTTGATTTCCTTTCGTAGAGATCGTCAGAAAAATGGGTTTTCAAAAATTATAAAAGATGTGGTTTTTAAAAAACATTCGGAGGGTTTTGCCTTCCTACCATTCAACGTGTCGCAGGATTCTCTCTTCACTCCTACCTGGACACATGTGTGACCCATAAAAAAGCTGTTTATTATTGAGAGCAATATCATAAAACCCTTTTTTGTGAGGCAGAGTCAAGACTTTTGATCACTCCGAACCCGAATTTCTTTCGAGAAGGGATGGTTATTTCTCTCTCAACTTTTAAGGATGAGATTGTGTTCATTTATGTGTCTAACTTCTTATGACTAGTGTGCAGAATTTCTATGTCTTCTTAGCGCGATGGATGCTATCATTTCGGAGAACTAATAAGTTGGAAAAATAGGTTTTGTGGGTATATCTCTAGTAAACCCTCACGAGACTATAACTCGTCCACTAGGGACACCTAGGGGTTTAAAGGCTTGTTATTTATGCTAAGAGTAACCGTAGCCTCGACGACACAGAGTTGTATGTATTCTTTATAATTGTTTTGTTTGATTTGCTCGAGGACTAGCAAAGTCTAAGTGTGGGGGAATCTGATAGGTGTCTAAAACACCTAATTTACTATCTAGTAGTTACGCTTTGTTTGCTATTTTTTCTTGTGAATTATGTATTTTACGCGTGTTTTTGAGTTATTGGGTACTCTGGAGTCGCACGGACGAAAAGATGAAGAAATCACCCAATTGGAGTAAAAAGGGCAAAATAGTCATTCATGGGAGAACGCTATCTGGAGCCCAGTCAAGGTTAAGGGGCAACTCTATTTGGAGGAGTGCTAAATACAGTCAAGCTGAGGTTAAGGGAGGCCAAATGGTTAGCCCTTATCAAGGTGACCGGGTGTTGAACAATCGACCACTACTTATATACCGTCTTTCATCCATTCTTTCACCTAGACCTCGATATTGAGAAATAAAACAATGGCTGTGACTAATAGTCCGAGATATCGAAATGAGAATAGAGCAACGGGGATGGTGGTGATTCGAGAAATTCACACAGAGAAGAAGAAAATTGGAGTTGGGTTTTGTTCCAGTTCGAATTTCAGCAAGAGAGAAGGTCAAATAAGCTCGTTTATTACCTGTCCGTGCAACTGAAGATTGCTGCCATTATAGGCGATGAATGATGTTGATTGATAAGGATTTGGTGTTCTGAAATGATTTTAAGTAATGGGGTGGTGCAAATTTGTGTGGAATGTGAATAAACGGAAGGAGCAGTGACCTTAGGAATCATCATCAAGGTTAAAACTGAGTTACCGGCTTGTGGCACACAGGGTATTCGAGAAATGTCCGAGAGACTTTCAGTCACGTTAAGTTGCTGGTTTGCCATCAGCTAGCCATGAGTTGGGTCATGTGTTTCAGGGTTCGAAATGGAAGTGATGCAGCTGAAACTGAGGTGTTGCTGTGTTTGGTTAAACAATGGAGGTTTCTTCCATTATCGGGTGAAGCCAGAGATGGGGTCGCAGGCAACGATGAGTCCAAGCTGTTGCTGTGATGATCATGACTGTGAGATAGCCACTGATGGCATATGAGATAATGGTGATCATTGGAGTTGGTTGTCGATGAGTTTTTGCCATGGTAGAATGGAGGAAATAATGGGTCTTAGTTTGTGAAAGGAATTGGTGGTTTCAGGGTTTGAGTTCTTTAGCGAGTCAACAGTGAGGATGTGATATTGAAATTCCTGGGGTTGAGCAGCTGAAGTGGAGATGCAAAGTATGAGATGGCTGCTGTGAACTTGGCCTGAGATAGTGGTGATTGTCGCAAGGCTGCAGAGATAGAAGTGGAGGAATAGAAGTTGCTGTGGTTGGATATCGTGAAGATAGATAAGTTGATTTCTGTTATGGACTGTTGGATGTTCGACCAGCTAGGAAGAGAATATATGGAGGAGCTCGAGTTGACTGTTGAATAGGGAATGAAGGGAATTTGGTGATGGAAGTTCTGAACTGTTCAATGAAGATAGAATGTGCATGGGACGTGTCGAAGTTTGAGTCAGAGAAAATGTAATGAACGGAGAAGGTTTTGGCTTGCTGCCAGCACCGGAAGTAAATGATGGAGTGTTGATAGGGCATGAAAGTAACGAGTCAGTGGAAGAGAAGCTCGAGTCTGCAATGAGGTTTTGCCATTAGTTCTTGCTGGTGAAGACGAGATGGTGGAGGTGCTAGAAGACTTTGGTAGTGATTAAAATGTTGCTGCCATGATCAAGGGTTGAGGTTTGATGGAAGACGAGGACTGTATTGGTCTCTAGTTTGTGTCGAACGGTCTTGAGGCAGAGCTGGTGATGGAAGCTGCAGGTGGCTGAATCTGCAGTACAAGTGGTGGTTTATAGCTTAGATTGAGATGGGTGTTCGCGACAGGAAATTGCAGGTGTTATTTGTTGCTGCAGTAGCTGTAGTTAAAGTTACATGATCCACTAAAATCAGGCAGAGGTGGTGTTGTTGTTGCAGCGAGGGATATGCAGTGAAGAAGATGAGCATTTGGATCTGAACTCAACTACAGTGAATGAACTGGTGCTAGTGGTTGTTGCCAATGGAACTGAGTTGCAGCTGCAGGGATTCATTGTAGTGCTATGAACTGGAGAATACGGAAGCTAAATAGAAGATTACAAGGGTTTTGAGTCTGATGCCATGAGTTTGTGGCTGTGCTTGTCTGCCGGGTCGAAGAAGGCATGGAATGAGGTCAGAAGTTGCAGCCATTGAGAATTCTTCTTTGGTGAACATGAAGTTACGGAAAGTGGCGATAGAAGTTGGTGGACCGGGCATTGTAGTATGAAGCTACATGTGATGCTCTTATGGAGCCGTGAAGACTACAAAGCTGGGACCGGAGATTGAGGCGGTGATGCTTTGTGGAAGAATGTTGCAGGGATGATGGCGGTTGTGTAGAGCTGGAGGTTATGGCAGTGACAGTAGTGGCATTTGAGATGATGAAGCTGCAATTTAGTGTTGGTGGGATTCAAAGGCTGCGACAGTGCAGGGAATGGATTTTGAAGCCGCAGAAACAGTCTGGAAAGCGAGGTGGTGCGTGATGGTACTAGTTCCAACTATCGGATTTCGGACCGAGAGTGGGGATCGTAATGTTTCGATGATTCGCGAAGCGGGTATGTGCTGGATGCAAGAGTCGACGGCCGGACATATGAGCTACGGGTCACGCTTTTGGCGCGTTTCGCAAGAACAAGGAATTGGTTTAGATGGTATTTTGTGATTGTTTGAATTGCGGAGATATGGAGATGAGCTCTAGTGTGCACTTGCTTTAGTGACAGTTTCGATGAGCGGAGGCAAGTTCAGGTGGCTGGAGACGATTTTCCGGCGACGGATTTTGGACATAATTTTACATGGGTATTTTCCACACATGGGCTTGGTGGACCACTTGGAGATGGGTTTTGAGAAGACCTAAATTTGGAGTATCCTTATGGAATGGGAGAAGCATATATATAGAAAAACTCTTTCTCTAAACCTAATATCTCCATGAGGGGAGACTTCTACTTGTTTTCTAGGGTTTCACATGATAGGTTCTTCTAAACTCTTTGTGATGATTTCCAAAAACACAAGTAGTTGATTAATTGTTATTGGTTAAATATGTAGTTGGATTTTGAAAACAAGTTATGGATTTTTATGAATTAGTTTTCTCTCAAAATTATCGTTTGGTTTCTACGGGTTATAATAATTGCATGATTGATGTATTGCAATATGATTGAATGTTTGTTTAGTTAAGTCTAGAATTGATTGAACTCACATCCATATCTATAGCTATTTTAGGGTTTTCATCGAATGATAACCTTGAATACGAGTAACATGATATGATTATGGTTTGTAGTGATACATCCTTGTAGTCATATGTAGAAATTGACCTTTGTTCGAATTGTTTTAGTGATGTATTACAATTGCATTGATTAGCCTATTTAAAAACTTAATGCTCCTAGGAATTGAACTTGATTAGCGCAAGGCGTTAGGTTATTCTTTAAGTAGAATTCACATACGCAGCTCTAATGTGTGTGTGATGAATTAGGAAATTTACGGAGTATTCTTGCAATAAGGTATTCTATGGCTTTTGATGATAGCGAGATTAAATAGGAATTCTATTCATATATTCATAAACTTGTTTACAATTGAAGATGAAACCTTTATCCAATATTTCACATCCTTGATTTGATTTGTTTACTTTTTATTGTTTTGCTTTTATTTAGTTTATTATTATAAAAATCAGAAAACCCCGTGTTACTTATAAGATACCGAAACAATTTGACAACCAAGACCTCTCTGTGGGAACGATCCTTTCCTGCCCTTGCTTCATTATATATTTTGAGTAGTAAGAAAGTGTAATTTATTTTTGACGCCTACGACAGCGATCATTGCACTTTGGGGGTATTCCTCCTAATTGTACTTCTTGTGTGAATGGAGTCTTCGCAGCTTCTTCTATGGCTTCATCCAATTGTCTCTTACCTCCTCCCCTTTTATTATTTAACATTCCTCTCATTTCTGCCAATTCTCTCAGAATTTGTTCATTTACACTAGAGTTTGGCTCCATTGGTCTTTTTAACTCCGCCTCTCTTCTTCTCACCGTTCATGTCTGTTTTGACTTTCTTGTTCATCATTCTCTTCTCGTCTTTCTCTGCGATCTTCTCTTTCATTCCTCTCATTAATTCGCACACCGTTATATCTATCATTTTCTCTTCTTTGCTGCCTTTCGATTCTCATTTGTACTCTTTCATACTCTTCATTGATATTACCATTGTTGCGATTTTGTTATCTCCTTCTTTCTCTATTATCATGATTATTCTGGCGAATCGCCTCTTGTAACTCTTGTTCTTCCATTTCTGTTCTCAACCTTTCACTTTCGCAAGCTAGACGTGCTTGCTCAGCATAGTGTCTTTCAATTTCATCTTCAATTTCTTTTTGCTTCCTCTGTGCTTCTCTCCCATGCAATATTCTTCTTCCTTCTTCCCAATTTTCCTCATCACCTGGATTATTCCGCCCTTGACGCTGCCTATTTCCTTGATTTCCATCATTTTTCCCATTTTGCAATATTATTTCTCTTCTTTCGCAACGTTCTTCGCCTGGATTTTGCACATCCTCTAGATTTTCTTCATTAGCATTTTCTATAGGTAAAGTTCTCCTTCTTTCCTCTCTAACTGATCTTGAGCTTGACCTTGTAGTGCTTCTCGACCTTTTGTTTTGTAATCTCATATTTTCCATCCTCAACTCATGATTTTGCCTTGTCAAATTTGCACGTTCCTCTGCTTCTAATCGCCTTTCTTCATGTATTGTTTGTCTTAATGTTTCTAATGCTGCGACCTCTTCATTTCCATGAGTTATATATTTCTCCAATCACTTCTCGGTATCTCACCTCTTGTCCATTGTTTATCAATTGTTGTTCTTCTCCCCTTTCGTCCATAGAGTCCGATCTCCAAGTATGCACACTTACTCTATCATAACCCACAGTTCTATTCGGTACCGGTTGAATTGGTGATTGAATTTGATTTTCTTCATTACTTCTTGTGTTCATTCTTGAGGATTCCCCCATTTCATTTCTCCCTTCTCCAGCAAGTCTCCTGCTCCTTTTAACAGTTGTTGGTTGTTCGGATGCATGTCTTCTTCTAGCCATTTCTCAATTTCAATAAATTGTTGAAAATTATATGAAATTCCTTCCCTATTACTCCAAATTCTTTCAAATAACGATGTCAATCCTTACTCTCTCCCTGTTTCTAGCGCCAATATGTAGTTGCAGGAAATCCTACACTACACCCCTCACAAGAATCCACACAACTAAGCCATTGAAGATGAACAATTATAGTTTTTATTGATTAATTTCTTGAATGTTTACAAGATAAAATGGTAAAGAGCTAAAGAAATTACAATTACTATAAACTTTCTCTGTAGTTGCAGGAAATCCCATACTACACCCCTCACTAGAATTTACTTAACTAATCCATTTGAAGATGAATAACTATAGATTTTATTGATTATTTTCTTGGAATGTTTACAAAGAAGGATAGAACAGAACTAAAGAAATTACAATCACTCTAAATTTTCTCTCTCCTAATGACTTGCTTAACAACTCAAAAAGAACCCCCCCCACACAACAGACTGACTCAACCCTTTATATAGGGTAGTACACAGTGGTTGACAGCTAAGCTGTCCTTTATTTTCGGGAATGTCTTGCGAAATATCGCAAGTGTACATATACCAATTCTCGCGACACTCCTAAATCTCGTTGTGTCTTCACATTCTTCTCATGTTCTAGCTGTCGTCATTCATTGCGTCATTTATTTTACTTCTCTGTGACTCCCTCGCGATATCGTTATTTATTAATCTCGCAAAGTATTGATGTCGCGATATTCTGATCCTACATCTTGCCTCTTCTCATGTCTTTTCTGCGAAGGAGAAAATGTCATGAAAATCAATATTTTAAAATGCCACAATTGCTCATCTTTATCTCGCAATTGTTCGTTTTATCTCATTTTACTCCCGTACGGAATTTATTACAGGTGTTTCTTCTTCCACTCTTTTCTTGACACGTCTCTTTCAACCGTTTATTCTTGACCATTCACGTCCCATCTCGCACTAAATGCATTTGTATTCTCGAGAATCCTCCTCTCTATAGTTTTCTTATCCTTCTCTTCTTCTCTTTTATTTTCCCTCTGCAACTTCTCTTCTGCAACTTCTCTTCCTCCGCAATCTGCGTTTCTGCTGCTGTAAATCTTTCCTTCTTTCTTTCTCTTGATTTTCAATTTTATAATCATTCCCATATTCTAAAAATGGCTTCACTTGGTCGCACATATAAACTCCTTTTTAATGAAGCTCAAAAGAATTTTCAAGAGAAGGGCTTCATCTTATCAACCATTCCTGATCAAGAGTCTTCATCTATACTTTCTGCAAAGTTGTTTTCTGATCATCAATGTAATGATCAGAAGATCATAATCTCGCTAGGTCAAATCCTCGCAGGCCTTCCCATTCCTCTCTATGATCCCGAGATACCTTTATTCTATGAAATTCTTGCTCATGAGAAATTCTCGAAAGTTTTATCAATTAAGTGGCGATTGTATTCGTCTAATGCTTGAATTAGCCAACCGTAGCGGTAAGGGATCTTTATATCCCGATGATGTCAAAGATCCTAGATTCGCGGATTTAGAAATAGACGCCAGAAATATCTAGTAGAAAACTTCTTTGCGAATTATGCGGTAATAAATATGAGAAATGATAAATCTCGTTGGGGTGCTCGATTGAAGAAAAAGATAACATTGATGCTTGATAAGTGCTTATGCAAGATATTGACCGGCACTCGGGCAAAAATAATGTTCCTCGGTACTCCAAGGATGAGAAGTGGTGGGTTGTTCCTTTGTTTTTGAGTGGACCTTATATTGCGAGGTTCTCATACACTCCCTGCGCATCTCATGAGACTATCATCCTTGGAATTTAAGTGGCCCGAGAAGGCAAAAGAGGTATATTTCCTATTTCGAGCTTGTTTGTATGATATTTCCTTCTTTTTTATATTTACTAGACTTGTAAAATTTTCAGATTGCCAAATTGAAAAGGAGTTATGAAAGACGTCCAAAGGCGAGTACTCTGGCTATATTCCGATCGATCACGGATGAAGTAAGAAATAATTTTCTTTTGTTATTTTTAACAATATTGTTGCCTCTGTTTCTTATCTTCATTCGTGTGCGAAGGTTGTTGAAGAAATAAACATTCCCGAAGCTGCGAAGGTTAAGGGCAAGAATAAAATCACTCTTCGCAAGGATAAATCTTCTGCTCCATCTTCTAAAAAACGGAAAACCCATCCCTCTTCTCATTCTAGTTCCCAAACCAGCAAGAGCTCTGACGAGGATGAAAATGAGGTTGGTACTTCCTCTGCGAAGGAGAATCGCTCGACTACTTCTGCTATGGCGCAATTGTCTAGTGTTTTCTCCGACTCTATGCAAGGATTGGGAGATGATCATTTATCTGCTACTTGCGAAGCTCTCGCTAAAATTTGCGATGCCCATTTTGTTAGAGGATAATGAATCTTTTCGCGGAGTTTCCGAACATTGACTTCCAGTTTCTTAAATGCTCTCAATGCTTTGGTATGTTCATATTCCTTTGCTTCTCTTTGTGACTTCGATTATAAGCTTTATCTTAACAATTTCTTTACTTTCCTTTATAGTCCTGGAGAGCTTCCTTTGTTGTTGCCTCGGATCTCGAGAAAAGACGCGACAACCTTGAAAAGAAAAATCTCCAACTCAAAGAGAAGATCCAAGAACTAGAAACTGAAGTTGCGACGTCTCGCAAGAAAGATGAAAAATTCAACGATTGGAAGTTGAGTCTACTTCTCGAAGGATAAAATATCTACTCTTCAAAGTGCAAATCAACAACTTTATGGTAAAAAAATTTTTACTCTTCAAGTCGTCTTTATTTTGTCATCTGCTTTTCTTTGCACGATTTATTATTTTCGCAGACATATATAATCTCTCTGAAGAAGCCATTCTTCTCCATTCATTTCCCGAGCCTATGGATAATGATGTTCTTCTCACTCATCTCAACGAATCTTTAAGTAGTTCGTCAAACAAACTTGATTCCTTTCCATTAAATGAACTTCAAGCCAAATATCGTCTCTTAGAGATTGAGCATAGATCTAGTTTAGGTTTAGCCAACCGATTTAAACAAATGTATCTTGATTCCCATAAGAAAACCAAAATTTTAAGGAAGAAAATTAGTGGCCTTATAGATGACAAAGACCGCATTGCCAATAAAGGTGCACATGCATTAGCAAAATTTCAAAAATCTCTTCTCGAAGTACAAATTGAACGAGATGAATCTCTTCGTTAGAATGCCATACTTAATGAGCGAGAAGATCAAATTCGTTCGCTTCTCGTTATAAATAATGATGATGAATTTGCTTGGGCTGCGAAGGTTCTAGATAATGCCAGGAATAACTTAGGTGTTGATGTTAGCCTTCATGCCGAGCATACTGCCTTGGTTAAAGATATGATATCTGACAGAGAAGGTTGTTTATTATTCCTTTTTACTTTGTTACTCCTTTCTTCTATAGTATTGTTATTAACTTATTGTCACTTGTTTTGCGAAGCCGAGAAGAGATTTCAGACAAGGATTGAAGAACTTTAATCTGAAAAGGAGCAACTCGCAAATGGCCTTTCTCTTCGCAACAACAAGTATTCTAAGTTGAAGAAACAACGCAAGCTACGATGGCGAATTTTAATAACGATCTTTGTTCGTTTTCGCAAATCAAACTATTGAAACAGGTTTGCAATGATCACCACATTTCTCTTAGTTCATATCCTTGTCTTCTTGATGATATTCTGAAGATATGCCTTTCTCGGATGTCTCTGATAGTGAAGCTAGCGAAGAAGAAGAATCCGGCGAAAAGAATGATGGAATTGAAGAATCTGACAAAGAAGAAGAATCCTCAAAGAAATAACTTCTTTCTCTTCTTTCGCTTCTTATAATATCTGTATATATACCCTTTTAATCTTCCATTTCTATAACCCCTCATTGTAAATTTCTTGGATTACTAAATATGAATTCAATCTTTGTTTTCTTTACTTGCGCATATTAATCAAGCAATTCTTCTTTGTAATACAAGATGACCAAACATTATGAATATATAAATCTATCATGTGGAAATGAATAACAAGATTTTATCCTATTCATCCCCATACTTGCCTCTGTTATTTATTTTCAAATGAGAGATTTGATCAATTATCTCGAGTAATGAAATCTCTGAATTTTGCCCTTATTGTTGGTAACTTTATGAAGACATATAATTATTTTCGCAAGCTTATTTGCTTCCTCAATTTTTTGTATGGCTATATCTTTATTTATGTTGAAGTTCATCATTGCGACAAGATCGCAGGACGTCTTCACAAATGAAGAAATCTATTGATCTTGCCTTATCATTTCTTGTGTGGTCTTATTTTGCCTTCCTAATTAAAGGTCTTATTTCGCCATCCCTCGTTGCGACAAAATCGCAGGACGTCTTTACATTTTCATGTAATGACCCATTGACCTTGTCTTATCATTTCTTAAGTATTTTTGCCTCTGCAGGATATTTTATTTGCGACAATATGACGGGCTTAAATACTCTTGCGAATGTAAAATCCCATGACATTGCCGTCTTCGCGATGAGATCGCCTCACGTTTTTACATTTTCATGCAAAAACCCATTGATCTCGTCTTATCCTTGCGTTAGTATTATTGCCTCTTCAGGATCATCGCACAAATATGACAAGCCTAAATTTCCTTGCGAAAATAAAGCCTCATGACATTTGCGTCTTTTGACACTTATCAGCTCCATAATGGAGGGTGCCGCCCTTATCTTCTCCCTGGTTGCCCCTTCAAGGAGGCGTACATCGGCCATACAAGACTAGCTCCTCCCATCCGGTCTTAACAACAACCAGTTGTTTTCGCAGCCTCTTATCCCTTATACCTATATGGTTTATGGTTACGAGACTGCACCCTAAGTGGAGTTTTCTTCGGACCGAAAAGATATACCAAGACTTGCCAAGAATGGCCGAGACACTTCAAATGCCCCAAGCACTCTTGGCTCAACCGTGTACCCCGGCGCCTTGATCATACACCGACTCCTTGGAAGAGACCCTCGGGCGTCCAACCAGGGTATAACCTTATATATATAGTTGGAAATCCAAGGTATCTCTCCCGTATAGGCTTTCATGGGCCCCAAATCTCCATGACTCGAGTTCCGGGAGCGGTGTAACCTTTTCACTTGAGCCATGTCAAGAGATACCCCCTTATATGACGCACTTTAGGTCTTACATTTGCCTCTTGCGAAATATCATTCGCGAACTAGGGTGTACGCCATAAAGGTTCGTCCCATTCACTCAATCATTTTTGTTAATTCATTCAATCATTCATTTTGTTTGCGAAGCTATCGCTCAATGTTACATTGTTTATTCATTTTTGTTTTTCAATTCTTCAATCAAATTGTCATACATTCTTGATGGCGAGATTCTCGCGTATTTCTTCTTCAATTATTGTTTATTCATTTCTTACACTTTTTGCTCCTGCTGATCTCCGCCTCTGCACCATTCAAATCTCTTAATGATTCCTTTCCATCATAATTTTCAAATGTTTTCATGCACTTGTTTCGCAATGTATCTTTTCCTCTTACATCTATGGTATCCACCATCAACCTTTCTCTTCTTTGTTCATCTTTTGTATGTTGCTTCCAGCCCTTTCTTTTTTTTTAACAAATTGTCTCCTCGCAACTCTCCACGTCAATCTCATAGCATTTTTGTCCTTCCGTCCAATCTCCCTTTATAATTCCGACACCGCTAGGATGAGGAAACTTTATGCACTGATGATAAGTCGACGCTATGCCCAGAATTTCGTGCAACCATGGCCTTCCGATCAATGCATTATAAGGGGACTCCACATCGACTACACAGAACAAAATTTCCGTTGATAATCCTTGCAAGGGTATTCTCATATGAACTTCTCCTTTAGGCTTATTCACTGTGCCATTGAAACCATAAATTTTATACGTCGAAGGTATCAATTCTTCATCCTTCCCACCCATAGTCTTGTAAGTATGGTAGAAAAGAATGTTTACTGAGCTCCCCGTATCAATTAAGATTCTATTGATCGCCCAGCAATTCTCTGCTTCATCGTCTTCGCCATCTACAGGTTTTGGATTAATTTCCAATTTTACAACCAATGGGCTATCATGCGTCTCTCTGCCTTCAGGAATCTCTTCTGCGGTGAAAGAAATAATCTGCATTTGCCATTCTTTTAACTGCGATGTCTTCACAATGTTCATCACTTCTTTATTATCAACATACCTCGTGAAAATCCTACTGAGAACATTATCATAAAAATCTTCAATTATTCGGTATGAGTGTACAATGGAGTTGCAAAACAAATTTTTAGCTTTCGATCCAACTTCTATTACGAATGTTTCTTTCCCCTTTGCTGAATTTGTTCTTTGCATTTCTGGCGGTGGTGGTAATGGATGAACCTTCTCTTCAATTTTTAGAAAATGACTCAGCTTTCCTTGGTCAATCATTCTGAGGATGATTCTTTTTATGTTTCTACAGTCATTTGTTAGATGTCCGTGAAAGCGATGGTAAGAGCAGAATTCGTGACTCCTATCACCTGGTGGCGGTTCATTCCCCATGTTCCATGGTGCATGTATGTTTTCCATCAAGAGTATAGCTTCCCATATTTTTTCCACACTAGTATTTAGTGGTGGCATTTTGATTTCTTCCCATACTACTCTGTGACGTCGCTGCCCTCCATGATAATTCTGCCTTTGACTTCCATAAGTTTCTTGCGGATGATCAAGTCTTTGAATTTTGTTATTTCCGCCATGGTTGTAATAATTCCTTTCTCTTTCATATTCTTCCTGATCACGACTTCCCATAGCTACTATCTTTGGCTGCCCATCATCTATTATCTTTTCTTGTTGCCCTTGCGAAGTGCTCGCTCTTGTATTTATCAATTTGGGTAATAAGCTTGCATTATGACACTTGGATTTGTATTCGCAATGGGTATGATTCCATCTCATTTTGTCTTTCCTCTAGAGCAATATATTCCTCCTGAAGTTCTCGCAACTCAGTCATTGTAATTGTATTCTTGACTCTAAAAACTTGAATATATAACAAATTGGTTGTGAACATAGCGTTTATGAATGATAAAATGAGATATCTTTCATCCACTCGTCCAGCCATCTCGCTACACATCGTCTTCCATCTCACAGTTAAGTGCCTTAAACTTTCTCCAACTCTTTGTTTCAGCCCAAATACATCTTCAATTCCTGGTCGCGAGGATTTGTTACTTATATATGCCCCTAAGAATATAGCTTGTAAATGGTTGAATGACGTGATTGTGTTTCTTGGTAAACCCTCAAACCATTTCAGTGCTTCTCCTGTTAAACTTGATGCGAAATATTTGCACAATATGGCGTCATGATTTTCCCATTTGTAGCATACATCTCACATACGCTTTGATGTGTTGTATTGCGCAAGTTGTTCCATCAAAAATGCTTTGGTTAATGCGGGTAAATTGCACTTTGGGGGTATTCCTCCTAACTGCACCTCTAGCGTAAAGGGGGTTTTCGCAGCTTCTTCGATGGCCTCATCCAATTGTCTTCTTCCTCCTCCTCTTCTATTGTTCAACATTCCTCTCATCTCTGCCAACTCTCTTAAGATTTGTTCATTTACATCAGGGTTGAATTTATTGGTCTTTTTAGCTCTTGCCTCTCTCCTTCTGCGTTCATGTCTATCTTGATTTTCTTGTTCAAAGATTTTCTTCTCTTCTTTCTCTGCGACTTTCTCCTCCATATCGTTCACGAATTCGCACACCATTGTATCTATCATTTTCTCTTCTTGGTTGTCTATCACTCTCCTTTGTATTCTTTCATATTCTTCATTGATATTTCCATTGTTGCGATTTTGCTCGCGCCTTCTTTCTCGATTGTCATTATTGTTCTGTGAATTGCTTCCTCCAATTCCCGTTCTTCCATTTCTACTCTTAATCTTTCCCTTTCGCAAGCTAGACGCGCTTGTTCAATATAATGCTTTTCGATGTCATCTTCAATCTCCTTTTGTTTCCTCTGTGTTTCTCTCCCATGCAATATTCTTCTTCCTTCTTCCTGATTTTCTTCATCAATTGAACCATTCTGCTTCCTATTTCCTTGATTTCCGTTATTTTGGACATTCTGTAAAATCTCAGGACGTGGAATACACACTATTTCCCTTCTTTCGCAGCATCCTTCATCGAGATTTGGCTCTCTTTCTAGATTTTCTTCATTAACATTTTCTACAGGTAATATTCTCCTCATATCATCTCTAACCGATCCTGATCTTGATCTGGTATTACTTCTCGATCTCCTATTCTGAAACCTCATATTTTCCATTCTTAACTCATGGTTTTTCCTTGTTAAATTTGCACGTTCGTCCGCTTCTAATCGCCTTTCTTCATGTATTGTTTGCCTCAACATTTCTAATGCTGCGATTTCTTCATTTCTATGAGCTGTTTCTCCCATCTCTTCTTGATTTCTCTCCTCTTGTCCATTATTTATCAATTGTTGCACTTCTTCTCTTTCTTCCATAGAATCTGATCTCCATGTTTGCACACTCACCCTATCATAATCTATTACTCTATTCGGTGCTGGTTGAATTGGTGGTTGAATTGGTGGTTGAATTTGGCCTTCTTCTCTATCTCTTGCGTTTATTCTTGATGGTTCACCTACTTCATTTCTCCTTTCTCCAGCTAATCTCCCGCTTCTCCTTACAATTGTTGGTTGTTCTGATGCATTCCTCCTTCTAGCCATTTCTCAATTTTAGTAATTTGTTGAAAATTATTCGAAATTTCTTTCTTGTTATTCCTGATTCTTTCAATTCACAAGGTTGATCTTCTACTCAGTCCCTGTTTCTAGCGCATATGAAGTTGCAGGAAATCCTACACTACACCCCTCACTAGAATTTACTTAACTAATCCATTTGAAGATGAATAACTATAGATTTTATTGATTATTTTCTTGAAATATTTACAAAGAAGGATAGAACAGAACTAAAGAAATTACAATCACTCTAAATTTTCTCTCTCCTAATGACTTGCTTAACAATTCAAAAAGAACCCCCCCACACACAACAGACTGAATCAACCCTTTATATAGGGTAGTACACAGTGGTTGACAAACTAAGTCGTCCTTTATTTTCGGGAATGTCTTGCGAAATATCGCAAGTGTACATATACCAATTCTCGCGACACTCCTAAATCTCGTTGCGTCTTCACATTCTTCTCATGTTCTGGCTGTCGTCATTCATTGCGTTATTTATTTTACTTCTCTGTGACTCCCTCGCGATATCGTTATTTATTAATCTCGCAAAGTATTGATGTCGCGATATTCTGATCCTACATTCTCTCTCTTAATGACTTGCTCAACACTCGAAAAAAGATCTCTCTCTCAATAGGCCTATTCGGCTCTTTATATATGGTGTTACATAATGGATGACAGCTAAGCTGTCCTTTATTTTCGGGAATGACTTGCGAAGTGTCGCAAGTGTACAGATGCATAATCTCGCGACACTCCTAGTTCTCGCTAAGTCTTCACACCTTTCTCGTGTTCTGGCCGTCGTCATCCATTGCGTCACTTATTTTATTCGTCTGCGACGTCTTCGCTATGTAACGTTTATGGATTTCGCAGAGGTATTGATGTTGCGATATTCTGATCCTACAACATACTTTTTTTGTTGAAAAAGTTCCACAAGTTCCCTTGAGTAGTTCTTCGTCTTCATTCGATGAACGCCGTGGAGTCTAAAGATCAACTACACTTACTATCCTAATCCGAGACTTATCTATAAGTAGACTAGAAATCAAGATTTATAGTACAAGAAGTTTTAATCCAACACTTTAGGTCTATTTCTACTACAAAAAATCCTTCTCAAGAAGCAAATATTCTAAATCTCTTACAACCTCGCATCACTGAAATGGAAAACAATCATCCCACATAAATTCATTCAACTCAAGAAATTCGACAAGTTGTGTTTCAAATAATTGGTTGGGCTTCTTCGGGACTTGATGGTTTCCAAGAACGGTTTTACCAGAATTCTTGGGAAATAGTAGCAGCAGATGTAGTAAGGATGATTCAAAATTTCTTCAAAACATGATTATGCTAAAACACATGAATCAAACTTATCAAGTCCTCCTTAGAAAATTTGTATATAAACAACAACAAACTATAGACCTATCCACTTGTTTACCATATTTGATAAGATAATACCAAAGTTGCTAGATAATAGACTAAAGAAGGTGCTCCACAAAATTGTATCCCCTTGGAATGCAGCGTATGTCCCTAAAAGAAATATCATAAATAATACTATCATTGCTCATAAAGATATTGATTACATTAAGAAAACAAAATCATCTCAATGATCAATTGTTATTAAACTCGACATGGCTAATGCATTTGATAAAATGGGTGGTCCTTTGTGATCAATAGGCTTTAACAATTAGATTTCCGTGGAAGACTGTGCGGAGTCAAATCCCTTTATAGTAAGCAATAACACTATCTTTTATACACCTCGATAAATAATTCCTCTTAAAATTTTAATTCAATTGTATTTTGGTATATGAGTGAAGATTCTCCCTATTACAAGTAAGCAATAACACTATATTAAGCAATAACAAATGCACAAATGCAATAACAAAGATTGTAGGTAACAATCATTTACCGATAGCTCCTCTTAATATTTTGCGGATCATCTCCTAACAGCTCCGGATTACTGATCCGCCACCACCTCTACGGATAGCATCACCACCTCCGTCACCACAATTTTTCACCCACATCCACCACCTTTTACAACACCTCCACAGCCAAATCACCTCCGACATAACAAACAACACATCCACAGCCACCCATAGATCCGCTACCTGATTTACCGATAGCTCCTCCCCACAGATCGTGCATTATATTGATCGAAATATTACCGATAGCTCCTCTTAAAATTTTCATTTGAGAAAATCTCCTAAGAGTTGAACATGGATGAACATCACTTCTCCTTTCATATTTTTCTTTTTCGACACGTAGGGGAAGGAATAGATATTGTACTGTGCCAAAAAAATCCTGTCAAAACAGACATACGCTGGGCCCACCAGAAGTTTTATACGAATATGTACAAAAAAGTTGTCACGGCCTTCGACCGCCTTGGTGCTTCCCGGTAATTATTATTTTTAACCCCTGATTTGAAAACCTGGCTCCGCCACTCATGATAAGTCATTGTTCTTACAGGAAGCAGCTCAGCCAAAAAAACCATTTTTACATTGTTAATCCCATGTACATACTGTATGTCGTAACTCGTAACAGACCAGCGGAAACCTTTCTCGGGGTCCCCACTCTTGACCACAAAATTTGGGAGTGTATGCGAAATGCGCACGATTTATAAAGGGGATACATATGCCCAATTCTTTGTTATACGGAGAGCCTTGATGAAGTAGTCCCATATTTCAAAAAGAATAATAGTAGTGGAAAAACATATGCCCCATAGTTTTCACTTCGAAATGGCATAAAATGCGTTTATCGTTCTTTATATTTATCCCTCTACTTCTTCGCATATTTCTCCACAATTTTTTTTTGAAAATTACAAGGATGCAGTTCTCCTTCCAAAGCATCCAGAACATCATAACATTTATTAGAATTAAAACCATTCATGATCTGCATCTCATCATCTGATGTGATTTTCAATTGAGTTGTAGTAAAAAAGGTTCGCTGAGACTTGTGAAAGCAAAAGATTTTAGACTTATAAAACTTAAAAACAAACAAAACTTAATATAAAAAGTGATTTCAAGATTTAAAAATAGACCAAGGCTCCGGATTCCACTATTCCTCCTAATTGATTGGTTTATAACGATATTTCAAGAATTATTGTTAAGCTCTTTTTCTCATTAATTCACTATTAATCTATATGGTGTCCAAACATTAAATTGTAATCCCTAAGTATGAATTATCAAAGAATTGATTCTAAGCATAACACATCGAATTGATTCGCAACTAATTAAGAAAACTAATTTTATCTTTATGTTGATCCTAGTGAATTAAATAAAAAAAATAATAAAAAAAATTACCAATCAAGCATGAGTGAATAGTTTCCTCCGTTGCCTCAGTCACTGGGTATTTTAGCCGCTCATCATGTTGAAAACCCTCTCAAAGAATTTATTTATGCTCAAAAATGGTTTACAAATGATGAATAAGGGAGAAATAATGAAAAATCGGGTTTGTAACAATTATTTTTGTTACAAACCGAATATTCTGACGATAAATAGTAACTCGTTGTTGTCACTTTGTAGCAAATACGACCAGCTCCTTGTGCGTCTTATGTTCTTGACAAACAACGACTGCCTCTGGTAGTCTTTTGTTCTTCGCGTTCTTCAGCAGCAGCAGAAAACTCGTCTCTGCAACTCGATTAATCCTCGCTCTGTAATGCTCTAAACTCTCCCAAACTCTCTATCCCCCCACTACAACTCCTCAACACTCTATAAATAGTCGACATGGCCACAAAATATAAGTAATCACTCCGGAATAATCCCCCATTACTCTGCCAGATACGGGAAGATATTCTTTCTATTTTCTTCTCCTATACGCATCTGCCAGATGAAAGCTATCCTTATTTATCTCTTGCACGCTCCTGGTTGTTGCTCGAGTCAACAGTCATGCACAGAACACGTTCAAAAACTCCAAAACTCAAGCAAACCTGTGTACGTGTATGTTTTGCTCTGTTTGCTTCAATCCCATGCTGCAGCCAATTCTAACCGAAAATATAGACCATACCATGCCTGTGATGTTCTAACAAGTCGAACCATGAAGTTTCGATTTTAGTCTCCTTCTATCATGCCCAAAACACGAACCTAATTCTTCCGGTGGCTGCAAAAGTTTCCGCCAAAGCGAATTTTGAATGGAGAAGATGGTGTCCCCTAACCAAACTGGGGGTGCGAATAGCAGGAGCCCAACTGAGGTGCCCCTTAACCAAAGTGAGGGTGCCTTTAGTACTTTTCCGCACAAGTGTATTTCTCCAAAAATACCTACACAAACATAAAAACACCATAATAAGTACAAAATCAAGTACTAACAATAGAGACACTGAGGAAAATTCAGACACAAAATTGTGTCTATCAAATACCCCCAAACTTATTATTTGCTAGTCCCGAGCAAATCTAATAAAATGACTACTAATAAAATGACTACACTTAGAACGTGCAGCAAGCCGTTAAACCGCTAGGTGGCCCTAGTGGCGGAGTGTTGTCTCCGGAGGTTTTACCAGAGGTGTACCCACAAAACTTTTACTCTAGATCCTAGCTATCTACGCAGAACCTTGGAAGGCACTAAGAATCTCCTTGGTTGGCATACTTATTGACTACAGGAGGAAGTACCCTGATGCGAAATTCCAATTGCTGTACACGAGTTTGCACTCGGGCATACTAAAATTCATATAAAGTGACAGAACTCTACTCGGATAGTTTCTGGACATCATAAACCGGAGTCAACCAATCACATGGATAGATTAAGAAGATGGATGTAGAGAAAAACATGGATGATGTTGACTAAGGTGAACCTATCCTATTGGACTGAGATACCGGTCTGACTAATATCAACCCAACTGGCATATACAAGGGGACCAGTGGTCGATAATCCTAACTCTAGGTCAACACAACTGGCATATACAAGGGCTCCAGTGGTCGACTTTATTGAATTTATTCCGGGTTGGTCGATGGTCTGGTTTCATTTTTTTTTTTTTTTTTGTATCTCAGTCACTCTATTTCACCTAGCAATGGTAAAAGGAAAAAGAAAAAGAAGTGATCAGGATTCTTTCGATGTTTCCATCACGAGGATATGGCGAAACTACCATGTTTTCTTTTCTAACACCTGAGCTCTGTGCTTTTATGAATAGACTCTTCTAGACGTTTCCATCTAATCAGATTGGTTCCTCAACTCCTACAACCAACATGTTTCCATCCACTTAGATTGGTTAGTGCCGACCTTAATAAACATAAATTTCTAGGCTTTGGAGTTTATTTATTTCAACTAAAAGCTAACAAAAAGTTTCTTCCCCACCCCCAAACTTAAATCTAACATTGTCCTCAATGTTTCTAATGAAAGAGCAATACCAAAAAGTAAACTAACATGGGGAATCAGTAAAGAGAGAAGTCGGAAAGATAGTACCTTGGTGAAGAGAGAAATCAAAAACTAATATACAACATACAATCGCCTCGATGGTCAATCAAAGGTAAACAGGGTCCTCCAGAGGGACATTCTCAACATCACCTGTAGGAAAGGTCTCTAAAAAGGGTTTCAATCTCTGACCGTTAACCTTCGAAGAACTACTACCATCCGGTGTCTCGATCTCAACAGCTCCATGAGGAAAGACAATGCGAACAATAAAAGGACCCGTCCACCGAGAACGTAACTTCCCAGGGAAAAGATGCAAGCGGGTATCATACAGAAGAACTTTTTGACCGGAGAAAATGACTTCCTTAAAATATTTCTATCATGCACAAGTTTCATTTTGTTCTTATACTCCTTAGCACTATCGTAAGCATCTATACGAATCTCTTCCAACTCATTGAGCTGGAGTTTCCTCTGGGCTCTGCCTTGTCAAGTGAAAAATTTAGCTGCTTAACAGCCCAATAAGCTTTATGTTCTAACTCAAAAGGTAAATGACATGCCTTGCCATACACAAGCCGATAAGGCGACATTCCAATAGGGGTCTTAAACGCGATGCGGTAAGCCCATAAGGCATCGATAAGCCTATACGACCCGGTCGTTCGATTAGGATTAACTGTTTTCTCTAATATACGTTTTATCTCCCTATTGGAAACCTCTACCTGACCACTAGTCTGTGGATGATATGTTGTGGCTACCTTATGTGTAATACCATATTTCTTCATCAAAAGCTTAAAAGGTCCATTACAAAAGTGCGACCCTCCATCACTAATTATAGCTCGCGGTGTACCAAAACGTGTAAGTATATTATTTTCAAGAACTCAATCACAACCCTATGGTCATTGGTTTTACACGCAACCGCCTCAATCCACTTAGAGACATAGTCTACGGCGACAAGGATGTATAGGTTACCAAAAGAATTAGAAAACGGACCCATAAAGTCAATACCCCACACATCAAAGACCTCGACAACTAAAATGGGGTTTAAGGGCATCATGTTCCTACGGAAATGGTTCCTAATTTAAAGCAACGTTCACAAGTAACACGAAGAATGGGAGTCTTTAAACAACGAAGGCCAATAGAATCCACACTACAATATCTTAGCGGCCAGTCTTCTTAGCACTAAAGTGACCCCCACAAGCATGATCATGACAAAAGGAAATATCTTGGGTGGTCACTCTCGGTATACATCTCCTAATAATCTGTCTGGACAATACTTAAACAAATAAGGATCATCCCAAAAGAAGTGCTTAACCTCGGCTAAAAACCTAGAACGATCTTGTTTACCCCAATGTTGGGGCCTTCGACCAGTAACAAGATAGTTCACTATATTCGCATACCAAGGTAATTGGGTAACAAAGAACAGTTGTTCATCAGGAAACTATCCCTAACAGGAGGAGAATCATCAGGGGTATCCATAACAAGCCTAGACAAGTGGTCTGCTACCACATTTTCTGCACCTTTTTTGTCTCTAATGTCTAAGGAAAATTCTGTAACAAGAGGATCCATCTAATCAATCTAGGTTTAGTATCCTTCTTGGAAAGAAGATACTTCAAAGCGACATGATCGGTGAAGATTATGACCTTAGAATCTAAGAGATAGGGTCTAAACTTGTCTAAGGCAAACACAATGGCTAACAGTTCCTTATCCGTAGTGGTATAGTTCAACTGGGAATCATTCAGAGTTTTGATAGCATAGTAAATCACATGAAGTAATTTATTTTCTCGCTGACCTAGCACAACACCAATAGCATAATCTGAAGCATCGCACATGATCTCAAAGGGTAGGTTCTAGTTGGGTGCCTGGACTATGGGGGCGGTATTAAGTAAAGTCTTAAGCTTCTCAAAAGCCTCTAAACAAGCATCATCAAATACAAACTTAACATCTTTTGCAAGCAAATTGCAAAGAGGTCTAGAAATCAAGCTAAAATCCTTAATGAATCGACGATAAAAACCTGCATGCCCTAAGAATGACCTAATATCTCTTACGGTTTTTGGGATCTGTAAAGTCTTGATAAGGTCAACTTTGGCTTTATCTACCTCTATACCGTTAGAAGATACGATATGCCCTAAAACAATTCCCGATCGAACCATGAAATGACATTTCTCCCAATTAAGCACTAGATTTTTTTTCTTACACCTAGTCAACACTAATGACAAATGATGCAAGCACTCATTGAAAGATGAACCAAACACTGAAAAATCATCCATAAAGACCTCTAAGAACCGTTCTACCATATCTGAAAATATGCTCATCATGCAACGCTAAAAAGTCGCAGGGCGTTACATAGCCGAAAGGCATGCGTCTATACGCAAAGGTACCAAAGGGACATGTAAAAGTGGTTTCTCCTGGTCTTACGGGGCGATAACGATCGATTATAGACGAGTAGCCATCTAAAAAGCGATAATGACTATGTCCGACTAATCTCTCTAGCATCCGGGTCGATGAAGGGAAGGGGAAAGTGGTCCTTCCTAGTGACCTTGTTCAATTTCCTATAGTCAATACAAACACGCCAACCCGTGGTCACTCGGGTTGGGATTAACTCATTATTATCATTCTGGACTACAGTAATACCGTATTTCTTGGGAACAACCTGAACGGGGCTGACCCACTTGTTGTCTGAAATAGGGTAGATAATGCATGCATCTAACAACTTAAGGATCTCGGTTCGAACTACTTCTTTCATATTGGGGTTTAGTCGACGTTGCATCTCTCTAGAAGGTTTGGTATCTTCCTCTAAATAAATCTGATGCATACAAACAGTAGGACTTATACTTAATGTCTGCTATGGTCCACCCTAAAGCTTCCTTGTTTTTCTGAAGGACGGTTACTAGCCTACTTTCTGATCACTATCCAAGTCGGAAGCAACAATCACGGGTAAAGTCTCGAAGGGCCTAAAAACACATACTTCGAGGTATCGGCAATGGTTTTAGGTCCAACTTAGGAGGCTCTTCTAACGAAGGAACTAGGGTAGACTTAGAAATTGGTAGTGGCTCGAACTTAGGTTTCCATCCATTACTAGTGTCTAACAAAGGGTTTGAATCTAGCAAAGCATTCACCTCGTTAATCACATTGTCATCATCGAAATCAATCCCAAAGTGAGCTAGGCATTTCTCTAATGTATCTTCTAACAAAGTGTTTGGTAATGACTCCTCGACTAATGTTCCTATCATGTTCACCTCTTTTATGTTCGAGTCATCTAGTTCAGAGGGTAGCTTACTAATATTAAAAATGTTCAGCTCAATAGTCATATTACCAAAAGACAAGTTCATAATACCATTTCGACAGTTAATGATCGCATTGGATGTAGCTAAAAACGGGCGACCTAAAATCACTGGTATTTGGTTCTCTGGGTCAGGGAAAGGTTGGGTATCTAGGATAACAAAATCCACCGGATAAATGAACTTGTCGACCTCTATGAGAACATCCTTGATCACACCCCGATGAATTTTAATGGACCTATCAGCTAACTGGAGTGTCATCTGGGTAGGTTTCATCTCACTGATAAGTGCATATTTCACATATATTTAATGTCAATTCCATGCTAGTATATGTTGGTTTTCTTGCAAATTATTGTATATTACGCTTGTTTTCTCTTATTTGTGTTTTGTTAGGTAAATCATCCAAAAGAAGTGAATATGCAAGGAAAGATGCTAGCTATAAGTGGAGAAGGGCCAAAGACCAATTGGAACTCGTTCAAATACAAGATTTCTATTCCATTTATTGCCCTCTGGCGATATCACAACAATTCCTATTCCATTTCCTTCTCCATTTGATGACCCATCTACTAATATTTCCCATCTATTCGGTTCTGTTAACAAATCTTTTGGATCTCCATATTCTTCTTCCACATCCATCATTTCTTCCACTGATTCATCCTCTTCCAAAGGAAATTCTGCTAGAAAGTCTGCGACAACCTGTGATTTTGGCGAAGATAGTATTTCATATTTGAGTTTGCAATGACTTATTTGAGCATTCCATCTCTCAACTCTTCCCGACCTCTTTGAATTCTTCATCACTGATTCTATTGGTACTTTTGTCACCACCTTGACAACATGCGCTTGAAAATATATACGAAGCTTAAATGTTGCATAAACTAATGCCAAGATTAATTTTTCAATTTTTGAGTAATTCCTTTCTGCAGCATTGAAAGTTTTGCTGATGTAATAAATTGGTTTTTTCTACTCATGCGTCCACTCGCAGTAACACTGCACTTAATGCATGCGAGGTTGTCGCAAGATAGATCAACAATTCTTCTCCTTCTTCTGCTTTTTGCAAAATTGATATATCCATTAAATGTTCCTTTATTCCTTGCAAGGCTTTCTCGCACTCATCTGTCCATTTAAACTTCGATCCCTTTCTAAGGATATTGAAAAAGTGCTTGCATTTGTCAGATGATCGCGAGATGAACCTCCCAAGCGAAGCTAACAACCCATTTAACTTTTGAACATCTTTTACTGTCGCCGGTGTTGGCATATCGCGAACTGCTTGTACTTTTTCTGGGTCGACTTGAATTCCTTCTTTGGATATAATGTACCCTAAAAATTTTCCAGAGGCGACTCCAAAGGTACATTTTTCTGGGTTTACTTTGATATTAAATTGCCTCATTTGTTCAAAATTTTCTTTCAAATCCTGTATGTGGTCTTTTGCTTTTTTACTTTTTATTAACATATCATCTACGTATACCTCTAATGTTTTGTGTATCCATCTCGTGAACACCTTTTCCACCATTCTTTGGTATGTCGCACCGGCATTTCGTAAACCAAACGGCATTTTTGTATAACAGTACAATCCTCTTGGAGCAAAGAAAGCAGTATGTTCTTGATCTTCTTCGGCGAGAGGAATTTGATTGTAACCCTTATATCCATCAAGAGATGATATCCTTTCATTTCCTGCCGCTGCTTCAACCAATTGTGGAATATCTGGTAATGGGAAACTATCTTTAGGACAAGCTTTGTTTAGATCAGTAAAGTCTATACAAATTCTTATTCCTTTTTCTTCTTTGGGACTATAACCATATTTGCTATCCATTCGGGATATTTTGCTTGTATAATGATTCCTGCGTCCAATATTTTTACTCGCAATTCTTCTTCTATTTGAGGATGATATGTTGTCGCGATCTTTCTAATTCTTTGTTTAAATGGTTTTACATTCTTGTCAATTTCCAATTTATGGCAAGCCACTGATGGATCTATACCAGGCATTTCATCCATATCCCACGCGAAAATATCTTTGTAATCTGTAAAGAAATCAACAGTTCTTCTTTCTTCATCCGCTTCCATTTTAGTCCCAATTTTTAAGATTTTGGGCTCCTCCTCGGTTCCAACATTCACTTCTTTTGTTTGTTCTACTGCGATATAACTAGATTTCGGTTCTCCCATAGGAGTTGGTCCTTTCATTTCCTTCGCGAACTCACTTCCTTTTCCCATGATTTCGCTAGGTATTCCTTTTCCCTCTTTTGCTCTTATCGTGTAAATTCTAAATTCTTCTTCTTTCTTAGCTGCTTTTACCATCTTCCTGCGATATTTTCGCTTCTTCACTTGCCCTTCATAATGCTTTACTTCGATTTGATGATATATTCTTCCTTTATCAATATCTCCTCTGATTTCACCAATTCCACTCGGCATAGGAAATTTGATGCACTGATGAAATGTTGACGCTACCGCCTTAATTGCATGTACCCAAGGTCTCCCTAACAATATGTGGTACGGCGATTCCATATCCACTACACTTAATGTTACTGTGTTTTGATTTCTCCGAGTAAAATTCGTAATTTTATCTCTCCTTTAGGTAATTTATTATAGATTTTCCAAAACCATGGATATAATACCTTGGGGAACTCATTTTTTCATCTTTATATCCTAATTTTTTGTAGGTATGGTAAAACATGATACTCATCAAACTCCCGTATCCACCAAAGTTCTATTTATTGCCCATTCTTCCGCCTTTTGCCGATTCTTCTCTTTTTTCGCTTGTATTTATCGTGATCACTAGTGGAGATGTATGATTCAAACTTTCTCTAGGCACTTCTGCTTTGTGAACGTTATTTTCTGTTTTTCCCATTCCTTCAAAGACGATGTCTTCTCCTCATCTATAATCTTCTTTCCTTTAAAATCTCGTTTATGTATCCTTCCTCTAATATTTTCGTGAAATTCATCAATCATTGCTTTTGTAATTGAATTGTATTCCATATCTTATTATATTCCTTGTTTCTTAATTCCTCTACCTCATCTGATTTAACATTTTCCTTTCTCATTTTCTTGATTTAAACAATTTTAACTGCACTCTTCGATCTTCAATCTTCTTCATTCCCTGTTTCTAGCGCATATGTAGTTGCAGGAAATCCCACACTACACCCCTCACTCGAATTTGTTTAATTATTCCATTTGAAGATGAGTAACAATATATTTTATTAATTGTTTTCTTGAAAGGTTTACAAAGAAATGTAGAACAGAGCTAAAGAAATTACAATCACTCTTAATTTTCTCTCTCCTAATGACTTGCTTAACAATTCAAAAAGAATCCCTCCTTACAACAGACTTACTCGACCCTTTATATAGGGTATTGCATAGTGGATGACAGCTAAGCTGTCCTTTATTTTCGGGAATCCTTCGCGAAGCATCGCAAGTATGTAAGTGTTAGACTTCGCGACACTCCTAAATCTCGCCAAGTCTTCATACTTTTCTTATGTTACGTCAGTCATCTGGTGCGTCATTTAAATTATTTCCTTGCGACACCTTCGCAATGTAGTTGTTTATTACTCTCGCGAAGTATTGTTGTCGCGATATTCTGGTCCTACAAGTTCAACGGTGCAAATGAAGTACAAGGATTCATCAGAGGATCGAACGGAACAGAAACCATATACATGCTACTAGAGTGTACCGCGCTGCACCCAATTATCAGTGGGATAAACTCCACCGACTTTGCATCTTTATCTAGTACGATGTGGATCGACTAGGGTATTTGAAGCCTATAAATAGCTACCTAAACCAAAAGAGAGGAGAACTTTTGGGGAGAGAGAAAAATATAAAGAAATTAGGGATATATCTTCTATCTTTTGCCTCTACTCTTGTTCTAGGGTTTAGAAACATGAAACCTTTTCTCTTTCTTCTTGTTATGAACTCCATGAATATGAGCTAGAGTTTTCTTTTGGTTATGGATTAGTTGGATTTCCAAACATGAGTTTTTGTTCAATAAATTAGTTTTCTCTCATATTATCGTTTATGATTCACAATTAATATTGTTACATGATTTGAATGCGTGTTTAGTCGAGTCGCGAATCGATTGAGTTTGCTTTCATCTTTATTGCTAGATTAGGGTTATTATACGCAAAAGTGATAATTTCTGATTGCAAGTAGCATAAGTAAGATTATAATTTGTAGTGATATATTCTTATGATCTTATGTGAAACATAACCTTTGTTAAATCGGATTAGTGCTTTTACACGTTCGATTGCTTTGATTGGCCTGATTTCATAGAACCTATTGCATCTAGGGAATTAAACTTGATTAGTTCTTTTACACGTTAGGTTGTTCTTTTAGATAGAATTCATATTCGCATCTTTTAATGTGTTTGTTGATGACAAGAGGAGATTAGCGGGATATTCTTGCGATCAAGGTATTCTAGGGTCTTTGATAAAAGTTGAGATTAAAATATCAATTCTAATTATTGTGTAGAAAACATGTTTGTGATTGAAGACGAAATCCATGACCAATACTTTCTCATCCTTGATTTGCGTGTTTACTTTTTATTGTTTGCTTTTATTTAGTTTATTATATAAAAATCACAAAACCCCCCTGTTATTTATAGGGAACCGAAACAATTTGACAACCAAGACCTCTCCCGTGGGAACGATCCTTTCTTGCCCTTGCTTCATTATATATTTTGAGTAGTAAGAAAGTGTAATTTATTTTTGACGCCTACGACAGCGATCAAATTTTGGCGCCGTTGCCGGGGAGGCAGCGGTTGTCACTTGTTTTTGGTTTCTTATTTTTTGTTTTGTTTTTAGTTTTTATTTTAATTTTTCTTATTTTCTGGTTTTTGACATAGTTTTGAGAACTCTTGTTTCAGCCAGGTACCAATTTCTATGGACGGAGTATATTGGAACAACGGATGCGGTTTTCAACAACCTCAACAATATGACAACTACCAATTCCAGGGGTATAATCAAAACCAATTCATTGGTGATGACCAATATTCCATGGAACCTTATGGTTTTCCTCAACAACCTTATGGCGAGTATGTGTGTGAACAACCACAAGGATGGGAGGACTCTTATGCTCGTGAACAAAAAGTCTCTAACTTTCTAGACAAAGTTTCCAACTTTTTACAAGAGGAATTTCAAAAAGCTAAAGAGACTACAAACGAGCAACTCCAAAACTTCGTGAAGGTATTGCTAGCTTGCGAAGAGGCATTGATCAATGCAAGGAAGATATGGATAATTCTAATGTGCATATGGTTTGTGATGAATATTTGATTGATGCTAATGTTGAAAAAGGGCAATCCTTGGGCACTTTCGTTGATAATTGTGTAGTTAACTCAACTCTTGATCGTAATAATGATCATTCACCTATTCAAAAGGATGAGTTCGAGATTAGCAACACTAAATTCAGCAAGGACCAATCTTATGTTGACTATGATAGTGACGGTGATTATGATACATTGCTTGAAACAACTCATGGTGACATCCCCGAGGAGTGTACAATGGAGTCTTTTTGGGATCAAGATGAAGACGAAGAGGAATATGTCGACACTTGTGTAGATTACTCAAGCATTGATCTTAATAATGATCAAGAGCCTATTCAAATGGTGGAGCTTGAGGATGATGCATTTTCGAGTGTTCTAAAAAAGTTTCTTATAATAAAATTTGGATCCGCAAAAGAGTATGTGCCTTACAACAAAGAGGAGAATGTTGAGAATGAGACCGATATGACCAATATTGTGGAAGACCCAATTGAGCTTGCAAATGATTGTAATGATGATGTTAATGTCGAAACTTTGGTTAAGGCAGAAACGGACGAAGAATGGTTGCAAGGTTTGATAGAGGACCATGATATACAAGAGGTGAATAATTCACTTGAGTTTTTCAAGGAGGACGAGGATTCCGTGATACAAGAGATTGTGCAAGGTTTATCTAACCCTTTGCCCATTGTTTCTTCTCCTTTACCTCTTATTGGTTTGAATATATGTGCTTCGAGAATATTGTTGAATGACTTTGTTTCTCGATTTCCGCCATTATAGATACTTCATTCTCATACTATGCAGGTTTTGGAACAAGAAACCGTGGAAGTACCTGACTTTTATATTCTTTATACACTTCCAAGTGTGGACAAGAATAAGTGTGGGGGAAAATTTTATCGGTTAATAGCTTCATTTCTATTTTATATTACTAATATTTGTGTTAAGCTAGTGTTTGCAAAACAGGTTACATGGAAGGATCCCCAACTTTTCAGATTGTTGGTATATGGACGATAACAAAAGAGTCGGGCTGACGACTTTAAACCAAGCGCTAAATGGGAGGCAACCCATAGGTTTTGTATCTTAAACCCTTTTATTTATTTATTTTTATAGATTTTATATCATATTTGCATCCCCATGTTTAATTTCATTGAGTCCGGAATCTATCTTAGAAGAGAATTATGACGAATACATTTCGTCATAAAAATTCAGACTGCACATAGTTCAGTCCAGAGACCATAACTGTCAGAACGTTTATCGAAACACTGTGCCCTTTTGTCACTTTATAGAAAACACGTAGATGAACAACTTTTGTGAAATGGAGTTTTTCCAAATTCCTTACCAATTTGTACAGTTTTTGCGTTTTATCTTCTGTTACGTCAGAATTCAGAATTTTCGGTTTTACACATTGAGGACAATGTGAAGTTTAAGTGTGGGGAGTCTTTTGCATATAGAGTTTTTAGCCTTTTTGAGTCAAAATTTTCAACTTTGTATATGTTTGAATAAAAAACTCCAACTTTTAGTTAGTTTAGAGTCACATAGTATACATGTCGCTAAGATTACATCGAGATTCTCATAAGAGTGACTGAACTTAGAGATGACAAAGAACATGATCGAGTTTCTTACTTGTATGAGAGTTAAAGTTGGATTTAACCATGCCAGTGGAAAATAAGGTGCAGACTGAATTCGGTATTAGAGTAGTGATCCCCTATAGTGGAGACTACCCATGTTACATCATGTGAGGCACCAACCTTCAATTCTTTGTACCCGTCTAAATTTGTGCTTTTAGAGTGTGTGTCACCGTACGTAAATTCCGGGCAGAATGGTGAGCTGTCCAACCTCCCACCAATAGAAGCACTATTTTGATCTCTTGAGTGCTATTTTATCAACCATGTTGGTGACATCGAATTGCTAACTTACATACCACTTGTAATCTTGTTCGCAGTTAGCACCATCCACCTTATCTCTCTCTACACCAACAGGTCCATAGAAACACCATCATCATCAACTATAGGAGCATCACAAATTCGAAGTAAAGTTGAAGGCGTTCAAGGTTTACAAGCAACGGTACAGAAATGAGCAGATTTCAGATTCAAGTAAAGCAACAAGATAAGGAGCAGAATTTTTACAAGTTGAAGACTTATATACAAGAGCGAAGATTATCAAGATGAGAGTTCGAGAAGTTTATGATATCAAGACATATAAGTTGTGAAGAATCAAGCGGTAAAGTACTTACACCTTGGCCTTTGTACTTACATTTTTATTTTATTTGTATTTTACTTTCTCTTGTCAAAAAAAAAAAAAAAAAAAAAAAAAAAAAAAAAAAAGATAAAAAGATAAAAAGCAAATCCTCATCCAGCTTTACCTTGTCTCGCAAGAGATTCCATTTGGCAATGCAACCGCATCAAACATGCTCGTGGATTACCTTTTGGCGTTCCCTATCAGTGGTTTGAATCAGTGCCTTGGCCCTGCATGCTTGAGCAGCTTGTTTGCTATCGCCTCGGTATCCCTTTGTTTGTGGAAGGTGGCTTGTGCTCTTGCTGTAATAGGCCTATGGATATTTTTGGTGATCATGCGCTACATTGTGCTAAGGACGTTGGGCTGAAGTTCCGCCATGATCTAGTTCGTGATGTAATTGCGAATATTTTCTACAAAGCTGGTGTTCATGCACGCAAAGAAGTTTCTCTAGGTTTTTCATCAGAGACAGACAAGGATTTACGCCCAGTTGACATCCTTGTTCTCAACTAGGAAAACAGGAAAGATGTGTGTATGGATGTTACAGGGGTCTCACCCTTTACTGGTGATGGAGTTCGTTCTTTCGTCCCAGGCCAGGCTATTTCTAAAGCAATTGCGCGCAAACGTGCTAAATATTTGAAGGAATGTGCTTCGCATGGTTATGGCTTGGGCGTTTTAGCCTTCACTACCTTAGGGGAACTCAGTGAAGATACTGTATGTTTTTTCAAGTGTTTGAAGAACTGTTTAGTTAGTCATGATGCTGGTAGTGGTCTAGGTAGTTTTATTTTTCATAGATTGGGTGTTGCTATTCAAAAAGGGGTTGGTGCCCAGCTAGTCGCTCGGATGCCAACAAAAACTTTGTAAAAATTTAATCAAATATATCATTTTTTTTAACCAAAAAAAAAAAGAGACAAGAGAAAATTTTGTTAGGTTCATCATTAGTTTTATTATTTTGTTTTCATATTGTATTTGTATTATTTTTCTTGTCTCAATGAAAAAAAAAAGAGAGAAAAAAAAGATTAAAAAAAATAGGAAAAAAATAAAAAAAAAAAAAAAAAAAAAAAAAAAAAAAGAGACAAGAAAAATTCATTGTATCATATTTTGAGTTTGTATAGTTCGTTTTTAGTTTTGTTATTTCAATAAAGCCAATGGAAAGAAGGAATATCTACAATGAAATTTCAAGCAACAAGGAATTAGAGGAAAAGAGTTACATTGTCAAGATTCTACGAAGTTCAAGAGTTATCATCAAGAATTGAAGACCGAAGACGAAGATGAAGAAAAAGATTGAAGACCGAAGACGTTTCTATGGATGCCGTGAGAGTGGTGCTAACTGCACGTCGAACGGATAACGAGGTAAGTAAGCATATTCCCACCTTCATTAAATGGTTGATTTCCTTTCGTAGAGATCGTCAGAAAAATGGGTTTTCAAAAATGATAAAAGATGTGGGTTTTTAAAATACTTCGGAGGGTTTTGCCTTCCTACCATTCAACGTGTCTTAGGATTCTCTCTTCACTCCTACCTGGACACATGTGTGACCCATAAAAAGCTATTTATTATTGAGAGCAATATCATAAAACCCTTTCTTGTGAGGCAGAGTCGAGACTTTTGATCACTCTGAACCCGAATTTCTTTCGATGAGGGATGGTTATTTCTCTCTCAACTTTTAAGGATGAGATTGTGTTCATTTATGTGTCTAACTTCTTATGACTAGTGTGCAGAATCTCTATGTCTTCTTAGCGCGTTGGATACTATCATTTCGGAGAACTAGTAAGTTGGAAAAGTAGGTTTTTTGGGTATATCTCTAGTAAACCCTCACGAGACTATAACTCGTCCACTAGGGGGGCACCTAGGGGTTTAAAGGCTTGTTATTTATGCTAAAATTAACCGTATCCTCGGCGACATGGAGTTGTTGTAGTCTAGTTTAGTTTGCTCGAGGACTAGCAAAAGGCAAGTGTGGGGGAATTTGATAAGTGCATATTTCACATATATTTAATGTCAATTCCATGCTAGTATATGTTGGTTTTCTTGCAAATTATTGTATATTACGCTTGTTTTCTCTTATTTGTGTTTTGTTAGGTAAATCATCCAAAAGAAGTGAATATGCAAGGAAAGATGCTAGCTATAAGTGGAGAAGGGCCAAAGACCAATTGGAACTCGTTCAAATACAAGATTTCTACTTTTCATTCTGTAGAGGACGAGAAGATGAAGACGATGGCGAAATAACGGAGTCATTCTGAGTTCGTATGAAGAAGTTATGAGCAAAACAAGAACTCATAAGCAAAGGGCAAAATGGTCATTTTCCAAGGGAAGCGCTATTGGTATCCCAACCGGATGATAAGGGACAACTTCCTGTTAAGGGATAGTCAAGTTCAAGGGAAATGCTAAAAGGAGTCTGGTCTTTTACAAAGGGGGAAGCCAGAATTCAAACATTACTAAAGGCACCTACCTTATTATTAAGGGCACTTCGTCTTCACTATTCTTAAACAAAAATAAGCAATGGCAGATAGAGTTTGATGATCATGATGATCACGATGATGATGGATCTTGATTAACAGTATATTCGAATTGAATGCATCACTGGGTTCAGGAGAATGATATGAATCTTGGGTATGATCCTGATTTCACATCGTAGGTGTGCAACCATCATGATCGCAGAATGGTGATGATCATGATGAGATGATGGTTTAGAGAAAATCTCGAGTTCAACTGTGTCATTAGGTTTCAAGGTGAGACGAAGCTTGGGTAAATGACTCGATTTCCATAAATCGGTGGTGTTCGAGTTCGGGAGAAATCAAAGTAGACAATAACGATGAACTCACCGCCATTATCGGCCATTGATGGAGAGGGTCTTGGAAGAAACAGCAGGTTCGATGGCAGCGATGGGGTTATGGGACGATGATGGCATTTGCAGTTGCCATTGGTGATCGATTGTTGCTGACGGAAGAACAAAGTTGAAGAAATGGACAGAGAATGGGGATTTGCTGTGAAGCTCGACGAGGCAATGGAGGAAGCTCATGATCGATCGGTTATCGATGGAGGGTACTCGAGCTTGGCAGTAGACATCACAGGCTATTGAAGAACAGGGAACGGTGAAGGAAGTTGAGATGCTGATGTTGGCAGTAAGGATGACGATCTCGAGATGAAGATCACTGAAGAAAGTTTGGCATCGATTGGCCGCCATTGGTTGTGAACGAAGGGACGCTCTTGGGCAGAGTTCAAGCCGATAGAACAAGATGGAGAAGCAGAGTTGCAACATGACAATCAAGATTAACCGGTGGTAGGGAAGTGACGGTGTAGATGGAAGCTCAATAGTCGTACAAATTGAAAATTGAAAAAAATTGAGGCAAGCACGTGGTAGGGTTGGGTTTGCAAGACTTCGCCTGTGCTCGACGCGTAGAGAGTAAAGTGGTGATTCAAAGTGTGTTGCGGATCACCAAAGTGGGACAGGTTGACGGTGCGAGATGAAGTACAAGGATTCATCGGAGGATCGAACGGAATGAAAACCATATACACTCTACTAGAGTGTACCGCGCTGCACCCAATTATCAGTGGGATAAACTCCACCGACTTTGCATCTTTATCTAGTACGATGTGGATCGACTAGGGTATTTGAAGCCTATAAATAGCTACCTAAACCAAAAGAGAGGAGAACTTTTGGGGAGAGAGAAAAATATAAAGAAATTAGGGATATATCTTCTATCTTTTGCCTCTACTCTTGTTCTAGGGTTTAGAAACATGAAACCTTTTCTCTTTCTTCTTGTTATGAACTCCATGAATATGAGCTAGAGTTTTCTTTTGGTTATGGATTAGTTGGATTTCCAAACATGAGTTTTTGTTCAATAAATTAGTTTTCTCTCATATTATCGTTTATGATTCACAATTAATATTGTTACATGATTTGAATGCGTGTTTAGTCGAGTCGCGAATCGATTGAGTTTGCTTTCATCTTTATTGCTAGATTAGGGTTATTATACGCAAAAGTGATAATTTCTGATTGCAAGTAGCATAAGTAAGATTATAGTTTGTAGTGATATATTCTTATGATCTTATGTGAAACATAACCTTTGTTAAATCGGATTAGTGCTTTTACACGTTCGATTGCTTTGATTGGCCTGATTTCATAGAACCTATTGCATCTAGGGAATTAAACTTGATTAGTGCTTTTACACGTTAGGTTGTTCTTTTAGATAGAATTCATATTCGCATCTTTTAATGTGTTTGTTGATGACAAGAGGAGATTAGCCGGATATTAAAATATCAATTCTAATTATTGTGTAGAAAACATGTTTGTGATTGAAGACGAAATCCATGACCAATACTTTCTCATCCTTGATTTGCGTGTTTACTTTTTATTGTTTGCTTTTATTTAGTTTATTATATAAAAATCACAAAACCCCCGGTGTTATTTATAGGGAACCGAAACAATTTGACAACCAAGACCTCTTTGTGGGAACGATCCTTTCTTGCCCTTGCTTCATTATATATTTTGAGTAGTAAGAAAGTGTAATTTATTTTTGATGCCTACGACAGCGATCACTCACCAAGTCCTAGCTTAAGGTACACATGGTATGGGAGTAAGTTCACAATGGCTCCTAAGTCAAGCAAAGCTTTCTCAACACGGTATTTACCTATTGTGCAAGAAATAGTAGGGGACCCTGGGTCTTTATACTTAGGAGTAGTGGTATTCTGAATAATAGAACTCACGTGACTACCTAGAAAGGCTTCTTTTGGACACTAAGCTTCCGCTTTCGTGTACACATATCCTTAAGAAACTTGGCATAAGCCGGAATCTGCTTAATCGCATCCAACAATGGTAGGTTGATAGTTACCTGCTTAAAAACCTCCAAAATATCATTAAAGTTGTACTCCCTCTTAGTTGGAACTAGCAAATGTGGAATGGGGCTCTAGGAACAAAGCCCGGCTCAATATGACCCTCATTGGTCTCTTTAGAGACTCTATCGCCTCCTCGCCTTCGGTTCGGAAGGGTGAACTACAAAGATGTTCACTTTCGTGCATGGCGACCACATTGTCAACTTTCTTTCCACTCCTAAGGGTTGTAATAGAATTCACATGATTGTACGATTTCTCTCCTTTAGGGTTAGGATCAGTATGACTAGGGAACCTTCCATCTTCTCTCTCACTAAGGAACTTAGCAATTTGGCCGACTTGAAGTTCTAATTTAGCAAGAGACTGGGAATTATTCTTAAAATTATGCTTTGTTTCCTCTTGAAAATTACCCTGTCTCTTTACTAACATATCCTGGCTCTGTGTTAACATATCCTGGCTCTTTTTTAGTATAATAAGAGATTCCTCTAAGCTAGTCATTCTATTCTCAGAAGGGTTAAGGAACTGGGCTTGACTCGAAGAATTCTTATTATAACCAAAACCTGGGAGGCCGAGAATTACTAGATCGACCTTGATTCTGGCCCTTAGACCAAGAGAAATTAGGATGGTTTCTCCAACCAGGGTTGTAGGTCTCTGAGTATGGGTCAAACTTCTGACGGTTCTCAAACCTAGCATTGTTATAGACAGCATGAGCTTGCTCTTCACTAACCCGACCTTCCCAAAATGAGTTATTGGGTTCTACTCCACAACTAGAGACTTGAGAGGCTCTAATCCTATCATCGTTCAACAAGAGACCTATGTTTAGGCCGATTCAATTCCAAAGCTTCTAACCTTCTAGACAAAGCAAGAAACTTAGCATCGACCCAAGCTTGTATCAACCACATTGGTGCTACTTCTATTGACCAAGAGTCTTTTAGGGGTTCAACACAAGACTCCCATTGTTGGAATTTTTCAAATGATAGCTCCTAAGAAGGTAAAAGCATCATCAGCATTTTTATTAGTGAACTCACCAAATAGACATAGACTCGACCATGGATTTGGTCGAATATTCTAAACCATTATAAATAATCTCTACAAGTTTCATCTTATCAAATCCATGGTGAGGACACTGTGATAGGAGATCATTGAATCTCTCTGAAAACCTATAAAGAGACTCTCCCTCTTGTTGCATACTAGCACTAATTTTCTCGCCTAATAAATTGCAGCTTTATGCTTAGGGTAGAATTTCATATAGAAAGCAGCAATAAGTTCCTGCCATGTTTCAATGGATTCAGATGGTAGGTTGTTTAGCCAGGTCTTGGCTTTATCTCTCAAGGAAAAGGGAAACATCTTAAGTTTCAATACTTCATCAGTAAGGTCTTTTATTCTAACTGTCCCACAAATTTCCTCAAAGTCCCTAATATGAAAATAAGGGTTCTCATCATCTTTTCCTAAGAAAATAGGGATCATCTGAAGAATACTAGGTTTTATCTCGAAATTAGCCGTATTGGCTGGCAATTTAATGCACGAAGCTCGGTTGGTCCTAGTTGGGAACATGTAATCTTTCAAAGTTGCCATCGCTGGCACAAATTAAAGTACTAGGGGTACTTTCCTCACGAAGAGACAGATTCTCAAAACCAAGTTTCCAAAAACGGGGCTCTCAAAGGAAGAGTCTTCGATTTCCCCGCCTTCACAAGAAGAACTACTAGGTTTGTCACTAATCAAACGACCTAGAGTGTTTCTTTTCCAAGCCCGTTCTCTAATGACCTCGGGCATACACTAGAAAATCAAACGAAAAAGAAAAATCCTAAAAGGAAGGGAAGTTCTATGCAAACACAAACAAGGCTGACTCCACCACAAAGAAACCTAATAAATTCTAGCAAACAAAAAGCATGATGGCTCCACTTAGATTGTTTTCTAGACCAGCTTCTAATCATTCGAAAGGGAATTCATTACAATCTGAGAAAACCCCTCTGGAATCAATCTGAGTTTAAGTAAGTTGAATAGAGGCGAGGGAAGATGTGTGGAGCTTTGATACCCAAGGCCTCACCGCATTACAAGGCGGCGCAGTCACGCATTCAACTCACAGAAACCATCATGAACTTCAAAGTATGCTTAAAAGAGTAACCAATATTTTTCGAACGACTTTCCTATTAAGCTCGTTACCCTATCGGTCTCGTTCTATTCCAAATTTTAAAGCTTAGGTTCGCGTTAAGTATCGTTTTCCTAAGGCGGGCAAGAAGAGAACGTTGATGAAATCCGAACCCTTATCTTGTATGGCCAGGACTTGCCATTTACTAGGAAATTAAAGCAGCCGTATTCAGTTCCTCAGCATATATGCAAACGAAGGAATACAAAGAACTCACGACAGGATTCGCGAGTGTTTCGACAAACTTACCTCTCGTTCCAGACGGGGGATGAACTGTTGTAGTCGACTCGGGCCACGACTCCTATGTCATGTACGAACCCGAGGGGCCGAGGTGATATCGTAATCACCGTCCTTCTCTGCAAACAGTTTGATATTTAATACTACCCTTCTGTAGGGTTTAAAAATAAAAGAATGTCCAAATGTCCAAATGTCCAAGTCCAAAAAGTAAAAGTGCAAAAGAAAAGGAAAGTCTAAAAAAAAATAAAAATATCCAAAAAAAAAATAAAAATGCCTCTTTTTTTTTCTCTTTTTTAAAATAATAAAAAAAATCTTCTTCTTTCGCTCCTTTCGATTTGTCTTTAACTCCAAATCTTTAAGTATTCACCAAAAGCTTTGGCAAATTTTTCTTTCGCTCCAAATTCCAAAATCTGTAGTAAAAAGACAAAAACCCAAAAACGTAAAGTAGACAAATAAATAAAAACCTAAAAAATAAATCTAAAAACTCTAGCCTAAAGACAAGTCCGCGTCGGCGGCCAAAAATTGATGTGATTTTCAATTGAGTTGTAGTAAAAATGTTCGTTGAGACTTGTGAAAGCAAAAGATTTTAGACTTATAAAACTTAAAAACAAACAAAACTTAATATAAAAAGTGATTTCAAGATTTAAAAATAGACCAAGGCTCCGGATTCCACTATTCCTCCTAATTGATTGGTTTATAATGATATTTCAAGAATTATTGTTAAGCTCTTTTTCTCATTAATTCACTATTAATCTATATGGTGTCCAAACATTAAATTGTAATCCCTAAGCATGAATTATCAAAGAATTGATTCTAAGCATAACACATCGAATTGATTCACAACTAATTAAGAAAACCAATTTTATCTTTATGTTGATCCTAGTGAATTAAATAAATAAATAATTAAAGAAATTATAAAAGAAATTACCAATCAAGCATGAGTGAATAGTTTCCTCCGTTGCCTCAGTCACTGGGTATTTTAGCCGCTCATCATGTTGAAAACCCTCTCAAAGAATTTATTATGCTCAAAAATGGTTTACAAATGATGAATAAGGGAGAAATAATGAAAATCGGGTTTGTAACAATTATTTTTGTTACAAACCGAATCTGTTATGTGAGAACGATAAATAGTAAATCACGTTGTCATCAGAAAGAAATACGACCGCTCCTTGTGCGTCTTATGTTCTTCAGCAAACAACGACTGCCTCTGGTAGTCTTTTGTTCTTCGTGTTCTTCTGCAGCAGCAGAAAACTCGTCTCTGCAACTCGATTAATCCTCGCTCTGTAATGCTCTAAACTCTCCCAAACTCTCTATCCCCCCACTACAACTCCTCAACACTCTATAAATAGTCGACATGGCCACAAAATATAAGTAATCACTCCTAATAATCCCCCATTACTCGCCGGATACGGGAAGATATTCTTTCCATTTTCTTCTCCTATACGCATCTCGCCAGATGAAAGCTATCCTTATTTATCTCTTGCACGCTCCCGGTTGTTGCTCGAGTCAATAAATCATGCACGTAACACGTTCAAAAACTCCAAAACTCAAGCAAACCTGTGTACGTGTACGTTTTGCTCTGTTTGCTTCAATCCCATGCTGCAGCCAATTCTAACCGAAAATATAGACCATACCATGCCTGTGATGTTCTAATAAGTCGAACCATGAAGTTTCAGCGATTTAGTCTCCTTCTATCATGCCCAAAACACGAACCCTAATTCTTCCCGGTTGCTGCAAAAGTTCCCGCCAAAACTGAATTTTGAATGGAGAAGATGGTGTCCCCCTAACCAAACTGGGGGTGCGAATAGCAGGAGCCCAACTGAGGTGCCCCTTAACCAAAGTGAGGGTGCCTTTAGTACTTTTCCGCACAAGTGTATTTCTCCAAAAACACCTACACAAACATAAAAACACCATAATAAGTACAAAACAAAGCACTAACAATAGAGACACTGAGGAAAATTCAGACACAAAATTGTGTCTATCATCATCTTCCATAACCAAGTTAAGAATTGAACCTAAATCTCTTCTCAAGATGTACCGTTCCATTTGTTTGTTAGTATTAAGGTGTTTCCTGAAATTTCCTTATCAAACTATGCATTTAATCATATCAGATATAGTAGCTGTTTATTCTTACATGCCTTATAAATCATCGGAAAGAAATCTTTTAAAAAGCCCCTATTCAACCATGTATCTAACCAAAATCTTACAGACCTTCTATTGTTTACTTTAAAAGCACAATGATTCTGCAAAACTGGAGTCATATTAACCATGTTCTTCCAAGTACTTTTCTTTTGAGATTTATTATCAGTTTCCCGCATAAAGATTTAGCCATTTACATTGAATTTTTGTTGCAATATTAGACTCCAAAATCATTTCTATTACTTGCATATATCCAAACTCATGGCTAACAGAGACTGATTTATTCTTCTTATATTTTTCACACCTAATCCTCCAACTTTTTTGGTAAACAAATTTTCTACCAAGCAACCCATGTCATCTTCCTTATACTCTCTATCGTCCCCCACAAGAGATTTCTCATAAGCCTCACCATTTTCTTTTCCACACTAACGGGAAGGTGAAAATGGGATAAAAAAATGTACAAGGAGACTAGAAAGACAATGTATTATAAGCAGTAATCTACCCTCTTTAGAGAGGATCTTATTTTCCTAAGAATCTAGATTTTTCTTCTTTCTTTCAAGAACATTGTCCCACGCAGAAGAAGATCTCCATTGTGCACCTATGGGCATTCCCAGATATTTGATAAGAATCTTTAAGTTTTACAAACTAATTCTTTTGAAAGCATATCGATAACATCATCACCTCCCTCACCGACCATAGTGCTCTTTTCTATGTTCAACTTCATTCCTATGAGAGACTCAAACATTCGCAGAATGATAAACAATCTCCTAACTTCATCCACATTAGCATCAATAAAGATCAAAGTATCATCTGCATATCGCATATGAGATACATTGGTTTCATTTTCTGCTACTTTGAATTCTGAGATTTGTCCTCTTCAAACTACATCTTCCAAAACCTTGGATATTCCACTGCTAACAGAAAAAGAAAAAAACCGGAGACAACGAATCTCCCTATCTTAAACCCTTATGGATTGAACTTTGCAGGAGATCTCCTCCATTCATCAACACTGACATGTGAGAAGTAGTAAGACACCACCGTATCCAAGAGAGTGTCCCAGTTTATATTATCAAAATCCTTTTCCATATCTATTTTGTATAGAATGCCAAGCTTCTCATATTCTAATCTACTATCCAAGCATTCACTGGAAATTAGAAATCCATCTAGAAATTGTTTTACATGTACAAAAGCACTTTAGAAATCTTAAATAAGATCATACATAACCATCTTTAATCTTTCAGAAAGAACCTTAGATAATATTTTATATACAATTCCAGTGAGGCTCAAAAGCCCGAAGTCCTTGGGAGTGCAAGTATCCTTTTTCTTCTTATTATATAGTGTAGTTGGAGAAATATTTGAAAACTGAAACTGGTTGCAAGAATGGAAACGATCTGCTGGACCAAGTATTTTCCTAAACTTTTTTTTTTTTTTTGAAAGAAAGAAAAAGATTTCATTAAACCGAAATAATTACACATTGATTTTGCTACCATGCAGAAAAGACTCACCTACATTGTTAACACACACACTATACTTTCTGTCCAGTTCATACTTATATGCCAACATGAATGATTGGAAGATTAGCACCCCACCTTTGATTATATTTATTGACTCTGGCATACTAAGCAAGAGCATCAATTGCCATATTACTCGACTAGGACTAAAACAAACTCGGACTTGACTAAGACTTTTACTAACACATGATAGCACTCCACGATAATATTTTCGTCTTCCCATCTAATTGTATCTCTATCAGGATTTAAAACTCCTTCCATAATCTTTTTATTGTCTCCTTCAATAATTATTCTTGATTTTTTTTCCTGCTTCTCCCACTTATGGGATGGAGCAGTCCAATAGGTTCAACTTGATTAATGTCGATGGTTCTCATAGTCCAAGCCATGGCTTCTAAATATTTTCCTATAGAGTTTCGAACCAACACAAATTAGCCAAACCAAAGATCATTAGATTTAGGCATTTAATAAGCATCTATTTTAGTTTTTAACCTATCATGAGAGGTAGAGACCAAGTTTTTTTCTTCATAGTATGCCTATTAGATGTAGTATGATGAGTATTATTGTTATTCATATTGCAATTTGCAATTTGCAAAAATATTTACCTGATTTTGTTGACTAAATATAAATATTTGTTGAACATTGTATTTGGGTTCTGAGTATTATTTTCATAAACTTTGCTGCACCTACACTTCCAAATGTGTCACATAGTAACAACAAGAAGATTCAGAAAATGGTTTTTATCTTTGGAGATAATGTTATCTATGTCAAGCCAAGAAAGGAACCACTCTTGCATACAAGAAAATTAGTTAGCATTATGGTTTATTGTGCTAGAGATAGCAAACCATATGTCTCTGGAAAAATGACATTGAAAGAAAAGATGTTTGTTTGTTTTTAGGTGTTGATTGCATAGCGAGCAGTTGAGGTTGTGGATTCTTGCATTGCGCTAGAATCTTGCTGAAACGGGCAGAATATAATATGCATTCTTTCATAAGAACATCTGACACTTATATTGTATCTTCAAGTACCATTGGGGAAGCCATAAATTTGATTGTCAGTATTAAATAGTTTGATTATGATCATTAAGAATGGATCTATAGGTTGAGTTCACTGTGAAGTCCCCTATTTTAGTTAGAGAGGATTGTAACTTATATTATCCTTGAGTTGGAATTATTAAATCCTTGACTAATCCAATTTGTTGAAAAGAGTATATAGCAACAACTTTTTCTAAGTTCCAACTCACATCTTCTTCCTTCATAAGATCTGCAACTTTTAGAGTAAACTGACTTGGATTCTAAGTGAGTTGATTTTGAGTAATAAGAATGCCATCATGGGATTTTCTAATCCAATTTATTTCCTAACGGAACTTTTTTTTCATTTCCTATTTCCTATATGTGGAATCTCTTTACCCAATACAGACCAACTTGAATGTTTTTCGACATCTGAGAGCCTTTCTTTTTAACTTTACCTTGAATAGGATCACCATCTTTGAAATTTCTTGCTTGCAAAACCTTAACCCGACCAGACTGCATCTTTTTCATTGACCATTGTCCAAGCTAGTTTAGTTAACAGAGCCTCATTGAAGATTTTAATATTTTTAAATCCCAATCCTCCTTGTCTTTTTGGTTCGCAGAACTTCTTCCGAGCTTTGGGTACCCAACCTTTTGCGTTCTTTCTTGTTCCACCAATATTTCCTTTGAATATAGTCTATCTTCTTAGTTGTCTTGTCAGGTGACTTGATGCATCTCATCTGGTGTTGAGTCATAGTGCTAAGAGTATATTGGATTTGAGTTTCCCTTCCAACTTGATTTATTAGTTTTAATTTCCAAGCCTTGAGCTTGTTATCCATTTTTATGATAGTTTGCTCAAAGCACTGTTCCTTATTTCTCCAAATAAGCAAGCTTATTCCCATATATTACCCCTCTAATGGCATAGTCTCCATCTTCAGGATTCTTGGTATGTCCTATTTTGCACCTTGACTTGAGTTTTTGCTGACAAGGAAATTGGATTTGTTTAGGTTAACTAGTTAACCAGAAATATTGCAGAACTTATTGATTATATTTAAAGTATTATGAATTGAGTTGTCGTTTGTTCACTACACCAAATCTTGGATTTTGCAACGGTTCTTTCCCCGTAGCAAAACCGGCTTGCAGTGACAATGAACCGTTGAGAAACACCATGTTGAAATTTTTTTGCAACGGCAATGTCGCCATTGCGAAATTGAGTCGCAACGGCAGACAACAGTTGCGAAATTTTTGTTCAACGTAGATTAATAAATTCCGGATGAACCAGATCCCTTGATTCTGGTACTAAATTTTGCAACAGGCTTCAGCCGTTGCGAATGTTTTTCAACAGAAAAGAAAAAAACAGTTGGTCAATGTCTGCTGAATTAGTCAAAATTCAGTTCCCCTGTCATCAAATTTCCCTGCATTTGCCCAGATTCATCCCAATTCTCTTAGAATTATTGAAATCTTCCAAACTACAAAAACTGTCCTTAAATTTACACAAACAATCATTCAATCTCCACAAACGACAACTCCAAACAAATTTTCCAAGGTAAAAAATGATAAGGGTTTAACATTTCATGAAATTTTAATTGAAATATTATGTTTCTAAGCAATTATGATTATGTAACTTGTAATTACTACACACACAATGAAATTTCAGAAGAGTCAATGTGTCAAGTTTTAACATACCCTGATAAACGAAGACACTATAAAAAATGTTAAGTCCAGAAAAATAAAAAGAATAAGAAGTAGAACAAACCAGTAATGACAATGACATAATCACAACCACAACCACCAAAATGTTTCGAAGGTAAGCGTTGGATCCAAAGAGAATGGGACAACAGCTACACCTACACCACTACCGTAAATGCTTCCTAGTTCCTACGGATGCCCACCAGCCGAAGCGCCCCATACCAATATTGGGTGTGTCCTCCAGAAACATATAACAGATCGAGAAAGAACAAATTTGTATCATCACAAAAATATAAAATATTCAGATATTAGGAAATCAAAAAAAAAATGTTCATTTAATCAATCCAAAGAATATGCAACCCAAAGACCAATACAATAAAACCATGCTCATAAGTCGTTGCGAATTTTAGTTGCGAAAACCTGATTTTGGTGTAGTGGTTGTAGAGAAAAAGATGCAATCATGCTTAAAAAACAGGTGAGAAATAGGTGGACAAGAGGAGTTGGGAAATGAGGTTCTGATTAGATGCATTTTTTTAACATTCTGTTTAAATCTTCCATGCATACAATGAAAATATAAGGTGAAAGGGCATCACCTTATCTTAGACCTCTTGTAGGATTAAAAGGAGGAGTATGAGATCCATTTAACATGAATGAGACTGTTATTCTATTGATACATTGATTTATAGGCTGGATCTTCCACGGAAACCTAATTGTTAAAGCATATTGATCACAAAGGACCACTCCATTTTATCAAATGCATTAGCCATTGATGAGTGCCAAATATTGCATATTTCTACACCTTTTTATTGGCATTTAACTCATCTTTTGTGCTTAGAAATCGATATTATCCCAAATTCTCAGTATTTTCCTCGTTTTCAAGAATAAATAGTTGTACTAATTAATTTTGTGTTTTTAGGTAGTAAATAAACCTCTGAGAAATTGAGGAGCCAAAAGAGCAGTAAAATTGGAGACGATCGTCTATGGAGCAAAAAGCCAAAGCTCACACGCATCATCGGTTGCAAATACAACAAGAAGCAACCCAACTTACAAGACATGGGCTTGAGCTATCCAAGACCCGGCCCATAACCTGGATCCAAAGCCCGTTTTACTCTGAGCCGTGAGATTTGATCCATTTGCATCCTACGGTCGCATCAGCCCATGCATCGGTGTCCTCCGTATCCAACGCTCGCTCCATCCCGTGCATCAATCCTCGCTGCATCCGCCCAACACCACAGACACCTATATCTTCACCCATCGGCCAAACTCACCCTCACTTCTCTCTTCTCCCCCGACAGTTGCAGACCTTCACCATCTCCTTCTCTCCCGACCAAACTCTGCACAACCACCTTCTTCTTCCCCGACACCGCAGCCGCCTTCGCCACCTCCTAATTGCTCTCTATCTCTTTCATAGCTCCTTACCCTAGAAGTTAAGGTTGAGATAGAAAGAGTTAGGGTTAGGGTTTCGTCAACAAGAGGGAAACATCATTGCATAGGCGAATTAGCAGAGGAGACAACAAATTCGTGAGGCTTTGGGTGAGTGGGTCGCCATTTATTTTCCAAGTCAAGTGAATTAGGGTTTTGGCATGTATAAATAGGAAGAACAAAGTGTGATGTAAAAGCATGCCTGGACTAGCCAGGGCACCAAGCTTAGTTTAATTTGTGTTTAATTGCTTCTTTTGATGTTCTAATTTAATTAGCTAGGGTGTTGTTGAAACCCCTAATTTCATGTCAAGTAATTAGTCTTTGGTTCTGTTTTTGCTGAGCTATAATGTGTTAGGATTAGTAATTAACTAAAGAGCTTTTGAGATTGTGATGAGTTGTACTGTAAGAAGACAACTCATACTAGGGTGAGTTAGTGACAATTAGTGAATAAACATCCATTAGAGACCTTCAAGGGAAGGCACAAGAACATAACCTAAACTACATTGCCTTAGCATGAGATTAGAGGGTGGATTCACCGCCCTAGTGTTCCCATTCTCCGTTCACAATCTCATTTGTTGCCTTAGTTTACAAATCACAACAACCACCGTCGTTTCGACACCAAAACAACCCCATAATTGTGTCACTCTTTGTTAGAAATCAGTTTAGTAAAGCCCGAGATCAACCTTACACACTCCATCTCCCCGAGGATCGACTCGTACTTTCCCCGCCTCCAATAGGCACTGTGCACTTGCAGTATAAGTTGTAGGCAAAACACCTTTCCCAGCCTACCAAGTTTTTGGCGCCGCTGCCGGGGATTTGGTAGTGTTGCTGTGTTGATTACTTGCTTTATTCACTGAATTTCAGTTCACCCATGTACATATGTGCTTTGAATTGTTATTTTTAGTCCTTTATTAGTGTAACTTAACTGTTAGTTTTCTTTTTCTGCATCTTCTATTGCATTTGTTAATTATATCATTGCATTTTAGTTAACTTATCTTAATTGCATATTTGCATATCTGCATTCTCTTAGTGCTTCTTATTAGCTTACACCTCATCTCAGGCATTGCACTTACTATCTCATTTAGCATATGGCTTAGCCTCGAGCTCAAGTCTGCTCGGCTTGATCTCCACACTACTCACCGCATTGCACATCCTCGTGATTAATTGCTAAACCCATTTTCATGATAGCTGAAACTTGCAGTGGTAGGTGTTACTTAAACTGCACTATTTCAGTTCTGTTTGTTTAGCTCATTGCTCTCAGCATCTTATCACCCTGCAAAATTCCAGTTCCATCATCTCTACATATCATATCTCCCATTGTGCAGACATTTGAACTTTGCAGTACTAGTGTTCTCTTGTTTCTTCATTTTGAGGATCTGAGATTGCTTTGTTGAGCTAACAGTACCTAAAACCTCTGCTGAGCAAGCCCAAGGAGGAGAAGAAAAAGGCGCAAGACAATTGTGGAATTGCCTAAACCCGATTTTTATCGGTGGTATCATTCCCTAACCCTGCTGTGTTGATAAATATTTGTGTAATATGCCATGTATGCATGCTAAACTAGTGCTGTATCTCTGATCTAAATTATATCATGATGTATGCATGTATGAATTTGTCACATCTTCCGTGAACTTTATCTCACTGCTCTGCACATTGTGCAATACTGAAATTTTGCTGAGCATCATTATATGTGCATCTGTAGGTATTGTTCACCTAATAGACTAGCTGCCCTTGTACTTTTGCATGATAAGCTAGATACTTTGTCTGCGCATTACTCAACCCCGCAATATCCGGAACTTATGCATGATCCTTCGTGACACTTGGGAAAAAAAAAAACCAAATATTTTTTTGTGTTAGCTGAAATCTTGTGCTTTTGAGTGATCTGTGCATTGAAGTTTGGCTGCATATTTAGTTGTCTTTTCACTGTAAATCCTTAACTCCAACCCCTATAGCCGTGAGCTTGAGCCGCAACTTAGATAGCCAAGATATCTCGCAAACCCAACTTGATGTCAACTAAGAGAGTTGAGGCCAACCGAGAGAGTTGAGCTGCACCTTAGCATGCTTTACTCTATCAACTAAAGTCATACCACATCTCGTATTTACTACCAAACATGCTAGGTCATCTTCACTTGCTGTCATCCTCATTAGTTGAATGTTAGGCCATCTCGTAGCCCTGTTGAGTCATCCGCCTTACAGCTTTGGTGCATAAACCCGTTGACCCCGCATATCTGTGTATAACCTTTGAAAATTTGAGGTCAATCAACCAGCTTGACACTCTTTGGCATGTTAAATCCGGCCAGTAAAAGTGCTTTGGCATTGTTCATTTATTGTTCATCCGCTTTTGCATCCTTTGCATCTTGTGGCATCTCGTGAGTCATAGTCACTTGACACACACAATCACAACACGTGAGTGAACATAACCTGTCTACCACTGTGTACATCTCCTGTCACTTGATCACCTCGCCAAGCTAGTCACCGCAACATCTTGGATCCATGCACATTCCCCTGATATTTTGAGTGCATCTGTGCTAAGCGTGTTTGTGAATCCCTGAATCCTGCTGTCATCCCTATAAGAATTACTTTCCACCTTGGCGCATCACTGCTTGTCTGTGTACACTAATCCTAGGACCAGCCTTACAAATCTCTTGAGCATAGTCTACCTCTATTGCCCGAGACCGAGGATCATTTTTAAGCATTAGTTCTCCGAGTGTGCGGTTGTGTCTTGGCTGATCAAGACTGCATCCTTGCATTTATGTGCATGGTCACTTGTGACATTTTAGTATACATTGGTTGATCGTGCATCTCGTTGTTAGTCATGGCTGCACTTGAGCGACCATGAAACTCAATCACTTTGTCTATTCTCTAAGCATCATCTATGGCCCGGCTTGTATACTCGTTGCTCATTTTGGGTGTGGTTTAGTATGGCTTGTATGTTAGGCTAATGCTATTTTGTGTTGTTTTGAGTTCAAGTTGATTGCCTGGCATGATAGGATTTTGGGATGGTATTAGGGATGAAGAATCATCACATAGGTCAATTAGAGAGCTTGCTTATGTGCATGCTTCACAATATGAACCCCCCATAGACCATGATGTCAATGACTTTAGGGAGTATTATGAACCTTCTCAGGGTCATGAGCTTGACTTCACATACCCTAATCATTATTCCCACATGTGTCATCAACCGCCATGGGAGATTGAACAATTGTGTCCTCCAATGAACCATTGTATGCAGTCTATAATGGAGAATATCAAACTCATAGAGCAAAACAATGCTAGGTTTGAATTGAAAGCAATGCATGATCATCCATATAGCAACATGTCTGAATTTCCCTTTTTTAGTGACCCTTGTGCACAACCATGTTATGACTACCCTGAAACAAGGATACCCACTATTGAAAACTCCCCTTCAATTGAACAGATTAACACGTTCTTAAGGATGAATCTCAGTCATTTACAAAATGTAGAAAGGGAGTATGCCCTTAGTCAATCCACTAATGTTGAACATGAACCTCACCTAGAGGAAAATGAGTTGACTGAAAACACCAATGCTGTTAATAGGGATGAGTATGCATATTACTCAGATGATGAATATGATATGTTAGAAGAGCATGTGTATGCTGAAAATATGGTGGAGCCTGTGGACTCAGAGACATTAGGCTTTGCTCCGATTTTCATGAATGATTCTTCTTTTAAATCTGCAGACACATGCGAGGTTAACTCTGAGTTTGGGCCTGTGCAATTGTTCTGTGAAGGTGAGCATGCTATACCACTGGGTTGTGACTTGGGGAATGCTGAGATTTTTGTTGACACCAATGATACTATGCATAAAAACAATTTTTATGTGTCTGATTCCATGCCTAGCTAGGTCACAACATGATGCTTCTCCTGGTTTTCATATGCATGAGATTGAAATTATTGATGATGATTCTCAATTGGGACTTGCTAATTTGTTCAATGATTGTGAGCATGATACTGCAATTCTTGTCTCTAACTCAGGGAGAGTGTGTATTGATGTTAAGAGTCAAATGAATAAGAGCAAATTGGATGTATGTAGCCCCTCATCCATGCTACAAGTTGATGGATTTCCACCAACCTAGGTTTGGCCATCACAAAAATTTTAAACCAACTATTCAGATAATACCTAGTCTAGGGCTGGAGCTATGTGCTTCTCAAGTCCTCTTGGACTATTTTGCAGATAAGTACAATGCCTTTGAAGAGCCTCAGTTGGAATGTGTATCTCTGCCCGTTCCTAAAAGTGTTCACTTTGAACTAGACCTTGTGCATGATGTACCTTTAAAAATGCAAGATTTTGTGCTCAAAAACACATCTGTTGGCAAGTTTAGGTTTGGGGGGAAATCGTTCACATATGCAATCTTACTTGCACTCTCATGTCATATTTGTGTAAGGTCAGTTCATGTTTCGCATATCATCTTTTGGGTTGATCCTCAACTCTTTAGATTGTTGGTGTATGGTAAATTTTTCCGTATATAATCCAAAGAGGTCTTGTTAAAATCTTCTATCTTGAATCGCAGAGTCTTCTTTTGTATATATTGTGCTAATCCAATATGATCTCAAATGAGAATGTTGGATTCTAGCCTTGACTAATGAAGCTCTAATCTTGCTTTCGCCGACATCCTAATCTCTTCCCTTTTCTCTACTCAACATAGTTCTCTTGGTATGTGACTTTTTGAATTATTATTATCTGTTGACACATTGAGGACAATGTTTGATTTAGGTTTGGGGGTGCATTTGCATATAGAGTTTTTAGTCTTTTATTAAAAAAAAAAAAAAAAAAAAAAACCTCTTTGTAAATACTTGCATAAAAAACCTCCAACTTTTAGAGATCTTAGAGTCACTAGCATGCTTCTAGCTATGTTTACATAGAGAGTCCTGACTCAAATAACCGAACTTGAAGTCCGGAGAACAAAATCGGGTTTCTTAGTTGATTAGAGCGTTAAAGTTGGATTTAACCATACCCTGAGGGCGAATTAGGTGTTGTATAGATATTCGGTAGTAGAATTGTGATCACCCATAGTGGAGACTACCCATTTTTACATCAAGCGAGGCACCGACCTTCATTTTTGTGACTTTCTAAGAAATCATTAGAGTGTGTGTCACCGTACGTCAATTCCGGGTAGGAATGGTGATCTACCCAACTTCGCACCACTTTCAAAGACTATTTTTGATCTCTTGAGTGCTAATTTTGTCAATCATGAGGGTGACGTTTAAAGATGAAAACTCCTTCTTGTAGTTCGATTTGCGCTAGCATCACTCTCTCTCCTCTCAACAACATCAACACATCCATAGAAACACATCATCGTCAAAGAAGCGGAGCATCATCAAATATTCTGATGAAAAGTTGAAATAGTCCAAGGTTTACATGCAACAAAGAAAAGAAAAGAAAATAAGATGAGAATTAATGAAGTTCGTGAAATCAAGACAACACAAGTGTGAAAAATTGAGTTTTAATGTTATTTTCATTTCATATTGTAAAAAAAAAAAAAAGAGAAAAAAATGTTTGTCAAGTTTTTGTGAAGTTCGGAAGTTCGTCATCAACAATTGATGACCGAAGATTGAAGACGTTTCTATGAATGCTAAGAGAGAGTGATATTAATTGCCGATCGGGTGAGAAGGTAAGTGAGTACTCCCATCCTTGCTAATGGTTGATTTCCTTTCTTAGAGATCATCAGAAAAGATTCTTTTGTCCACAACTCGTGGACTCCGTAAATTATTTCTAAGGTTATCCTTCTCATCTTCAACGTGTGCAGATTTCTCTCTTTATTCCTCGCCCGCACACATGAGAGACTAAAAAGCGGTCTTTTTGAGTGCAATTATCATAAAACCCTATTGGTGAGGCAGAAGTCGAGGCTTGTGATCACTCTCGAACCCGAATTCTTTCATATGGTATGGTTACTTCTCGCTCAACTTTTAAGGATGAGAATGCGTTCTTTGGTAGTTCTAACTTCGTGTTACTAGCATGCAGAAACTCTATGTCCTCATAGCTCCTTGGATGCTTGAGACTCTTTTACGCTCTGAAGTTGGGGAAGGTTTTGTGGGTACACCTGTGGTAAACCCTCACGAGACTACAACTCGTCCACTATGGATACCTAGGGGTTTAAAGGCTTAGTGCATACACTAAATGCATTCGAGAGACCAGCGACAGTGGTATAGTTAGGATTTCTTAATTTCTGTTTCACTTGAGGACAAGTAAAATTCAGGTTTGGGGGTATTTGATGAGTGCCAAATATTGCATATTTCTACACCTTTTATTGGCATTTAACTCATCTTTTGTGCTTAGAAATCAGATATTATCCCAAATTCTGTATTTTCCCTGTTTTCAAGAATAAATAGTTGTACTAATTAATTTGTGTTTTTAGGTAGTAAATAAAGCTCGGAGAAATTGAGGAGCCAAAAGAGAAGAAAATTGGAGACGATCGTCTATGGAGCAAAAAGCCAAAGCCGCACGCACGGGCCGCAACCCAACAAGAAGCAACCCAACTTACAAGACATGGGCTTGAGCTATCCAAGACCCGGCCCATAACCCGGATCCAAAGCCCGTTTTACTCTGAGCCGTGATATTTGATCCATTGCATCCTACGGTCGCATCAGCCCATGCATCGGTGTCCTCCGTATCCAACGCTCGCTCCATCCCGTGCATCAATCCTCGCTGCATCCGCCCAACACCACAGACACCTATATCTTCACCCATCGGCCAAACTCACCCTCACTTCTCTCTTCTCCCCCGACAGTTGCAGACCTTCACCATCTCCTTCTCTCCCGACCAAACTCCGCACAACCACCTTCTTCTTCCCCGACACCGCAGCCGCCTTCGCCACCTCCTAATTGCTCTATATCTCTTTCATAGCTCCTTACCCTAGAAGCTAAGGTTGAGATAGAAAGAGTTAGGGTTAGGTTTTCGTCAACAAGAGGGAAACATCATTGCAGAGGCGAATTAGCAGAGGAGACAACAAATTCAGAGGCTTTGGGTGAGTGGGTCGCCATTTATTTTCCAAGTTGAAGTGAATTAGGGTTTTGGCATGTATAAATAGGAAGAACAGTGTGATGTAAAAGCATGCCTGGACTAGCCAGTGCACCAAGCTTAGTTTAATTTGTGTTTAATTGCTTCTTTTGATGTTCTAATTTAATTAGCTAGGGTGTTGTTAAAACCCCTAATTTCATGTCAAGTAATTAGTCTTTGGTTCTGTTTTTGCTGAGTTATAATGTGTTAGGATTAGTAATTAACTAAAGAGCTTTTGAGCTTGTGATGAGTTGTACTGTAAGAAGACAACTCATACTAGGGGTGAGTTAGTGACAATTAGTGAATAAACATCCATTAGAGACCTTCAAGGGAAGGCACAAGAACATAACCTAAACTACATTGCCTTAGCATGAGATTAGAGGGTGGATTCACCGCCCTAGTGTTCCCCATTCTCGTTCACAATCTCATTTGTTGCCTTAGTTTACAAATCACAATACCACCATCGTTTCGACACCAAAACAACCCCATAATTGTGTCACTCTTTGTTAGAAATCAGTTTAGTAAAGCCCGAGATCAACCTTACACACTCCATCTCCCCGAGGATCGACTTCCGTACTTGCCCCGCCTCCAATAGGCACCGTGCACTTGCAGTATAAGTTGTAGGCAAAACACCTTTCCCAGCCTACCAGCCATGTCGAGTTTAATAACAATTGATCCTTGAGATGATTTTGTTTTCTTAATGTAATCAATATCTTTATAAGTGATGATAGTACTAGAATACCGCTGCCACGGTGGAAAGGCCGACCAAAAAGTGAACACCTCTTATTTCATAACCGAAATCCGAAATCCAAAGTCTTTTCCAGTAGCAAGTACCGGGTCGACTAGAGATAATCTCCTAAGAGTTGAACAAGGATTTTACGCCGGCATGTCCGATCCTCGCATAACTTGCACTACGACAAGCAATGTGGGTCGACTAGAGAAAATCCTTTGATATCATAACCATCGTTTTAAAAACCAACCCGATCGAAAAATTAGTGGATGGTCAGTGGTTCAAAATGTGGTTTAACCCAAGTTCACTGGGTCATACTAAAACTCCACTCATGTATCATCTTTCATGTTTTATACTGTGCAGTGTAGTGTTGCTCGTATTTTTCAATGAACATACACGTGTCTGGTGTTCTGACTTCTAAGCTAGCACATGAATTTTCAAGTCAACATTATTTACAAACCATGGAATAAAATTACGAACAGGATCAATGAACAAAAGGCTTTGACAAAACCTTTTGACAAAATTTATAGACTGTAAGATACTATATATCTGACGGTTTACATTTTTGATGATTTGTCACCCAATTTAGTCGTAAGATGTGTTTTGTTTGGACTTAACCCTAATAGCCGCGAATGAATATGGAAAGACAGACATATCTATTACTCCCTCTGTCCTAAATTAAGAGTCCGCTTTGACTAAGTCAAGATATTAAGGAAATCCTATAAATTGTCATGACTATCCCTTGACTAGCCTATTTAATGTTATATTATTACCAAAACTAAATTATTAGTGTTAAAATAAGTAGAAGTTTATTAGAAATTTTATAACTATTCATAAATTTTTTTATTTAAAAAAAGGTGACAATTAATACAAAGATACTGAGTAAGTTTTTTTCCATAAATATGGTGATATTATTTAAGATTTGGATATTAAAAATAATTTTATGATTATAAAAATAAAGGATATATTTGATAGTTTAAGGGAAAAATATGTCTATAAACAGAGTGGACAGATAAAAATGGACATACCAAAGTAGAAATTAGGACAGATAAAAACGGACAGAGGGAGTACTATATATAAAGCGAACCCACCCTTGCAACAGTGTTAATGAAGCTGCAAATTGTGTTGGACCATTTTACCCCCATATCTTACCTATGCAATAAATATCCTAAAAATATAATGAGGGTATATTAGTAATTTATGTTGTTTGCAAATAAAATTTTCTGTTTAGTGTTTGAGAGGATCCCACCCGCGTGCCTGTGGTTAGAGGGGACCCCTTAGGCACTGTAGCAATGAAGCTGCAAATTGTATTGGACTATTTTGCCCTTAATCCATGCCAATACAAGTGATGGGAAATAAATAATATAAGGGTATATTAGTAATTTAGTTTATTTGAAAATTAACTTTGCAAACTCAGACAAAAGTGATAGCCTTGACCCAGCTTGCACGTATATGAACAGTACTTTGAAGTTGTAAATTATATTTGGACTATTTTGCCCTTATTTCATGCCAATACAAATGATGAGAAATAAATAACATGAGGGTGTATTAGTAATTTGATTTGTCTAAAAATTACCATAAGATGCTAAATAAGGAAAAAATTAATGGACATCCAAATTAGCGAAGAATCGAAGTGTAAAAACTAAAAATCCGAAATTGCCCCTATTTTTTTTTTTTTTTAAACTGAAAGATATCATTGCTTAATTATCATTGGTTACATGGTTTGCTTCTTGTTGCATTATGGCAGCAATCTCATTTGGAGGTTCTAATAACCAAACACTTCTTAATCTTTCTACTCTAGCAAGCTTAGATAGTTTATCTGCTACTTTATTTTTCTCTTTAGGCACATAACAACATTGCCAACAGCTAAAATTTTTAAACAACTCCTTAATATCTAGAATTAGATTACGTAATCTCCAGTCAATATTGAAGACATTCTTGTTTACTGCTTCAACAACAAGCTTTGAGTCCAGTTCAAACACCACCTTCACCAGATCCTTTTCCTTAGCCCATTGCACTGCTTCCCATAGCCCTTTAGCTTCAGCATGTTCTGCATTCCAAAGATGACTTAGGTAGACGCATTTGGACCCCTTGCAGGTACCTGCAAAATCACGGATGATTAGACCAACTCCACCTGCATTATTAAACTGTTGAAAAGAGCCATCACAATTAATTTTAAATGTGCCAATTGGGGGAGGTGACCAATGTAAGTTGGTTCTAGGTTGAGGCAAAGTAGATTTAGTAACAGGCTTCGGTTTTGCTTCATATTCAGCTATCTCTTTTCTGCAAAGATAATGGAATCAGGAGTGACATTCCTGGTGTTGAAGACTTTATCACACCTAGAGTTCTAGATACACCAGGCTGTTATGGAAATTTTACAAAGAACTTCCTCTTGAAGCTGATGCGTGATAAGTTTATCAAACCATAAGCACAACCAATTCGCCAGATCTCCAGAATTATTTGTATGTAATCCCAACACAGCAAACCAGACTATTCTTGCAGTTTGACATTCTAGTATGCAATGAGCTGGAGTTTCCATAGTTTGATGACAGAAGGGGCAATCAGAATTCTCTACTTGGATAAAGCTTAGGAGTTTATCCCTGGTAGGGAGAATATCAATGACACACTTCCACATAAACTGATTTATTCTTGGAAGAAGAGGGAGTTTTCAGAGCTTCTTGTAAATGGCTTTCATCCTTGTACCTACTGAGTCATTACCACTTTTTTTCTTCCATCATTTTCCACTTTTATACCGTATTTGCTTTTCATAGAAAAATTATTTCAGGATATTATGGTAATTTAAACCTGAATATAAAAACATTGCATTTACACCTGATGGGGAAAAAGTAAAGAGTAAGATGGGGAAGTATGTCACGTGGAATCATATTAATCCAAAACTTTCGCCTCTAATTAAGTTTGCACCGGCCATATGGAAGCATTACCGTATTGGGCACGTGCAAAGCACGTGCGTTACATTCTTGTCATATATATAAATGGGGAAGTTTTAGTTATGTTTGACCGAAAATTCGTTCTGTTCATGATCAATGTGATATATTTTGATGGATGTGATGTATATTCATGATCGGCAATAGCGTGATGTATTTTGATGCTAATAAAGTTCAAAGAATATGATTTTGGCATTCCGATCCTCCAACGGAATCTAAGGCCAATTTTTCTTTATGCTGCTTTATTTTGGACTTGGAGAAGACGAAGTTCTCAGTCCACATGGTAGAGCCATACATCACGAATCATGATTTTATAATCTAGGTTCATAATTGTATTTGTGATCTTGAGTGGCACACATGGCCTAAGAATTGCTTATTTAAGCCGATCACCGTATTCACAATGGGAAAAAAAATACACGTAAAAATATGAATACAAATTAAACTCGAATCATCATCTATCAAAAGATAAATTGGCATGAATTAAAAAAGGGATGTACAGAAGACTACGGTATTAGGTTCAGTTTACATTCATGAATTTGCTCACAGCCAAACACACGCCAAAAACGAATCATGTGCCACATCATTAAAAGCATTGGCCATTGGATAAATACAATCTAGTGGTTGAAAAGATTTGTCAAAATCTTTTGTCAAACCCATTTGTTACCCGATCCCTTCCCATAAAATTAACAATAATTCTTTACGGACCGAGAATTTAGACTCCTCCAAAACCGCTTCCTTGATGGAGCACACGTGGAGCTGCCAGCTCAGTATAAAGGAAAGAGACGTGTTTTCCTGTCTGCATCAATCTGAAAACTTGTCTGTTTCTTATTGACCGTTGATATTAATTCCTTATATCTAATGAAATCTCATACGTTGGAACTAGATCTAGTATAGCACTTATTATGTGAACCCCTAAAGTTTAAATTTCATTTTTGTTTCTTCCACTTTCTATGTATCTTGAGATGAAGCAAAGAAAAACGAAAATTGATTTCATTTCTCCAATAAAAAAGCCCTTGTCAAATTAATAGTAGTGGGAAGGTAAATAATAGTTTTATTAACAACATTAGCACTGTATAGGTTTCGGATTTCATCCGATTAAATTTGCTGGTTAGTTAATCGGCCGACCAAAGGGAGGCCTTCTATGGGATGAAAAAAATGCAGATTGTCAGACACAACAAATGTCCCAGGAATTTAAAATTGAAATTTAAAATCTCATAATTTTACAAAATTAAAGTTCAATTTGAGGTAATCAATCAAATTGATCACAAATTGCGGTCTGATTTAATCAAACAAGCATACTAACAGTTCAAAGATCATCGAATTAGCAAGTAGATCCATCAAAATCGATCGATTTGAGGTTTTCTTTTCATAAAAAATAAAAATAAATAAATTCACAGATTCCAAATCTATATCTCGTTGATTTTATAAATTTCATCCAATCAAGTCGTTACACTCAACCCATTGATTCGTAGATTGAACAATCAGATTCGATCAATTGCGCAGCAGAGAATGAATTGCAGTAGCGAGAAAATCGGGTGAAGAAGATAAGCTTGCGGATATGGTCTTCACCGTTGGCCCGAATACTTGACTGCGATCGCACCCTTATTTTAAAGTGAAAACAAACAAAATTGTCTAAATTTATCAACAAACCCGAATCCTCTGTTACCGGTGGTGAAGTGCACTGTTCAACTAAGAAACTAAAAACCATTTCCATTTCATCTCAAATTTTATCACTACTACTAGTCTCTATTTACTCAACCTCTCCTTGTTATAATAAATTGACAAGTTAAATAGAAGAAATCGAAGTTTTGATCTATGGGGTAGTGTTTAAATGCAGCAAAAACAAAGATATGCGGAGTTGGGTTATTAATTTCGTCAACATCTCGATGGAAGAAGAAGAAGAAGGAGGAAACTGCCGCATAAGAAGAAGAGAAAAAATGATGGCCATTTTAGGGATTTGCACTCCAAGTGAGATTACCGAAACGTCCTTGATTTGGATACGTGTAGACGATGCATCTTACATAAGGAGATGAGTACTCTTTGCTATCCTTGTACACATCAATATATGATATATGATGATTGTAACGCCACATAGATTTCGTCCCTGACTAAATCCAAAATAATTTTTACTAAACCAATCAGAGTAGGGGTGGGGTTGGGGGATCAAGTTAGGGCAATGCCCATAGCAGTCACGATGGTATTGGAACACAAAATTAATTTATTGGTTTATATGAAAATTAATGATTACAAATAATTTATTTATTTAATTATCATATATAATAACTTTTCATGATCTCATTATTATTGCTAATCTATCAAAGTTCCATGATTTATAGGGGATACCAGTATTATTTGGGGTGATATCACTACTTCATAAGACAAATAAATACAGATCCTGACCGTCGGATCGCTCAACTGGCATCAACCCCGTTAATAGCTGTATGCTCCTTTATAAATCATGCAAAATTCTACTAGATGCATATCGAGTTTACATGTCGAATTCATAAGCGAAATAAAAGTAGGAATTTTTTTTATATATGTCGGAAAATGTAGAAAACTTTTTTCTTAAAGCTTCCAAAATTATACTACCTCCAAAATTATAATACCTCCATCCCACTATTAGGTGACCTGCTTTTTAGTATGGAGTATATTTTAAGCAATTTTTCCCACTATTTTTCAGTTTGCTTTTATCCGATGTCAATCGTTTTTGTTATCTCTCCTGCAATGCAATGTGATCATCTTTTTGTCGGCCACCACTGCTGCAGCAGTTATCTAGTAGTCTTTTCTCCTACAATGGTGGGTGGAAATGGGCTAACACAAGAAGTAGAGAGGAAGCTAGTGGATTCAGGCCAGCTTGAATTTGTGAAATTTTGTATGCGTGATGAAGCAGCAAACCATTAGGTGGCTGACAACATTTAAGGTCTCTTATCAATTGTACAATCTTTGTCGATCGGTAGTAATAAAATCTGTACCTTATCAATTTGCTATGAACTCTTTACAATATAAAGGTTGATTGCTCCAAATTTAAAAACCTCCTATTAGAGATGGGTCTAATCCTCCTGGTATTTGAGTTTCTTTCTTGATTTCATCTAGCAACATGATATATGTTAAGCTCTTCTGTATCACTATGATTCTATGCAGAAAGATTATTCGTATCGGGCTCGAGGAACTTCCAAAGGACGAGGAATTTTTTCTTTCCGTAAGAAAGACAATAAGATATAATTCCTCACCGTGGTGATAGTTAGATTAAGGTAAATCCGGGTTTTTTTGACGAAGGATGAAGATGAAGATGAAGTTAATTTGGAGAGAGGAAAATTATTAAAGAAATAAAAAATTTCAACAGACTAGATTTGACCAAATATAATAATAATAGCATAAAACACGTCTCCTATCATTTGTGCTGCACTGGCAGTTCCACGTGTGCTCCACCTAGGAAGCGGTTTTGGAGGAGTCTAAATTCTCGGTCCGTAAAGAATTATTGTAAAATTAAAAGAGAGAATTAGGGTTATCAATCTCCCCGTCTCCTTCTCTATTAACTATGTTCCCTCTTTTTCATTTCTATGAGTTGATAAAGAACCCGTTAACCAGAGAAATCACATCAATTTGAAGGGTTAGTACTAAAAAAAAAAAAACGAGCAGTGGTACTGCTAGTGCTAACCCATTAACACCTTCTTCCTTTTCTTTCTATTTTTTTTTTTTTTGTTCTTTTTCTTAATCTTCTCTCACAGGCCACCTGCAGTTACATCACTTTGATGAGTTTGATGTTGATGGTTAATTTGAAGAGTTTAAGAAGTTGATGACTGATCGGCCGATCTGTTAAGGAGGCCTTCTATAGGATCAAAAAGATGCACTATGTCAGACACAACAAATGTCCCAGGCATTTAAAATTGAAATTCCAAATCTCACAATTTCATAAAATTAAGATTCAATTTGAGGTAATTAATCAAATTGATCGCAAATTTCAGCTAGATTTAATAAAACAAGCAAACTAACAATTCAAAGATCATCAAGATATCCAGTAGATCAATCAGAATCGATTGATTTCAGTTTCGTTTTCGTTTTCTTTAAAAAAAAAATAATCAAATTTCAATTCATTAAATCCAAATCAAGGAATATATCGACTTCAATTTAATGCCAAGACACAAACATAGTTTCCATTTCAGTGATTGAACCTTCTAAATTTTGCTTGAATTCGAACAGATTTGACGATTTAAAATTAAATTTTACTGGAAAAACAGAGCACTATATCTCGTTCCAGGGAAGAAGACGATAAGACCCGGGTCGGGTAAAATCGAAACCCGACTTATAAACAGAAATTTGATAAATCTTTTCATCTTCTTCCCTGGAACTAAGTCACCCCCTTTATCAAATTTGAGATCGAACTTTTCTACCTTGAATAATGGCAGTAGCATCAACAACGGAAATTATTGAATTATCCATCTGCTGTAATACCGTTGAAGAAATCGATATTCTCTGAACTTCAATCGAATTATCAAAAACACAAAACCCATCTAATATAACCTAATCTTCATCTTGAGCTGTATATCTTCAAAATCTCACCATCTTCCATCGTAAAACCCCTGCATCTTCACCACCATAACTCGCAAGTAAATTTATTTATTTTTAACTTTAACAGATGGTAGATGAAATAAAGACGATACAGAAGGAAAGAAAAAAAAGAAATTTGATTACTACCACCTCACGGCAAAAAAAAATAAGTACTGGGTTAGGAATTAGGATGTAAAGAGAGATAGAGTCACAGAATCGCTAAGGAAATAAGAGAGATTGATCACAATTCTCTATGACCGTGAGACGCTCGACTGGGACATAAAAAGGAAAATATCGGCGCAAAATGAGTGAGTTCAAACATACCTAAAAGAGCTGCTTTGACCTTTCAGTTTGTGGTAAGAGTTGTGTGATCAAAATGACTATAATAACCTTAAGCTTTACACATGGCTTTCATGTATTACATCTACATAACAATTGCTGTTTGTCCCACGCAGGCTTATTTATTCTTGTCCATACATATGATTCCGATTTTAGTACTTAAATTTGATTTCTGTTGGCCACTTTCAAGGTTAATCTCCGAGTGTTATTTTTTTCTTTCTTTTTTTTAAAGACAAAGTCTGTTCTCGATTAACTTTAAAAAAAAATGTATACAAAATATATTAATGATTGTAGTTTTGTAATTGATCTAATGAACGCGATTGAACCATACAAAACTGATAAGTGATTTTGCGGGTTTGATGCCTGGTTAGTTCCAAACTTTCGTCAGCCTTCCACTGCTGCAGCAGTAATCTAGTAATATGGTGTGAATCAACAAACAAATAAGATGATTTGAAATTTGAGTGTGTTCATATGAAATTGCAGAATTGAAACCCTGTATTTTTCTAAATTAATTTTGTTGATTTCTTGTAATTGTTCTATCAATCATAAAATTTATGTGCTTCGATTCTACTATTTGTCGTTTCTAATGGGTTTATATCAGATTTTAGTTCAATTTTATGGTGTCAATTTATGATTTTGTTCGATTAATCATAAAATTGAAAACTGTACATGGGTTTGTTTCAATCTACTTTTATGGGATTGTATCAATTTGAAGAAAATGGTGGTTCTTACGCTGGCGTGAGATGTGGTAGTTGTAGTAGGTGAAGAGAAATGTGTTATGGATAATAAAGAGCCGGTGGTGGCGATGATGTCGGTGATGGTAGGGGCAACTTAAAATTTACTTGTCGGGGATATTTTTGGAATTGGTGGAGTTGTTGGTACCAGTAGAACAGCAGTAATTCTAATCTTGTTCTTCAACAATAGATGCGGTGGCAGTGGAGGAAGAGGCTGTCTTGGTGGAGACGGGGATGATAGCGGCGATGACGGTGGTGGGGGTGTTGGTAATTGATCTTTAATTAATGGCGGAGCTCCGGTGGTGATGGAGGTGTTTATTGGTGGGGAGGAGCTATCGGTAACTGGTAGCGGATCTATGGGTGGTTGGGATGTCTTTGTTTGTTAAGTCGGAGGTGATTTGGCTGTGGAGGTGTTGTCGAAGGTGGTGGATGTGGGTGAAAAAATATGGTGACGGAGGTGGTGATGCTATCCATAGAGGTGGTGGCGGATCAGTAATCCGGAGCTGTTAGGAGATGATGTTTTGTTATAGTCAAGCGGCGCGCTCACTACTGTGGGTGTCATTGGTGTCGGCAAAGGTGATGTTGTCGGTGAAAATAAATAGAGGTGAGGATAATGAAGGAAGTGGTTTTTAATTATAAGGGTATCCTAGTCATTTAACTGGAAACGGGAGAAAACCTTTGGACGGGAGAAATCTGAAATCCAATCAATTTCGTTAGGTTTCATTTGACAAAAAAGTGGCCATAAAAGTGACTCCCTCCGCAAATATAGATGTATCTTGGAGAGCTAAAGCTTATATGCAAGAAACTCACAGACTAGCTCATTTTTGCAACAATTTTTTGGGTTTTGTCTTTGTTCCCAGACTAGGAAACCAAGTGGCTGATAACATAACCAAGTTTCCATAAAAGGGACTCCTCCTTTTATAGTAAGCAATAACACTATCTTTTATACACCTCGATCAATAATTCCTCTTAAAATTTTAATTCAATTGAGCAGAATAATGACAAATTTCCCCATCTTTATATGAATGAGCAGAATAATGACAAATTGTTCAAATGGGTTGTGTACCATACACTTAGTTAAAAAAATGTTTCTTGATATACCAAGGACATGGATTCTATGAACCAATGAATCGTAACAATTCCTTATTACTAGTAATGACTTCTTCTTTCATTACTTCATCATTTACATATCCCTGTCGTTTGTTCTCTGTGACTCATCAAATGAAAGGATCTGTCCAATAACACCACCCATTGGTAAATAACGCAAGATTTCTTCGTGAATCTCTGATATTTAAATATGGAACATCATCACAATGAATTAGTCAACTTCGACCAAAAAGACTACTAGGAGGATCTCGAAATAAGAAAGTATCTAATGGGTTACCCATTTCCTAGGGTTAAGGTGTTAGCTATTATGAGCCTACTTAGATCATTATTAATTGATTATCTTTCGTCGACCAACCTTCGCCATACGAGAGAACACTTTGGGGTCCCATACGAACAACTCCAATAATAAAAGGTATACAGATTGAATCTTTTATCCCATTTGCGTTAGAGAACTTACAGAGGAAATCGAGTTTCAAATTTCTAGAAACCGAACGATTATATAACTAAAGGGCATAGGCCGCACATAAAATCATTCCAAATACTGCTAATGTGGATACTAAGCTATACTTGATTTAGAACGTCAAAGAATCTCGCGATTTATATGTGGGAAAGAAAAGTGCATTACCTAAGTCAATTCTCACTGCTCTTTCTCATCTTTTCTTGCTTATAAATGTAAAAGCTTGCTCTTTCATGTAGAAAACTGAGTCAACCAAGCTCAGTATTCAATTATGGTTCTCGAAGCATATGTATAAATGTCGTTATTGATTCTGCCCTCAAAGGTTGTTAATATATCCTCAAAGAGTATGGTGCGTTGATTGATGGGTCAAAGCGAAGCCCACGAGAGTTGTTGCTCCGTCGATCCGAACCATTAAGCGATGCAGCTAAGGCATTGTATATAATATTATGTATATCCATACCTACAACGATTATTTCCTCGGTAAGCGGAATGTGTGAGCATGGAGGCGGTATCTACTGCAAACATATGCCTTATAGTGTCTGATTCAAGACGTATTCCTCTTGACTTTTTTAAAACATTATATTTTTCTAGGTAATAAATAGATATCGTATATCTTCATTACCTTTTTTTAGATTAAAATCGAATTAAGATAATAATTTATAAATTTAATAACGGTTTGTTGTAAACAACCAATAAGGTTGTTTTGTAACGTGCACATTCTTTAAAGGAGTGTGCAAAAAATTGTACTCCAACTAGTTCCTCTATTTAATGTTTTTTCCTAAAAATAACCGTATTAAATGCAAGGGTTGTTTTTTCCTAGAAATAGCTGTATTAAATGCAAGGGTTGAAGATTCGATGTTAAATTATTTTTTTCACGAATGGATCTTGAAGTATTTAATAAACGAAAGACATAAAATCTTACTTAAAGAAATCTTATATATAAATAACTTTACACTCAATGTACTACTAATCATCCTTGCCGTGTACCTCAAAAAAATGGATGATTATTGGAGCAATTTGAGGAGACATGTGGTGTTACTTTGTTTATTTTTGTATATTCAGTCCATTTATGGAGCTGGAGAAAGTTATATATCCAAAGAAGAAGACATGCAGATTGAAAGGCAGCTCAAAATTCTCAATAAACCTCCAATTAAAACGATAGTCGTAAGATAATTCTTTCTTAATCTCAAATTAATTGCAAATCTATACAAAAATGATTGGTGTCGAATCAGAAAAACTTGACACATTGACTCTTCTGAAATTTCATTGTGTGTGTAGTAATTGTAGTAATTGCAAGTTACATAATCATAATTGCTTAGAAACATAACATTTCAATTGAAATTTCATGAAATATTAAACCCTTATCATTTTTTACCTTGGAAAATTTGTTTGGAGTTGTCGTTTGTGGAGATTAAATGATTGTCTGTGTAAATTTAAGGACTGTTTTTGTAGTTCGGAAGATTTCAGTAATTCTAAGAGAATTGGGATGAATCTGGGCAAATGCAGGGAAATTTGATGACATATGAACTGAATTTTGACTAATTCAGCAGACACTGACCAACTGTTTTTTTTTTCTGTTGAAAAACATTCGCAACGGCTGAAGCCTGTTGCAAAATTTAGTACCAGAATCAAGGGATTTGGTTCATCCGGAATTTATTAATCTACGTTGAACAAAAATTTCGCAACTGTTGTCTGCCGTTGCGACTCAATTTCGCAATGGCGACATTGTCGTTGCAAAAAAATTGCAACATGGTGTTTCTCAACGGTTCATTGCCGTTGCAAGCCGGTTTTGCTACGGGAAAGAACCGTTGCAAAAACCAAGAGTTGGTGTAGTGAACAAACGACAACTCAATTCATAATACTTTAAATATAATCAATAAGTTCTGCAATATTTCTGGTTAACTAGTTAACCTAAACAAATCCAATTTCCTTTTCAGCAAAAACTCAAGTAAAGGTGCAAAATAGGACATACCAAGAATCTTGAAGATGAAGACTATGCCATTATAGGAGTAATATATGGGAATAAGCTTGCTTATTTGGAGAAATAAGGAACATTGCTTTGAGGAAACTATCATAAAAATGGATAACAAGCTCAAAGCTTGGAAATGAAAACTAATAAATCAAGTGGAAGGGAAACTCAAATCCTATATACTCTTAGCACTATGACTCAACACCAGATGAGATGCATCAAGTCACCTGACAAGACAACTAAGAAGATAGACTCTATTCAAAGGAAATATTCACTACGGGAAAATTAGTAATCTACAACTGTAGATTGACAACTCGTAAATTAAAAGTTGTAAAATGTAGTATGTTTTACAACTTTTTCCAACAAAAGCGTTGTCAAAGTAAAATATGTCCAACTCTTAGGACCAACGAGTTCCTAAGAGTAGTGACGAGAATCAGAACCACAACTTGTTGTGTGAAAAGGGTTGTAGAGAGAAGTGACCACCTTTAGAATTTACAACTCACATCCTAAAGGTAGTGAATGATTTTAAAACAACACTAATAAGAGTCGTTGAAGATAAGAAAAAAAAAATTGAAAAATGTTCTTGTAGAGAATCGAACCCAAGCTTACTAGGTGTTAGTACAAGACGTCAACCATCCTGCCGGATTCACAATACTGGTAGATTTGTGCTTTTTCTTTTAATCAACATTCACAACCTTTACAAGAGTTGTAAATGATAAATTGACTTTGAAAAAAAAAAATGAGGCTAAGGTGAATCGAACCTGAACCTCCTCTGTCTAAGACTTGGATTTCAACCACCCTTCCACATTTACATGCATGTCTGCTTATATTTTACATTTACTTTTATAAAAAAGTGATAAGGAAAAAACATGTTAAGGAAAAGAAATAAATGGACGGTTATGATGTAAATGGATGGTTATGATGAGAGATGGAAAAGATAAGAAGAAAAAGGATAAATAGACCTTCTACAACCCCCTTAAGAGTCGTCATAAAGGTATAAACACTTCTCTGCTAAATTTTTCTCACTTCGCAAAAAATTCCCACTTCTCGCTAAATTTTATTCACTTCGCAAAAAACTTCTCACTTCTGCTAAATTTTTCTCACTTCTGCTAAATTTTCTTTTCATCGCTATTGACAACCTTTATAAGAGTTGTTGTTGAGGTATAAACACTTATGCTAAATTTTTCTCACTTCTGCTAAATTTTATTCACTTCTGCTAAGAATATTCCCATGGAATCTTACCCGTAAATGGGTGGATTCATCGTCTTTCCGAACTTTCAGACTTATAGTAGTCCGCTCATGGCCAAGTTTTGATCCCGGTGCAAGTTTCTTTCTCGAAGTTGATGAATTTGTATGTGCTTAAGGTTTATGAGAATATTCCCATGCAATCTTACCCATAAATGGTTGGATTCATCGTCTTTGCAAACTTTCAGACTTATAGTAGTCCGCTCATGGCCACGTTTCGATCCGGGCAGTTTTTTCTCAAAGTTGACGAATTTGTGTGTGTTTAAGGTTTCGAGAATATTCCATGGAATCTTACTCGTAAATAGTTGGATTCATCGTCTTTGCGAACTTTCGACTTATATTAGTCCGCTCATGGCCGTGTTTCGATCTCGAAGCCAGTTTCTTTCTCGAAGTGGATGAATTCGTGTGTGTTGAAGGTTTATGAGAATATTCCCATGGAATCTTACCCGTAAATGGTTGTATTCATCGTTCTTACGAACTCTCAGACTTATACTAGTCCGTTCCTGGTCAGGTTTCAATCTCGGAGCCAGGGTTTGCATACAATATGCTAGAATAGTGCTTGCTTAATATTTCGGGGAATATTACAAAAGAATATTACTTGTAAATTGATGGATTCATCGTTCTTACGAAATTTCCAACTTAAAGTAGTCCACTGTCGGCCAGGTTTCGATCTCGGAGCCAGGGTTTGCATACAATATGCCAGAATAGGGTTGGTTTAATGTTCTCTGGAATATTCCAAAGGAATCTTATCGGTAAATGGATGGATTCTTCGTTCTTATGAAATTTCGGACTTAGAGTAGTCCAATCACGGCCAGGTTTCGATCTCGGAGCCAGGATATGCGTACAATATGCCAGAATATGGTTTGTTTAAGGTTTCATGGAATATTTCGAAGGAATCTTACCTGTAAATGGATGTATTCATCGTTCTTACGAAGTTTCTGACTTAGAGTAGTCCACTCACGGCCAGGTTTCGATCTCGGAGCCAGGGTATGCGTACAATATGCCAGAATATGGTTTGTTTAAGGTTTTAGGGAATATTTCGAAGGAATCTTACCTGTAAATGGATGGATTCATCGTTCTTACGAATTTTCGGACTTAGAGTAGTCCAATCACGGCCAGGTTTCGATCTCGGAGCCAGGGTATGCGTACAATATGCCAGAATATGACTTGTTTAAGGTTTCAGGGAATATTTCGAAGGAATCTTACCTGTAAATGGATGGATTCATCGTTCTTACGAACTTTCAGACTTATAGTAGTCCGTTCATGGACAAGTTTTGATCCCGATGCAAGTTTCTTTCTCGAAGTTGACGAATTTGTATGTGTTTAAGGTTTATGAGAATATTCCCATGGAATCTTACCCGTAAATGGTTGGATTCATCGTCTTTGCAAACTTTCGTGATTTATAGTAGTCCGCTCATGGCCGTGTTTCGATCCGGAGCAGTTTCTTTCTCAAAGTTGACGAATTTGTGTGTGTTTAAGGTTTCGGGTAATATTCCCATGGAATCTTACCCGTAAATGGTTAGATTCATCGTCTTTGCAAACTTTCAGACTTATATTAGTCCGCTCATGGCCATGTTTCAATCTTGAATCCAGTTTCTTTCTCGAAGTTGACGAATTTGTGTGTGTTGAAGGTTTCTGAGAATATTCCCATGGAATCTTCCCCTAAATGGTTGTATTCATCGTTCTTACGAACTCTCAGACGTAAACTAGTCCGTTCCTAGCCAAGTTTCGATCCCGGAGCCAAGGTTTGCATACAATATGCCAGAATAGGGTTTGTTTAATGTTTCGGGGAATAATACAAATGAATCTTACCTGTAAATGGATGGATTCATCGTTCTTACGAAATTTCCGACTTATAGTAGTCCACTGACGGCTAGGTTTCGATCTCGGAGCCATGGTTTGCATAAAATATGCCAGAATAGGGTTGGTTTAATGTTTCGGAGAATATTCCGAAGGAATCTTACCTGTAAATGGATGGATTCATCGTTCTTACGAAATTTCGGACTTATAGTAGTCCACTCCTGACCAGGTTTCTATCTCGGAGCCAAGGTACGCATACAATATACCAGAATAGGGTTTGTTTAAGGTTTCGGAGAATATTCCGAAGGAATCTTACCTGTAAATGGATGGATTCATCGTTCTTACCAAGTTTCCGAATTATAGTAGTCCACTCTCGACCAGGTTTCGATCTCGGAGCCAAGGTACGCATACAATATGCCAGAATAGGGTTGGTTTAATGTTTCGGAGAATATTCCGAAGGAATCTTACCTATAAATGGATGGATTCATCGTTCTTACGAAATTTCGGACTTATAGTAGTCCACTCCTGACCAGGTTTCTATCTCGGAGCCAAGGTACGCATACAATATACCAGAATAGGGTTTGTTTAAGGTTTCGGAGAATATTCCGAAGGAATCTTACCTGTAAATGGATGGATTCATCGTTCTTACCAAGTTTCCGAATTATAGTAGTCCACTCTCGACCGTGTTTCGATCTCGGAGCCAAGGTACGCATACAATATGCCGAATAGGGTTTGTTTAAGGTTTCGGGGAATATTCCAAAGGAATCTTACTTGTAAATGGATGGATTCATCTTCTTACCAAGTTTCCGACTTATAGTAGTCCACTCCCGACCAGGTTTTGATCTCGGAGCCAAGGTACGCATACAATATGCCGGAATAGGGTTTGTTTAAGGTTTCCGAGAATATTCGAAAGAATCTTACTTGTAAATGGATGGATTCATCGTTCTTACCAAGTTTCCGAATTATAGTAGTCCACTCCAGACCGTGTTTCGATCTCGAGCCAAGGTACGCATACAATATGCCGAAATAGGGTTTGTTTAAGGTTTCGAGAGAATATTCAAGGAATCTTACCTCGTAAATGGATGAATTCATCGTTCTTACCAAGTTTTCGACTTATAGTTGTCCACTCACGGCTGGGTTTCGATCTCGAGCCAACGTACGCATACAATATGCCGAATAGGGTTTGTTTAAGGTTTCCGAGAATATTCGGAAAGAATCTTACTTGTAAATGGATGGATTCATCGTTCTTACCAAGTTTCCGAATTATAGTAGTCCACTCCCGACTGTGTTTCGATCTCGAGCCAAGGTACGCATACAATATGCCAGAATAGGGTTTGTTTAAGGTTTCAGAGAATATTCTGAAGGAATCTTACCTGTAAATGGATGAATTCATCGTTCTTACCAAGTTTCCGACTTATAGTTACAATATGCCAGAATAGGGTTTGTTTAAGGTTTCCGAGAATATTCAGAAAGAATCTTACTTGTAAATGGATGGATTCATCGTTCTTACCAAGTTTCCAAATTATAGTAGTCCACTCCCGACCAGGTTTCGATCTCAGAGCCAAGGTACGCATACAATATGCCAGAATAGGGTTTGTTTAAGGTTTCAGAGAATATTCTGAAGGAATCTTACCTGTAAATGGATGAATTCATCGTTCTTACCAAGTTTCCGACTTATAGTTGTCCACTCACGGCCAGGTTTCGATCTCGGAGCCAATGTACGCATACAATATGCCAGAATAGGGTTTGTTTAAGGTTTCGGGGAACATTCCAAAGGAATCTTACCTGTAAATGGATGGATTCATCATTCTTACCAAGTTTCCGACTTATAGTAGTCCACTCCCGACCAGGTTTCGATCTCGGAGCCAAGGTACGCATACAATATGCCAGAATAGGGTTTGTTTAAGGTTTCGAGAATATTCAAGGAATCTTACCTGTAAATGGATGAATTCATCGTTTTTACCAAGTTTCCGACTTATAGTTGTCCACTCACGGCCGTGTTTCGATCTCGGAGCCAATGTACGCATACAATATGCCGAATAGGGTTTGTTTAAGGTTTCCGAGAATATTCGAAAAGAATCTTACTTGTAAATGGATGGATTCATCGTTCTTACCAAGTTTCCGAATTATAGTAGTCCACTCCCACCGGTTTCGATCTCGGAGCCAAGGTACGCATACAATATGCCAGAATAGGGTTTGTTTAAGGTTTCAGAGAATATTCTGAAGGAATCTTACCTGTAAATGGATGAATTCATCGTTCTTACCAAGTTTCCGACTTATAGTTGTCCACTCACGGCCAGGTTTCGATATCGGAGCCAGGGTATGCATGCAATATGCCAGAATATGGTTAGTTTAATGTTTCGGGGAATATTCCGAAGGAATCTTACTTGTAAATGAAGGTATTCTGAGCTTCATATTTATCGATTTCGATGATGTATCCTGCTAAGTTTGAAGGTTGAACCCTCTCGGAGCTTCTTGGTTCATAGTTTATTTGTCGTTATACCACATTTGAAGTTGGAATCAACACTGAGCTTCATATTTATCGATTTAGATGATGTATCCTGCTAAGTTTGAAGGCTGAACCCTCTCGGAGCTTCTTGGTTTATAGTTTGTTTGTCTTTATGCCACATTTGAAGTTCGAATCAACATTGAGCTTCATATTTATCGATTTCTATGATATATCATGCTAAGTTTGAAGTTAGAACCTTCCCGGAGCTTCTTGGCTCATTGTTTTTATGTTGGTATACCACATTTGAAGTTCGAAACACAAAGAAAGCATGAGTTCGAATTAAAGAGAAAACACAAAGAAACACACCAATTATCGAATTCATTTTTCATTTTACCGATTCATTCTTATACATTTTTTAGATGTTTTTCTATCAAAATGTCGAGAACGATGTCCTAAATTTATTAATATTTTTTTTGGATTTTTTTTTCATGTCGAAGGTTGATGATTAAACCGAAAACATGAGTTCGTATTAACACAAAGAGAAAGCACAAAGACCTCAATCCGTATGACCATCCCAAATACAATATCACCCGTCAGATCTTTTCTTAATCCGTATGGTTGATCAAACAAAACGTGGTCCGTCAGATCTTTCCTTCGGATTCATTAATTTTTTTTTTAATTTTTTTTTTCTCTCAACCACTCGAACTCTAATTTTCTATTCTACCCGTTTCTATCGTTCTTCCTCTCCCAAGAACACCTATCTTTTCCTCCTCCACGGATGACCACCGCTGAAATATTTTTTTGTGAGAGAATAAGAAAGAGATCGAGTTAGAGAGTAATCGGTAAAGATTAGTTCACTCATTTTTCCCATTCTCCACAAACACTATTTCATCAGAGTGATGAATGACGGCAGAGTAAGTACCGATTAGGGTTTCGATTTATGAAGAGAAGAAGATCAATTCAATAATCAGCTAGAGTTTGAATCGAAGATGACAGCGATCTAGAAGATGAAGATGATGCTGCTAATAATCAGCTAGAGGTTGAATCGAGATTTGGATTTCTGAAATCAATATGAACAGGCAAGAAACGGGTTGAGTGATGATTTTGCTGCTGTGTTAGATGGTGTTGAAGCTTGGGTTATTCTCAGATTGAGATATGGAGTTGATTCTGTGGCTGTATGGAAGAATTGGTGAAGATTAATGGTAATTTAGGGTTTGTAAAGGATGAATTTGGAAATCGAAATGAGGGTTTCTGAGCTTCAACTGAAAACAGAGATGGGTTCGATCATCTTTTGATTCTTGGTAAGATTTCTTCAATCAATTTGAAGTTTTGATTTATTTATTTTTAATTTTGTTTGATTTTTTTTTTTGTTGTTTTTTTTTTTGCTTTTTTGCAGAAACTGATTAAATTAAAGCATCAATTGTTAGTGACTAGTTCTATTGTTCAGTCGCGCGAGCTTTTACCGAATCCTAACTATGAATTGGCTGTTGGACAAGAGTTTCCAGATGTCAAGGGTTGTAGAATAGCTTTAAGGGATGCAGCAATTGCTCTTCATTTTGAGATACTGATCGTCAAGTCCGATAAGACGCTTTTCACAAACCAAGTGTGCTACCGAAGGATGTCCATGGAGGGTTCATGCATACTAGACCTCGATGTTTTGAAATGTTCATAAGGGATTTGTATAAGAAAGCTTGTCATTCACAATATCTATTTACTCTTTATCATAAATGCTATTGTTTGGAAGTTTGCTTGATGTTCAATTTTGTTGGTTCTTCTAGGTACGAGCTCGGTCGTCAACCCGCTAACACCAAGTTGTCAAGCAACAAGACAAAGGAGGGAGAGTACGTGTTAGAGGAGGTAATGTAAAGTGGAGGGAACTCCGATTGGTGAAGAGCGCTTGTCAGGACAATGAGCTTGTCAGGACACAGACATTAGTGAAGAGCGCTATTGTTCAAGTTGATGCTGCTCCTTTCAAGCAATGGTACCTTCAGCACTATGGGTATTACTCTTCTCAGTATGTTCCTTAAATCTTTCTCAGTATGTTCCGAGAAGTCAGTTGTGCCAAGGTAATTACTCTTCTCAGTATGTTCCTTGTTTCTTTCTCTTAAATCTCTTGTTTTTCTTGGTACTAATCAAACTGATTTTGGTGTATTGGTTGCCTCATTGTTCCTTGTTTTGTTTGATTCATGATTCACCATAAATGGGTATTTTGTGATTCCCTTGGTCTCACAATTTATCATCTTGTATTATGGTAGCATCAATTTTCAATCTCTACTTGCCTGTGGTATTTATGACGGATTATTGAAAAATTTAACAAGTCTTTCATATTTGTTGATTCAACTCCAACTATTGTCAAAACTGAAATTTTAAAGTGTCGCTACCATGTTCTCTTGAGGCTTCGCGAAACAAATATGTACTTGAGTTCTTTTGTTACCAAATTTTATGTTAAAGAGGTCTTCCTCTAGTTTTGCTGAAGGCCACCACTAAATGAATTTTACATGAATTTTCTATGAGAGACTTACGAATCTGAATTTTTCTGAACATGGTGCTGCTGTGCCGTTTTTCCTAGGATTTTTCACTCAGATATGTATCTCAATATTTCTTATTATCATTTTTATGTTAAAGAATACTTTCTTAGCTTTTCAACGAGACTGAATTTGCTGAATTCCATTACTTAATGAATTTTGTATGAATTTTTGATCGTAAACTACCGAAACTGCAATTTTCTGCAAAATGTGACTGCTGTCCTGTTTTGATGAGTGTTTTCAACAAAGATATAAACCTTATTGTATCCTATTATAATTTTTATGTGAAAGGGGGACTTCTCGCTTTCCAACGATCCATAGTTTGTTCAATTTCGTTGCCTAATGAATATTGTACATATTTTTGATTGTAAACTAGCAAAAATGCAATTTTCATGAATACCTATTACCAGGATTTATGTTTTAGCTTTCCTGTGTTGCTATTGTATGCTTCAAATCCTTTGTCAGGATTTCATGGAATTTCTTTCTCTTTATTATCTTTAGTTATAACAAAATTTTCGAGCCTCTTTCACCGAAATAATTCCCACGAGCATGTTTTGAATTGAACTTACCAAAAGATTGCGCTAATTCCCCGTTTAGCAATACTATTGTTACTTGCACATATGGTTTTGGGCCAAAGAAAAGAATTGACTGTATTGTCTTTCAAATTTGAACGATTTTCTCCGGGTTCCTCTCGGAAGACAATGGTAGGTTGGTTTCCGTTATGTTTTAATAGTATGCGAAGCTTTCAAATTTTGTGAATTTTGCAAAAAATGCTTTACTGTGCTTACTCGTGTCTTTGCTTGAGGGATGATGTGTGAGCTTATACAATCATTATTTTTTTGTTTCAGTTCAACACTGGTGTCAATCGATGCTACTGCCCTTCGGACGAGGTTGCCAAGAGGGCGTTGGTTGATGGCTTAGTCTTCCTGGGGCGCGTGTTTGGTTTGCCAGTCAGGCCCTCGTTTTGTCGGCTGTAAAGAAAACTGCAAGAGCTCTCGGCACTATTAAATGCAGAGAAAAGAGTTTGTTCCGGCCACATGGTGTTGTCTTGGTGCAGTCTGTGTGCGCAAGGGCTAGAAAGGTTTTAACGAAAACAGAAGTGTTATAAGTTATTTTTTTTTTTTTTTGGTGTTGAAGTTTTGTAAAATTGCTTATGTAGTAGTGATTATAATTGGAAATCTAATCTTCTTTTTACTGATTTAATTTTGTATTTAAATTCTCAAAATTTAATTTTTTTCAAATCGAATATGTACCACAACTCATAATCCTAGTTGTCAAGGAATTCACATACAACTCTAATCATAGTTGTCAAGGAATTCACATACAACAGTAACCAAAGTTGTCATCGAAATCACATACAACTCTTAAGCATAGTTGTCAACGAATTCACATACAACTCTTCCCAAAGTTGTCAACGAATTCATATATAACTATAATCATAGTTGTCAACGAATTCACATACAACTCTAACCATAGTTGCAAATGAATTTTCCATAACCCCAACAAGTGTAGTGTATAAGTTATTTTCACAACCCAAGTAAGAGTTGTGTTAGGCATAAATAAATTTTTTTGAAAGACATTCACAAGCCGAGCCGAGAGCGTGGTATATAATGGAACCACAACCGTGTTTACGACTATTATTGACGAGTTGCAAAGAATTGAGGACTTTCTACAACCCCCCCCTTGTGCAACCTATAGATAAACGTCGTCTTACATGGTACCACAACTGATTTCCGGGGTAGTTAATCGATATTTTTCCCGTAGTGATTGGTGGAACAATAAAGAACGCAAAAGGTTGGGTACCCAAAGCTCGGAAGAAGTTCTGCAAACCAAAAAGACAAGGAGGATTGGGATTTAAAAATATTAAAATCTTCAATGAGGCTCCGTTTACTAAAGTAGCTTGGAGAATGGTCAATGAAAAAGATGCAGTCTGGTCGGGTTAAGGTTTTGCAAGCAAGATATTTCAAATATGGTGATCCTATTCAAGGTAAAGTTAAAAAGAAAGGCTCTCAGATGTCGAAAAACATTCAAGTTGGTCTGTATTAGGTAAAGAGATTCCACATATAGGAAATAGGAAATGAAAAGAAAGTTCCGATAGGAAAATAAATTGGATTAGAAAATCCCATGAGGGCATTCTTATTACTCAAAATCAACTCACTTAGAATCCAAGTCAGTTTACTCTAAAGTTGCGGATCTTATGAAGGAAGAAGATGTGAGTTGGAACTTAGAAAAAGTTGTTGCTATATACTCTTTTCAACAAATTGGATTAGTCAAGGATTTAATAATTCCAACTCAAGGATAATATAAGTTACAATCCTCTCTAACTAAAATAGGGGACTTCACAGTGAACTCAACCTATAGATCCATTCTTAATGATCATAATCGAACTATTTAATACTGACAATCAAATTTATGGATTCCCCAATGGTACCTGAAGATACAATATAAGTGTCAGATGTTCTTATGAAAGAATGCATATTATATTCTGCCGTTTCAAAGAAGATTCCAGCGCAATGCAAGAATCCAGAACCTCAACTGCTCGCTATGCAATCAACACCTAAAAACAAACAAACATCTTTTCTTTCAATGTCATTTTTCAGAGACATATGGTTTGCTATCTCTAGCACCATAAACCATAATGCCAACCAATTTTCTTGTATGCAAGAGTGGTTCCTTTCTTGGCTTGACATAGATAACAGTATCTCCAAAGATAAAAACCATTTTATGAATCTTCTTGTTGTTACTATATGATACATTTGGAAGTGTAGGTGCAGCAAAGTTTATGAAAATAATACTCAGAACCCAAATACAATGTTCAACAAATCTCTATATTTAGTCAACAAAATCAGGTAAATGTTTTTGCAAATTGCAATATTAATAAAAATAATACTCATCATACTACATCTAATAGGCATACTATGAAAAAAAACTTGGTCTCTACCTCTCATGATAGGCTAAAAACTAAAATAGATGCTTATTAAATGACTAAATCTAATGATGCTGGTTTGGCTAGCTGTGTTGGTTCGAAACTCCATAGGAAAATATTTGGAAGCCATTGCCTGGACTATGAGAACCATGGACATTAATCAAGTTGAACCTATTGGACTGCTCCATGCCATAAGTGGGCGAAGCAGGAAAACAAATCAAGAATAATTATTGAAGGAGACAATAAAAAGATTATGGAAGGAGTTTTAAATCCTGATAGAGTTACAATGATATGGGAAGACGAAAATATTATCGTGGAGTGCTATCATGTGTTAGTAAAAGTCTTAGTCAAGTCCGAGTTTGTTTTAGTCCTAGTCGAGTAATATAGCAACTGATGCTCTTGCTTAGTATGCCAGAGTCAATAAATATAATCAAAGGTGGGGTGTTAATCTTCCAATCATTCATATTGGTATATAAGTATGAACTGGACAGAATGTATAGTGTGTGTGTTAACAATGTAGGTGAGTCTTTTCTGCAAGGTAGCAAAATTAATGTGTAATTGTTTTGGTTTAATGAAATATTTTTCTTTCTTTCAACAAAAAAAAAAAAAGTTTAGGAAAATACTTGGTCCAGCAGATCCTTCTCATTCTTGCAACCAGTTTCGGGTTTCAAATATTTCTCCAACTACACTATATAATAAGAAGAAAAAGGATACTTGCACTCCCAAGGACTTCGGGCTTTTGAGCCTCATTGGAATTGTATATAAAATATTATCTAAGGTTCTTTCTGAAAGATTAAAGATGGTTATGTATGATCTTATTTAAGATTTCTAAAGGGCTTTTGTACATGTAAAACAATTTCTAGATGGATTTATAATTGCCAGTGAATGCTTGGATAGTAGATTAGAATATGAGAAGCCTGGCATTCTATACAAAATAGATATGGAAAAGGATTTTGGTAATGTAAACTGGGACACTCTCTTGGATACGGTGGTGTCTTACTACTTCTCACATGTCAGTGTTGATGAATGGAGGAGATCTCCTGCAAAGTTCAATCCATAAGGGTTTAAGATAGGGAGATTCGTTGTCTCCGTTTTTTTTCTTTTTCTGTTAGCAGTGGAATATCCAAGCTTTTGGAAGATGTAGTTTGAAGAGGAAAAATCTCAGGATTCAAAGTAGCAGAGAATGAAACCAATGTATCTCATATGCGATATGCAGATGATACTTTGATCTTTATTGATGCTAATGTGGATGAAGTTATGAGATTGTTTATCATTCTGCTAATATTTGAGTCTCTCATAGGAATGAAGTTGAACATAGAAAAGAGCACTATGGTCGGTGATGGAGGTGATGATGTTATCGATATGCTTTCAAAAGAATTAGGTTGTAAAACTGAAAGATTCTTATCAAATATCTGGGAATGCCCATAGGTGCACAATGGAGATCTTCTTCTGCGTGGGACAATGTTCTTGAAAGAAAAAAGCAAAATCTAGATTCTTAGGAAAAGAAGTTCCTCTCTAAAGCGGGTAGAATACTGCTTATAAGACATTATCTTTCTAGTCTCCTTGTACATTTTTTTATCCAATTTTCACCTTCCCGTTAGTGTGGAAAAGAAAATGGTGAGCCTTATGAGAAATCTCTTGTGGGGGACGATAGAGAGTAGAAGGAATATGAAATGGGTTGCTTGGTAGAAAATTTGTTTACCAAAAAAGTTGGAGGATTAGGTGTGAAAAATCTAAGAAGAATAAATCAGTCTCTGTTAGCCATGAGTTTGGAGATATGCAAGTAATAGAAATGCTTTTGGAGTCTAATATTGCAACAAAAATTCAATGTAAATGGCTAAATCTTTATGCGGGAAACTGATAATAAATCTCAAAAGAAAAGTACTTGGAAGAACATGGTTAATATGACTCCAGTTTTGCAGAATCATTGTGCTTTTAAAGTAAACAATGGAAGGTCTGTAAGATTTTGGTTAGATACATGGTTGAATAGGGGCTTTTTAAAAGATTTATTTCCGATGATTTATAAGGCATGTAAGAATAAACAACTACTATATCTGATATGATTAAATGCAGAGTTTGATAAGGAAATTTCAGGAAACACCTTAATACTAACAAACAAATGGAATGGTACATCTTGAGAAGAGATTTAAGTTCAATTCTTAACTTGGTTATGGAAGATGATGAGATGCAGATCATGAATGGTTTTAATTCTAAGAAATGTTATGATGTTCTGGATGCTTTGTAAGGAGAACTACATCCTTGTACTTTTCAAAAAAATTTGTGGAGAAATATGCGAAGAAGTAGAGGGATAAATATAAAGAACGATAAACGCATTTTATGCGATTTCGAAGTGAAAACTATGGGGCATTTGTTTTTCCGATGTTATTATTCTTTTGAAATATGGGACTACTTCATCAAGGCTCTCCGTATAACATGGCCAACGCCATAAAGTTTGATACAGTTCTTTGAAGTGTGGGATATCATTGTTTTGAAAGGTAAAAGAAAAGCTGTTCGGGAGATTCTACACTTTGCCGTAATATGGATTATTTGTAGAGAGAAAAATGATAGGATGTTTGATACGAGAAGTAAATCTGCATAAGAACTTATTGATCTAGTTAAGCAAAATGTGGTCTTGTGGTCTTATGAAACAAAAACATTTGGACTGATAGATTCTATTCTCATCTAGAGTAACTGAGAGACAATTATACAAATATGTGATCCCCTTGTTCTTTGGCTGTTTATTGTTCTTTGTTCTGGATTTTTATTTTAATACGATTTTTATCTTCCAAAAGTTACACCACATAATATATTTATGCATGTATCATCAAGAATAAGTTTTAATTGAATAGACGAATAAGTAACTGTGTAGGAATGATAGGTAGTCTTTGTCTGAATTGGTCATGTAACTATGTTGTAAGGTATCTGAAAAAACCTTGTGGCCTGTTTGAATATCCATGTTATTTGTTTGAACTCTATGTAACTGTTTGAAATCTTATAGTCAGTCCTGTAATCGAATCTGGTTTTAATTCGGAGTATTGTAATGAACATCTTTGAGGCTGTCTCTTTTTCAAAAATAAATTAATAAATAGATGATAAGCAGTGGCGAAACTAATGGGGGCTAACCCCGGCTGTATCCCCTTTTTCATACAAAACCCTAACATGTTAGTAATTTTTCCCTTAGCCAAACAAAATCCATTAAGTTAGTCCACCAGATCTATTAAGTTAGTCCACCAGATCCAAGTAATTTAGTCCACAAAAACCTTCCAAAATCAAAATCCACCGATATGTAGGTGGTTTCTTTTGTAGAGTAAGAAAAGAGAGAAAAAAAGGAACCGCGAGTAAGAGTTTAAGAGGATGACATATTTGGCCCACCATTTTCATTAGTTTAGTGCATCATGTACAAAAAAGTTGTCACGGCCTTCGACCGCCTTGGTGCTTCCCGATAATTATTATTTTTAATCCCTGATTTGAAAACCTGGCTCCGCCACTCATGATAAGTCATTGTTCTTACTGGAAGCAGCTCAGCCAACAAAACCATTTTGACATTGTTAATCCCATGTACATACTGTATGTCGTAACTCGTAACAGACCAGCGGAAACCTTTCTCGGGGTCCCCACTCTTGACCATAAAATTTGGGAGTGTATGCGAAATGCGCACGATTTATAAAGGGGATACCAGTTTTGGCAGGGGTGATACCATTGCATATAGGACAAACAAATTTTAACAGATCTGACCGTTGGATCGATTAATTGGTATCACCCCGCCAAAACTGACATCCCTTTATAAATCACTAGTGATGCCACATGTGCGATGCACATGTTTGAATTTTGTTCTTTTAACAATACCAAATTTGATAACAATGATATTTTTTTCGTAAAATAAAATTTAATATTCTTATTTGTACTCATTACGTAGGTATTTCAAAGAGATTTCCAAATATGTTAATTTTACAAAAATCCGATGTGTATTTCGAAAGACATCAAGTTTTTAAGAAAATTGATGTATTTTTATAACAATGGCATTTATGTGAATATGTGAATATATAAGGTTGTTTATGTAAGTATTGATTCAATGAACGCTTTCTCCATTGAATACATATGTATAATAGTGGTTGATATTTAACCTGGCGAGATTGGGGTATACTCAAACTAATTGGGGTATACCCAATTTTAAAGGGACACTTTTTGTGGGTTTTAGGGGGAGTCCTAATGGGTAAGTTACAAAACTACCCTTACCCATTAATAATCTTAATTACCCTAATTAAATCAGTTTTTATTCTCTTCATTTCATATTTTTCTCTCCTTCTTCATCTTCATCTTCCATCAACCAAAGCCATATAAATATCTTCAACTTTGATTTTCCAAAAAAATTGTTGACTCTACCAGCGAAAAGAAGACTATAAATGATGTTTAAACTCAAACCCATCATTGTGTTGTGTGATTTGATTGTTATATTAGGTTAGAAATTGAAAATTATGATTTCTGTGTTTTTGGTTGGCAAGGTCGTAACATGCATATCTTTCCGACTTTTCATAACACCCATGGCGGCGACTGTAAATTTTTCAACAGCCGGCAGGGTATTTTTTGAATACCTTGCCGGCCAAATACAGCCGGAAGGGTATTTTTGAATACCTTGCCGGCCAATAAATTTTTTATGTCATCTCCTGTATGTCAAAAAACAAAAGTCGGCAAGGTCGACGATGAAGATCATGCCGGCCACTTTTGGCCGGCATGATCTTCATTAGTCGACCTTGCCGACTTTTCATACTTTCAGAACTGAAAGTGTTGATTTATTCTTTGATTTTGAGTATGATTTCATATAACAGATTTGCAATCCCCTTTTTAGAAGTATTTCGGTTGTGTGCTTCATTTTCGTTGCAAGAGATATTCTAAAAAAAAAAAAAATCATCAAAAATCATCCCACAAAAGTTCAATCAAAAACAAAATTTCATAACTTAAAATTCATAAGTTTTAATCTATTCAATCAATTTAAACTTAATTAATTAATCTAATCAAAATTTTAGTGTTAATTAAACGAGGGCAATTTTGCCATTTTGAAAATACAAGGTTAAGGCGTGGCTTGGTTTTACTTCAAAATGACACTATTTTGTCTTATTGGGTATACCCCAATTAGTTTCGGTATACCCAATCTCGCCAGGATATTTAAGGTCATATTAGTAATATCAAGTTTACACCAAGCTATTTTGTCATTTTGTGACCAACCAAAATACCTCTTTTCTTTGTATTAGTATAAGATAAAATAAAATAAAATAAGATGGAAATGCGGATGACCTGCAGAGTCGATGGTCATACCATTTTTTTTTCTTCGAAAAAGAGGCAAGCCTCATTCATTAACATTGATAATACCACGATTCCAAATCGGGAAGGTTACAACACAGATCGTAGAGTTTTCAACTGACTCAAAGTAATCAACCAGACAACATAGGTTTTCTAAACACTTAACAACATAAAACCAAAACAAATTCTGAAGACTAAATCTAACCATTCCAGACCAATTCCTTAGTGACAGAAATAGTTTAAATGGCATTGTTTGGACTAAAAGTAACACATCCAAACCAAATAACAAGTCTACTAATAGCGAGAATTGTTAGGATCCGAAGATCCAACCATTTCTCGAGTTTTTGCATAGTAATAGTAACACACGTAACAAAGGTATAAACGGATCCATAGATCCAACCATTTGTCACGAAATTTTTCAAACATAAAGTAACCTAAGTGACAAAGATAATCAAAATCGAGTTATCTTTAAGCGGAATCGGTCGGAGGCGGTCCGACTTTTCATCGAATCGGTCTCTTTGTTTCATTGTTCTTTATTAGTGTCTTTTGTGTCCTTGTTTCTGCTGGTGTCTTTGGTAGTTGTGAAATTGTTCTTTGGTGGAGTCTCTAATCTCTTTTTTGCCGTAACAAGTGCTCTTTTGGAGAGAACACCATATGTCCGGACAAACTTCATCAAAATAACGAGTATCAAATAAGAAAAATCCTAATAGATCCCCAAAATCGAAAACCTATGCTAATATAAGAAATTAAGCTAGATCTAAACTGAGAAGAACAACAACAAACTTTGATTTGAAGCAGAATCAAGGTTGATATTAAACCCCACTGGATTCAAACAACAACTTTGAACAAAACCCAAAGCAAAGACCTACGACTGAAATCAAAGCTAGATTATTGTAGGATCATAATATCGCAATGCATAGGGCTCGCGGGATCAATAAACGACGGTACCGCGAGGAAGTCGCAGGAAACTAAAATGAACGACGCAATGAGAAACGACACACAAAACAACTGAAAGGCATGGAACCTGGCGAGGGTTAAGAAGTGTCGCGAGATTGAATAAGTTGCACACTGGCGACACTTCGCGAGACATTTCCGAAAATAAAGGATAGCTTAGCTGTCATCCACTATGTATTACCCTATATAAAGGGTCGAGTGAGTCTGTTGTAAAGGAGAGACCTTTTTAGGATTGTGGAGCAAGTCATTAGGAGAGAGAAAGTTCAAGAGTGTTTTACTTGCTAAGTGTAATCCAACTTTTCCTGTGTAAACAACTCATGAAATTAATCAATAAACCTTCTCAATTATACGACTTTCAATGGACTAATTAATCAAGAGATAGTGAGGGGTGTAGTGTGGGAAATCCTGCTACTACATATGCGCTAGAAACAGGGACGAGCAGTGATTGACGAAGAAATTGGAAAGAGTTTGGATTAACAAAGAAGAGATTTGGAAAAGATACTCAAGAATTCATTGAAAAGAAAGATGGCTAGAAGAAGAAATGTACAAGAGCAACCAACGATTGTAAGAAGAAGTGGGAGACTTGCTGGAGAAAGGAGGAATGAAACAGGAGAATCATCAAGGATGAATATGAGAAATGATGAAGAAGGTCAAAACCAGCCACCAATCTCCCCCCAGCAAACGCAGTGTGGATTATGATAGAGTAAGTGTGCATACTTGGAGATCGATTCTCGAAGACGAGAGAAGAGGAGCAAAGAATTGGTGAACAATGGACAAGGAGAGCAAGGGATGAATGGAGAAGTGAATCCAGAAACGAAGAAATGGCAAACGTTAGAAAGATTGAGACAAACAATACACGAAGAGAGACGATTAGAGGGCAGAGGAGCGAGCAAACTTGACAAGACAAAATCATGAACTGAGGATGGAAAATATAAGGTTGCAAAGAAGGAGATCTAGAAGTAGCGTGAGATCAAGTTCTAGATCGAACAGAGAAGAAAGAAGGAGAGTTTTACCAACGAAAGTGCTGGAGAAGAAACACAAAATCCGAATACGAGCATGGCGAGAGAACGGGAAATAGAAGATCGTTATATTCCTCGGCCAAAATCTTCAAAATGAGCGAAATAGGGAAAATCAAGAAAACATGCAACTCAAGGGCCGAATGACCCAAACTTTGAAGGAAGAATAATCCCGCACGAGAGAAGAATTGAGAAGAAACCGAGAGATCGAGGATGACATTGAGAGACATTACATTGAACAAGCGCGACTAACTCGCGAAAGAGAAAGAGTAAGAGCAGAAATGGAAAATCAAGAGATGGAAGAAGCAATCCGGCAGAATAATCATGACAACCGCGAGAGAAGGAGGGAACAAAACCGTACCAATAGAAATATTAACGAAGAGTATGAGAGGGTGCAGATGATGAGAGCTGAGAGGCAACCAAGAAGAGAGAACAACCGATATAATGGCGTGCGAATTAACGAAAAGAGACGAAGAAGAGCGTCGCGAGGAGAGAAGAGGAGAAAATAATGAGCGGGAAGGTCAAAATAGGCACGAGCGAAGAAGGAGAGAAGCGAGCTAAAAAGACCAGAGAAACAAATCCCGAGGCAAATGAACAAATCTTAAGAGAACTAGTCAAATGAGAGGGTTATTGAATAGTAGAAGGGAAGGAGGAAGGAGACAATCGGACGAAGCCATCGCAGGCCGCGAAGAACCCCTTCACGCTAGAAGTACGGATGGGAGGAATACCTCCTAAGTGCAATCTACCTGCATTAACCAACATCTTTGATGGAACAACCTGTGCGATACAACATATTAAAGCTTACATGAGATGTATGTTGCAATGGGAGAATCATGATGCCATATTATGCAAATATTTCGCGTCGAGCTTAATAGGAGAAGCACTAAAATGGTTTGAAGGTCTGCCAAGGAACACAATCACATCATTCAATCACTTACAAGCCACATTCCTGGGAGCATACATAAGTAACAACTCTTGCGACCCAGTGTATTGAAGATGTATTCGGGTTGAAACAAAGGATTGGCGAGAGCTTAAGACAGGTTGACAGTAAGATGGAGGACCATGTGTAGCGAAATGGCAGGACGGGTTGAGGAGAGATATCTCATACTCTCATTTGTGAATGCTCTCTTCGCGACTAACTTGTTATACATTCAAATTTTTAGAGTCAAAAATACAATCACAATGGCGAACTATGAGAATTACAGAAGAATATATTGCCTTAGAAGAAAGACAAAATGAAATGAATTCTTACTCCGATCGCGAACACAAACTCTAACGCCGCGAACGCAAGTTTGTTACCTCAATTCATAAATACAAGTGGCGAGCACTTCGCAAGGACAAAGAGAGCAAGAAGAGTCAAAGAGGGACAGCGAGAAGGTAGTAGCCATGGGAAGCCACGATCAAGAAGAGTTTGAACGTGAAAGGAACTATTACAACCGTAACAGACAATAATAAGATTCGGAGGCTAGATCATGTGCAAGAAACTTATGGTGGACGAAGGCAAAATAACCGTGAGAAGTCATAGGACAAGATGGGAACAAATTAAGATGCCTCCACTGAATGCTAGCGTTGAAAAGATTTGGGAAGCTATACTTGTGATGGAAAATGTACCGGCACCTTGGAATGTTGGAATGGAACCACCGCCGGGCGATAGAAGTCATGAGTTTTGTTCTTACCATCGCTTCCATGGGCATCAAACAAACGATTGTAGAAACATAAAGAGAATTATTCTCGGGATGATTGATCGGGGGAAGTCAATCACTTTCTAAGGGGAGAAGAAACAAGTCGACATTACCACCACCACCGAGAGATGCACGAACGGTGTCGGCGAAGGAAAAGAAACATTTGTGATAGAAGTAGGAACAAAAGCCAAGAATTTGAACTGCAACTCTATTGTCCACTCCTATCGCACCATCGAAGATTTCCATGACAATGTACTCGGTAGAGTCTTTGCGAGAGATGCTAATGATAAGGAAATAATGAGCTCCGGCGAGAACGACGAGCTTAGAAAAGTGGCGGTTGAAGACTATTTCTTTCTCCTTGAGATGAAGTACCAAAAGGAAGGGAAACACACGATAGCCCGTTGGTTGTGAAATTAGAGATTAACCCAAAACCACATGGAGAAGATGATGAGGCGAGAAGCTTGTTGGGCGATCAACCGAATTCTAATCGACACCTAAGTTCGGTGAATATTCTTTTCTACCATACTTACAAGACGATGGGCGGAAAAGATGAGGATTTGATTCCCTCGACATACAAGATATATGGCTTTAATGGCACCGCAAACAAACCAAAGGAGAGAGGTTCACATGAGGATACCTCTACAAGGATTATCAATCGATATTTTATTCTCGTGGTTGATGTGGAATCCCCATATAATGCACTAATTGGGAGGCCATGGCTTCATGAAATTTTGGGGATCGCCTCAACATACCATCAATGCATAAAATTTCCACATCCAAATGGCATTGGTATCATACAGGAGATTGGAAGGAGTCGCAACGGTGCCATGAGGTTCGATATAGAAAGTCTGCGAAGAAAGAAGTGCCAAAAGAAAGGGTTGGAAGCAACATGTGAAAAATGAACAGAGAAAGGAAAAACTAATGGTAGATGCTATAGAAGTGAGGGCTGAACGCCCGCGAGGTGAATGCTTAGAGAGGCCAATATTATAACAATGAAGAAGCAAAAGATATGAGGAACAAAAGGCATAAGAAGTGAATAATCAACAAAAACAGAAGAAAAAGTAACAATTGAAGTAATGATGTGCGAGAATCTCGCAACCAAGAGTGAAACGAGAATACGACTAAGAAAGAAAAGTGAAATACAACAAGTGAAACAGAATCGTGCGAATACTTCGCAAACAAATATCAAAGAAATAATGAAACATGAATGATTGAATGATTTAACAAATATACATGCGCAAATGAATGGGACGAACCTTTATGGCGTACACCCTAGTTCGCGAATAACATTTCGTAAGAGGCAAATGTAAGACCTAAAGTGCGTCATATAAGGGGGTATCTCTCGCCGTGGCTCGGGGAAGGTTACACCGCTCCCGAAGCCCGAGCCATGAAAATTTGGGGCCCATGAAAGCCTATCCTAAGAGGTACCTTGGATTCCCAACTATATATGTAGGTTATACCCTGGTTGGGCGACCGAGGGTCTCTTCCTAGGAGTCGAGTGTATGCTCAAGGCGCCGAGGTACACGGTTGAGCCGCAGTGCCCGGGATGGATGAACCTACCCCGGCCATTCTTGGCAAGTCTTGGCATGCGTTGCACTCGCCCGAAGAAAACTCCATTTTAGGTGCGGTCTCGTAACCATAAACCCTATAGGTATAAGGGATAAGAGATCACAAAACAATCGGTTGTTGTTAAGACCGGATGGGAGGAGCTAGTCTTGTATGGCCGATGTTTCGCCTCCTTGAAGGGGCAACCGGGAGATGATAAGGGCGACACTCTCCATTAGGGGGTGTCAAAACAGACGCAAATGTCATGAGGCTTTGTTTTCGCAAGAAGACTTAGGCTTGTCATATTTGTGCAATGATCCTGCAGAGGCAATAATACTAACGCGAGGGTAAGGCGAGATCAATGGGTCTTTACATGAAAGTGTACGGACGTCCTGCGATTTCGTCGCACGACGGCAATGTCATGGGACTTTATGTTCGCAAGGATATCTAGGCCTGTCATATTGTCGCAACTAAAACATCTTGCAGAGGCAAAAATACTTGGAAAATGATAAGGCAAGATCAATGGGTCTTTACACGCAAGTGTAAAGACGTCCTGCGATTTTGTCGCCATAAAAGGTGGCAGGGGAGGACCTCTAATTAGGGAGGTCTAACTCGGAAGACCACACAAAAATGATAAGGCAGGTCAATGAGCCATCACATGAAAATGTAAAGGCGGTGCAACCTTGTCGCCACAAAAAGAGATTGAATACTCAATTCATGAAGATACCCGCGACTCCGTCGCGATGATACATTTCAATTAACAATAAGATTATTATCAAATACAAGAAGACAACTAAAATCTTCCATCTGAAGATAAATAACAGAGGCAAGTATGGGAATGGAAAAGATGGAACATTGTTATTCATCTTCTGACGAAAGAGTTATACATCAATAATGTTAGCCAATTATATTACAAGGAAGAACTACCAAAAAAGGGGAATTGAAGATTGAACTCATGGGGAAAAAATCCAAGAAATTCATTATAACAAAGATACAACAATGTACAGATATTACACGCAGCAAAAGAAAACAAAAAGTTATATCTTTGGTGATTCTTATTCTTCATCCGATTCATCAATTTTATTATTCTCATCGCTTAATTTTCTTCTTCGCCACCTCACTTTATCGAAACGTCCCGAGACAGGCAGATTCTCAGAACCTCTTCAAGGAGCCGAGGATATGAATGCAGAGGGATATTATGGTCCTTACAAACATATTCCATGCCTCTATTGCAAAGCGAACAAAGATCATTGTTAAAGTTCTCCACCTGTTAGAAATTGTTTCTTCAACTTGGAATATCTATTCTCGAAGGAAGAGATTCTTTGCGAAATGTTCTTTTCGCTTTCGAGTTCTTCAATTCTCGTTGGAAAATTCCCAACAGTTGCTCTTTTTCGATTCAAGCTCTCTAATTCTAACCCTCAAGCCTCTTCTCGTTAAAATAAGAAACAACAAGTTAACAATTTACAAGTAATATTACGGAAATAAGAAGCAATGAAGGTATAATAAGCAACCTTCTCATCGGATATCATATCTTTAACCAAGGAAGTATGCTCGGTGTGAAGACTAACATCAACACCTAGGTTATTTCCGGCGTTATCTAAAACCTTCGCAGCCCAGGCGAATTCATCATCATTATTTATAACAAGGAGCGAACGAATACTGATCTTCTCGCTCACTAAGTAAGGAATTCTGGCGAAGCAATTCATCTCGCTCAATTTGTAGCTCAAGAAGAGATTTTTGAAATGTTGCTAATGCTTGAGCACCATTGTTAGCAATGCGGTCTTTGTCATCTATGTGATCACTAATTTTCTTCCTCAAAATTTTGATTTCTTTACGAGACTCAAGAAACATTTGTTTAAATTGGTTGGCCGCACTTAAACCAGATCTATGTTCAATCTCTAAAAGGCGATATTTGGTCCTCAAGTTCATCTAATGAAAGAGAGTTAATTTTGTTTGAAGAACTACTTAAAGAAGTGTTGAGATGAGCGAGAAGAAGGTTATTATCCATAGGTTCAGAAATGTATGGAGAAGAATAGCTTCATCGGAGAGATTATATACGTCTGCCCGAAAGTAATAAGTTAGGTGGCAATACGTGACCAATAAAATAAAAATAATAAAAGAAGACAAATATTATACCATAAAGTTGCTTTGATTAGCATTTTGAAGGGTGGATACCCTCTCTTTTGAGAGACAAGTTCGGTATTTAACTTTGAATCGTCTCGTCTTTATCGCGAGATAACGCAGCCTTCAGTCTCTAATTCTCGAATCTTCTTGCTCAATTGCGAGTTCTTTTTCTCAAGATTGTTGCGTCTTCTCTCAAGATCCGAGGCAACTACAAAAGAAGACCTTCCAACCTATGAAAGAAGATAGAAAAGTCATTAATACATATACAACAATATAAAGCCAATGGGGAGATATGATTGTATACATACCAAGGATCCAAGTGCATTCAAAAAGTCGGGAGACATAGTTCTAGAGACTCCATTGAAAGAATCATTGCCCTCCAAAGAGAGTGGCATTGCACACGTTTGCGAGAGTCCCGCAAAGAGAAGCTAGGGAGCATCTCCCATTCCTTGGAAAGAATCGGAGAAGATACTAGACAATTGACTCATGGAAGAACCGGTTAACGGGGCCCTTGTAGCGAGAGAGCGATTGGAATCATGGTCATCTTCATCGAAGACTCGAGTTTGAGCTAAGGCGAGAAGAGGATTGGACCTTTCGCTTCTTAGTTAAGGGGGCAGAGGATTTACCCTTGCGAGCATGAGTTTGCCCTTACTTTTAGTCTTCGCGGAACAACTTTTTCAACTTCCAACCTTCGCAAATGTGTAAAGTTGAGAAACAGAGATAGTTAAAAAAAAAAAAAAAAAAATAAGTCAAGAAAGGGGGAAATGATTCTTACTTCACTCATAGCGATCGAAGCAATGTCAAAGTATCCTCCGACGGATCCTTTTGTAACTTCTTTTCAACCCTGGCTATCCGAAAGATTTCACAAACTCAAAGAAAGTAAAAAGAAAATTGCAAAACAAAATTTGAGTAGGAAACATACTTCTTTTTCCTTCTCGGGCCATTTGAATTCCCATGGATGATATCCTGCGAGATTCAGAGAAGAATATGCGAGCCCGCGATGTAAGGACCATTTAAGATCAAGGGTACGACCCCACCATTTCTCATCTTTGGAATGACGAGAGAGGAATTATTACCTCGGTGCCAATCAATATCTTGCATGAGTAATTTATCTTCGAGACATTACTATTTTTCTTCGATTTAACGCCCCAAATGAGATCTCGCATTCATCATAGTTATCACCGAGTAATTTTCAAAAAAAGTTTTCCACAAAGGTATTTCTCAACCTATTTCTAAATCTGCCCAATTGAGGATTTACGCGAGAATTAGGGTATAAAGATCCTTTGCCAGCACCACGGTTCGCGAACTCAAGCATCGTGCGAATACAATCGCCACTTAATTGATAAACAGCCGAGAGAATTTTTCATGGGCCAAAATTTCATAAAATAAAGGCAACTCGAGATTGTACAAGGGAATAGGAAGTCCCGCGAGAAGCTGACCGAAGCGAGACTATAATCTTTTGATCATCACATTGATGATCGAGAGAAAAGATTTACGTAAAGAATGGATGAGGGTTCTTGATCGGGAATGGTTGACAGAGTAAAACCCTTCTCGAGCAACTTCATTGAACTTCTTCAAAAGAAGTTTTGTATCCACGACTGATGGAAGCCATTTATCAGTATGGGAATGGATGGAAGATTGGAGATTAAAAACAGCGCTAGAAAGGATGAAGAAAAGCTTTGCAGTAGCAGGAGCGCAAATTGCGGAAGGAGAAAATCAAAGAAGTTGCAGAGAGAAACTAAAGAATGAAAAGGAGGGGAAAAGAAAACTATATATAGGGGAAAAGAGCCTCGAGAAAAACGAGGTCATTTAATGCGAAGAGACATGAACGGTCAAGAAAAAGTGGTTGAGAGAAACGTGTCAAGAGAAGACATTAATAAGCAAAATCCGTGTAAAAATATAAAACTAAAGATTCTAAAGATAAGCAGTCGCGGCAACAATATCGTAAAAATCTTATGATACTCTTCCCTTCGCAGGATGTAGTAGAAGGAGAAATAAAAGACGATACTTCATATATATCTCAAAGAAACTCCGGAACTTCGCAAAAGAATAGAGGCAAGTACGTACTTTTCAAGTACAATATTCTTCTGCTCGTTCCTTCATCAACAAAACCAAAGATCACGACAACAATGATTTTTCCTTAAAGATCGCTCTTCAAGCAATATTCAAGGAAAAAGAGGCAAGATGTAGGATCATAATATCGCAATGCATAGGGCTCGCGGGATCAATAAACGACGGTACCGAGAGGAAGTCGCAGAAACTAAAATGAACGACGCAATGAGAAACGACACACAAAACAACCGAAAGGCATGGAACCCGGCGAGGGTTAAGAAGTGTCGCGAGATTGAATAAGTTGCACACCGCGACACTTCATGAGACATTTCCGAAAATAAAGGATAGCTTAGTCATCATCCACTATGTATTACCCTATATAAAGGGTCGAGTGAGTCCGTTGTAAGGGAGAGACCTTTTAGGATTGTGGAGCAAGTCATTAGGAGAGAAAAGTTCAAGAGTGTTTTACTTGCTAAGTGTAATCCAACTTTTCTGTGTAAACAACTCATGAAATTAATCAATAAACCTTCTCAATTATACGACTTTCAATGGACTAATTAATAAAGAGATAGTGAGGGGTGTAGTGTGGGAAATCCTGCTACTACAATTATACCGAAAAATCGACAAAATCAAAGAAAATCAACTCTACCGAGAAAGCCCAAACCTAAAACAAGATCAGTAATCAAAAGAAAACACTGAACTCGCAGTTAGAGGGGAGATAGATTGGGAGAACAAATCAAAACTAAAAAGATCAGGGGGAAAACACGATTCGAAGTAGATTAAAGCTAACGAAAACAAAGGGTGGTAGAGATAAAACAACAGATTTAAGGATTATTTGGAGAGATCTGCTCCGATCCGAGCCCATGGGAACAGATCGGAGCGGGGAAGCGATTTTAGGTTTTGGTGGTTTCTATCGTAAGAGAAGAAGAAGAGGAGAGTAGAGGAGAGAGAAAAAAACACCTTCGCTTAGGTATCCCTTCGATGGTCATACCATGAACACATAGTCAGCCCACTTTCTGCAGTGTGGATGGTCACACGACTCACACCATGAACACATAGTCGGTCCCACTTTCTGCCGAGTCGATGGTCACACCATGAACACATAGTCGGTCCCACTTTCATTTGTGTTATATAGGACCCACCTTGCCTTTCCAGGACCAAATCCGATTTATGCATGACATCGTGGGTCACTATAAATAGGATTATCAGAGGATTCGTTTGCGTTAGTCTAAAGATAATGCAAATCGAATAATCCTTCGGGATTTGGTTTCTCATCCTATAAATGAAACGAAGAAGAAGGTGGAGCAGAGAATAAACAGAGAATGTGAATTTAATTCACATTCCTTCATCCTTCTCTTTTTTATAGGACCCAAAGAAACCGTCCACTACCCAAGAGGCAGTTATGGCCGGATATGGGAAACGTGCACAATAAATGCAAATAACTCCTTTTTAGGAGAAGTTATGAAGAGAGAGATAAAACGTGTCACACGATTCTTCTCCCAACTAAGGCTGGCGCCCAGTCACAAGAAAATGGGCAAATTGTAAGTACACTTATTTATCTCCATCACCACGTGTACTAGCAAAACCCACGTGGAGGCCACGTCATAAAAGTAGATGACACAATAGGGGCATCCATAGGATCTAGACGGTGTGCCATCTGTCGAAGCTCAACGGTCGAAGATGAAGGAGTATCAAAGGAAGATATCTCCCACATAACACCCAAGAACTACTCACACACTTTACCTCATCACGAGGTGAGGCATAATCAACTACTGGGAAGGTACAACCGACACAGACGTGACAAGGGAAGATCGACACACTCGCTGGCGCATGAGGGACCGCCCCAACCACTCGCATTTAGTCTTTTCTCGGGGGGCACGTGTCGGATAGCCAAAGGAGAGAGCAGGGGCTGGTCGGCGTAATAAACATAGAAAACACTAGAAGGCGCGGAATGACAAGGAAGTCCGCGGACTATGCACAGAACACAAGAAGATAAGACCTCAACAACTCTTTTCCAAGGGACCCACCTAAATTAGCTGTATATATATGTCCCTTCCAAACATGAAAAAGGGAGGACACTGGGAGAGAACTAGAGAATATGAGAGATCAGAGAGAAGTAAGTATGAACATCAACCTATGGGTTCGATAAACACAAAGTCTTACGACTATTCTTGTAACCATTTACTACATAATGAATACCCCCAGATCCGTGGATGTAGGCCTTAGTGCTAAACCACGTAAATCAATGTCTCCTTTACATTTAGCACTCGTATATCTTCATTTATGTGTTCATTCTTTAGATCTATCATTTTTAGATGTTGATGAGATCATGATAAACCCGCGGGGTTTGGAATCAATGAGTCAACACCTATCTATGTATTTTATATTCATAACTTAATGCGTGTATTCAATTCATGCGAAGATTGTTTGTGAACATGGGGAAACCTACGTGATTTCCGCGTTCACAATATGGCGCTAGAAACAGATTCATCTTTTCCTGTGGCTTTATAGCCTCTACCTCAAAATTTTTTACTTAGAGCATAGACAGATCCGTGTTTAAACTCATTTTTCGCACATATCTGTATTCTTTGTACTTCTACCAGCAGATCTGGGTCTTTTACAACCTTTAACTAGCAAATCTGTGTTTTGGGCTATTTTTCACACATATTTATGTCCATTGTATTTTCTATCAACAAATCTGGGCGTTGTATAACTTCCAACCAACGGATCTATGTTTTAACTAATATTTCACACTTAATTTCCACCAATAGATCTGGGTTTTTCTTTTTTTTTTTTTTTTTTTTTTTTGCAAAACAACAACCCATGGACCTTATTCCAATTAATTCCGCACATCCGTCTGTGTTTTTCATATCATTCGCTAAACCAATAGCCTGAGTACAATCTTTGCCACTAGAAATCGAATTCAGGAAATCAAGTTTGAACTAACAGCATACCCGTGGACTCTTTGTCTCGGTTTACCTCCATGCTCTGTCTACAAAATATTACAATGGAAAAGAACAAAGATACAGGGAAGACAAAGGTACCTTCAAAAGAGGCGCCTAGGACTACGCCAGTAGTAACGAGGAGCAAACAGAAGGGCGCAGGACTCATAGCCGGGGACAAGACGCAGAATGGAGCGGAAAGCACATTCCTTTCAGATGCGGGCATCATTGCAATGGAAGCAAAGAAGGCCGCGGCGGAAAAAGCTGCCACACCTAACGAAGGAACTTCTCAAGTGGTCGCCTCCAAAGTGACAAAGCATAACCGGGCCTACGAACCTCGAGAAGCGAGAAGCGAGAATCGCAATCCGTAACCTTCCTTACGGGATGCCGCAGACTAATGAACAAAACGCACAACTGCACGCAGGATCCTACGGAATGGTCGAGCCGGGTATACGGCTAGTAGAGGAAATCAACACCGCGGCCCCCGAGGTACAAGCTCAGGTACAGATAGGAAAAAATCAAGAATCAAATCAGTCTTCGCAGATATTGGCGCAGACTGATTTCCACTGCTTCTACGGGCATCCAACAGAGAAGTGCAAAAATCTCAATATAGTGATACAAAAGCTGATAGATGCAGGGGATCTCAAAAATTACGTAGAGAAGGTCAGGCGGAAGACACGGAGCCAAACGCAAGAAACAAAGTCCAATTGCCGGAGGGTAATCGCACACCGAATACTATATCCTGCTCGGAAAGCAAAGAACCAACCCTAACGTCGCACAAATAGGGAAAAGATTGAGGAAGCAATTTGAAGACTATTGTGAGCTTTACAATTTAGACGGAAAAGAAGTGGAAGAGCACGAAGAATGGATGGACGCACCTCTAACCTTCGAGGCCGAGGACATTGAGGATGACATGGAAGATCACAATGATCTTTTGATCCTCACTTTGCCAATCGCAAGATGCAACATAAAGAAAATACTCATTGATGGAGGGAGCTCCGTAAATGTCCTGTTTTACGATACCTTCAAACGTATGGAGCTTAATGACGAGCAACTCTTGACCTCGCACTACACCATATATGGGTTCAATGGTACGGCTACGAAGCCTCTCGGGGATATTATTTTGCAGATGGACGCAGGTCCCATGAAAGTTGACGCTCGCTTCAGTGTGGTGAACACGCCTTCACCCTACAATGCCATTATTGGACGAAAATGGGTCCACAAGCTTAAGGGAGTCGCATCCACCTACCATCAATAACTTAGGTTTCCTACTCCTTTAGGGGTAATGGAGATCGTGGGTGATCAAGTTTCCGCAAAGGAATGCCGGGCAATGCAAATACAACTCAACAATGAAGAAGATGAGAAAAAGAAGAACCCGCAGGGCTCTGAACAAGGCAACATCCAAAGACAAAGCCATCGATGAATACTTGGAAGGAACCTCAGGGAAAAGATTTTCCAAGGGGAACTCCATAGGAAACGCGGAAGCATCAACATCAACTGCTAACCAGGATGCTCTCGCAAACAAAGAATCCAAGCCTACCAAATAGCAATTAAAGAAAGTTCCTCACCTTGGGGAACCAAAACCCACATTCACATCCTTGGAAGCGGTGAAGGAAGTTAACATAGGAACGGAGGAGAATCCAAAGAAGATCAAGATAGGAACTCTAATGAACGAAGAACGCGAAGCCTCGCTGGTGACACTACTAAAAGAATACACGGACATCTTCGCGTGGAAACTATCCGATATGCCGAAATAGACCAAAAACAGTACAACATGAGCTGCGCATTAAACCTGACACACCCCCGGTAAGACAAAAGATACGAAAGGTGGCTACGGAATATCACAAAGCAGTAGAAACGGAGCTGCGAAAGCTGTTGGAGGCTGGTTTCATAAAAGAAGTCAAATATCCTACTTGGATATCTAACATGGTAATAGTACCAAAGAAGAGTGGTGGGGTCGAATGCATCGACTTCACCAACTTGAACAAAGCGTGCCCCAAGGACAGCTTATCCACTACCCAAAGATTGATCAACTAGTCGACGCAGTAGAAGGTGAAGAGCTATCATTCATGGACGGATACTCCGGGTACAATCAACTATTTTTAGCAGAAGAAGATCAGCAACATACGACATTTTACACACCCCACGGCCTATATTGCTATGTGAGGATGCCTTTCGGACTCCGGAACGCAGGAGCAACATACCAAAGGATGGTCGATGCTATTTTTAAGCCATGGATTGGCAGGACCTTGGAGGTCTACGTTGATGATATGCTCGTAAAAAAGCAGATTGAAGAAGAACCATCACCAAGACCTGAGGGACATTTTCGAAGCTATGAGAGAACACAATATGAAGGTATATCCGGAAAAGTGCACCTTCGGAGTAACATCCGGAAAATTCCTTGGTTATCTGGTGACAAAAAGGGGCATTGAAGTAGACCCCGCAAAAATCCGAGCCATAGTAGACATGCCATCCCCAAAGAACCTAAAAGAAGTACAAAAAACTCAATGGATCCCTAGCAGCTCTAGGAAGGTTCAACTCGAGATCCTCGGATAAATGTAAACTCTTTTTCAACATACTAAAGAAGGGGACGAAGTTTGAGTGGATCACTAATGCGAAGAAGCCTTCCTAGGCATCAAACAATATCTAGCGGAGATCCATATCCTTCGAAACCGGACCACGACGAAGTCTTGGCATTATACATTGCAGACAACGCACGATGCGGTAAGCGCCGTGATCGTCCTGACCCACACAAAGGAGGAGCAGCCAATCTACTATGTCGGTAAGACCCGAGATTCTGCGGGAAAAGAAACTACACAAGAATCGAACAATCGATTTTAGCCATCGTATGGTCTACCTTAAAGCCGAGGACGTGCTTCTAACACATGACATACGTATCCCATGTCGAGCACCCTTAAAGCAATCCTCAAAGGGGCGGGGGAAAGGTAGGACGCATAGCAAAATGGAGCACGTACCTCGACCAATTCAACATCCACTATGAGCTTCAACACTCTCGGAAATCGCAAGTGTTAAGGACTTCCTATCGGACCTACCTCACTGGACAACGAAGAAGAGGTGCGCATACAAGGATGGAGGGCCGCGGCGCCCGAGAAATAGAAAAGCAAAAAGAACCAAATAATATTCTTGAACCTAGGTAAACCCACGACAATGGGAGGTCTTTGTCGACGGCTCCAAAAATAGAGAGGCGCGGGGATAGGCATTGTCATCACCACACCCATCGGGGATAGGATCATGCACGCATTCGATTGGAATTTGAAGGCCATACAAATAACATCGTGGAATACGAAGGAGTGGTCCATGCTCTCCGTTTGATAATTAAAATGGGGATACAAGAAGTGCGGTTGACAAGTGACTCACAACTAATCATACGGCAGATAGGCTACGAATACAATGTGTATGACGCGACACTAATGGCATACATGGCTCTAGTGCAAACGTTGGTTTCCCGATACCAAAATCAAGTTCCGACATCTGCGTAGGAAGGAGCTCGGGCACGAGATGCCTTGGCATACATATCGGCCATGCTCAAGAACGAGGATGTCAAAGCAATCAAGATAACAAGGGTGTACGAACCATCCGTCAAAACCCAAGAGATGTGCGCGGCTAACCAACGCAAGCCTAGGGAAGAAGATATCTCTGACGATGATGTCGGAGAGCACATAATCGACGACTTCCAGAACGATGACATCATGTGACAAGCAGATGAGGACGACGATTACAGTCAGGAAGAAGATTGGAGAAGCGAAATCCATTCCTTTCTTGAGGAAGGGAAACTCCCCCAGGACACCAAACAGGCTAGGAAAGTACAATCCAGAGCAGGGATGTACGAGCTAAGAGACGGAACCTTATACGTAAAATCATTCCTCGGAGCCACTTCGTCGTCTGCTGTCCAGATCCGAGGGACATGCCATCTTGAAAGACATCCATAGAGGAGACGCGGGGAATCACAGCGGAATGAGGTCCCTTGCAGATAAGGCAAAGACACAGGGCTACTACTGGCCAACCATGATCCGAGACGCGCCTTAATGGCGCAAAGGTGCGAGGAATGTCAAAGATTTGTGACGAATCCACGCCCAGCCATAAAATTAAACTCTGTGGATAGTCCGTGGCCCTTTGCAAAATGGGGTATCGACATAGTGGGCCCGTTCGTATCAGGGACCGGAAAAAGAAGATTCCTAATAGTGGCAACGGATTACTTCAAAGTGGGGTAGAAGCCAAGGCACCGCAAGAATTCGTGATTCGACGTCTTTACTTTTATTTTTCAAAATATCATTTGCAGGTTTGGCATCCCCAAGCAGAGATAGTTTCCGACAACGGAACAAATGCAAGGAAAGAATATTGACTTGTTGTTCGACACTTTCAAAATTCGAAAAAACAAATCCACCCCCATATACCCACGGAGCAATGGACAAAGCGAAGCTACGAACAAAACTTTGGCACTTATCCTTCAAAAACAACTAGACGAGTACAAGGGGCGGTGGTGTGAACAATTACATAACGTTCAGGGCATACAGTAACAACTCGAAGATCGGCCACGGAGAGTCTCCGTTTTTACTCACGTATGGAGCGAATGCGAATCCCCACTAAATTCTACTACCAACAACAAAGACGAAGCATGGGAGAAGAAACCCACCACGGACATGATGTTGGAAAAGCTTGACGATCTCGAAGAAATGAGAGAAGCGACCGCAAAGAATGGAAAACTACCAGCGCGAGGCTAGCGGAGAATATAACAAAAAAGTGAAACTTAGGAATTTCGTAGAAGGGAAGTATGTGTTAAGGACCATTCCCCAATACCAGCGAAAAAGTGGGGAAAATTAGCACCAACTTGGGGAGGACCCTACGTAATACACGACATCGCGGAAATGGCTCTTACTATCTCACGTAATTTGAAAGGGGAAATCCTCATGCATCCGTGGAATGCCAAATATCTCAAGCCATACTACCCGTAATCTATCACTCGCGTATGCATTTCGAGAAGAAGAATATTGACTTACAAGTCCACATGTTTCTATCTACGATGAAGGAGTAACGCGCCTTAACTTTTCAATCAATCCAAGCTTTCGTCTTCAAGTGTCATATTCTATTCATTACCCACACGCATTTCAATTTATTCAAAACCCACAACCTATACCATATGAGACACATGTATATACTACTTACAAACCCATCTGTACATAGGAAGATCAACCAAGGAACGTAGTATGAATGTACATTGAAAACCATGTCACATCTTAATAAAATATCGACACTATCGTTACCCCCGTGGATGTAGGCCTTAGGGACGAACCACGTAAATCATTGTGCAATTACAATTATTAAGAACTGGCATTATACTTTAATAAGAGGAATGTCCCGCACAAAGCGTGGATCATACCCACCGCAATACATCGGGGAATATCCTGCACAAACATACACATGCAATCTCTCGGAACTCCCCTGTAAGCGTCTATAAGTGTACGACCAGGGGGTGACTTCCCACAGAACGGGATACCCGAGCAATATTACAAGCCGCGAACTCAATGGAGTATATCCTTGAACGTCGGCCAGACCCCCATCGTTCGAAATCCTCCGCCAAGGAATTAGCCGGACGGGGTGCAAGGTCACAAGACAATTCCGGATATCAACCTACGGAATTGCACGAACAATACACTTTCTCAAATTCCGAATAGATGCGAATCATTATATTAACTTGATTTGTAAAGCCAATAGATGCGAATTCAACAAAATTCAAAGTCAGATTTAAACGCTAAAGTTTGATCTAGTACACAAATGATTGATTACAAGCCTAACAAGAAAAGTAGTAAAAACACCAAAAGGATAAGCAATCGAGATCAATCCCTAGCATACTAGCTATGATCTACCGAGAAGGAGCGTTATCCGCGGGTTTGTCCTTCAAATGACGAAGGAACACTACCACCGGAGGAGGGGCCAAGAACTCAAGGGAGAACGGGCACGGGACGCCGAGTATAATTCTTGTTTAGCCCATGGTTCTTCTTGAGATCCAACTCAATCTCACCAAGAGTCCTGTTAATCTCTTCTACCAACTGCTTACGAGCCACGAAGCCTATGGCTACACTCTTCATCTCAGCTTGATTTAGGGAAGTGGAAAGATGGTCCACCTTTTGATTGGCTTGTTTCAGCGTTTCCTCCTGAGACAAGGCCAGACCACGATGGTAATTGACTTGGCCCTCCAATTGAACTACCTTAGCCTGAGCTTCGGCAAACTTGCCATCCGCATCTCGAAGCCGTCCTTGGAGCTCTGCGGATATTAGAAAAGGACAATTATAACAAATACAACACAAAGCACACTCGATGACAAAGACGTATACCTTCACAATGATAAACCGCGGAGTCCCGTGCTTCATGCGGATAATCATATTCATTTGATAACCTATCATAATCTACCCGCAGAAGATTATGAGCATGCCGACTTCACGCTTAGGTCATCTCGAAGCATCGAGTTCGAATGATGATATCGATTAACCTCATCATTCTTCGATTCTTGTTAAGACGATACATAGTCACCTCTAAGTTTTTCTCATACTCAACCCCGACGGGCCACATATGCTCGAGACGCGATAAAGCATTACTAAGAGCGCCGATTCCGCCTTAGCGTCATCTCTTTCCCCGGGCAAGACGTTGCATATAAGCCCGCACATCCGAGGGATGAGAAGAGCGCGCTTACCGCAGATTCTTCTTCCATGACATTGAGCTTAACTTCTAGAGCGGAAATCGACCACGGGCTTTCTCAAGATTATCCCGCGTCCATAAAAGAGCCCCGTTGAATAAATGACGGTCATGGTTATTTTGGTTTTGCGTAGATCTACCAAGTAAAACTTTTTCTTACGCCATTCTTCGGCCATAGCATTATGGACATCCGCGCGAGCATTCCATTTCGCTGATTCACTCTTGAGTTTTTCAACTAACTCAAAGAATACGACCTTTTTGACAAATTCTCTCACCCCGAAGCCACATCAACTCGGGGATTCCACCCACCAAGATAGTACAATGGAGGGGGAAGAAGAAGATAAATCAGAGCATATAAGGAACATCTAGTAATCAAAGAGAAGGAGACGCAGACCTGAAATAGATGAAGAATTATTCTCAGCCACCTCTAACCTTCCCTTGACCGAAGCTAGCTCAGAACGCAGCTTTGCCTCTTCCACGTCCCGCTTCTCCTTGCACTTAAGCACCCTTCTTCACTCTGCTATTTCCTTATCTTTAGCAGAGGCCGCAGCTTCAACACTCCGAAAGCACCTCTTCACGATGGCGGAGTTTCGCTTCAAGCTTGAGAGACTTAGCCTTGAAGAGCCTAAAGATTATGGTTGCGATACTCACTCCTCATCATCTATCAATCAAAAAGGGAAATTAGTTCACATAACACACCTAAGTAAAATCGGATAGAGAGAGCGAGGCAAACCTCCAATAACCGGCCGGGATAACCGTATCTTGGTACCCATCGGCAATAGCCATCATGCCCGCAACAATGAGGAGGATTCACCACGAGATCAATCCCGCTGGCCACAAGATTCTTGTCCCAATCTCCATCTACCACCTCCTCGAGGTTAGCTCCATATGCTGCGAGTAAAAGAGTCCGAACTCTTTTCCCTTCAATCACAGGGGCAGGATGCGACACGACAAGCAAATCCTTCTTTTTATGCCAAGCCAAAATACCATCATCGCCATCCGCGGTTAAGGACCGCGAGAAATCATCTGAGGAAGAATCTGAGGACTTCCCACCAAGTAAAGAACCAGTATTACCTTGCACCAAAGCCCCGCCAGCAGCGGAGGAAGCGCCAACAAAACCCTCTGGATGAACTAACCCACCTCCGCAGCTACCTTGAAGAACATCCCAGTCATTACCGGCGGAAAGCAAATTGAAATCCGAGACAAGCCCTATAGCTGCGGCCATGTCAAAAGATTGTCCCCCGGATAAAACCTTACCAAAGGAGAACTCACAGTAAGCATCCCCATCCTTATCACTACTACCAAGAGCAACTCCCTTGCCCTTGTCTACAACGACCCGCTGCAGGCCAATGCCACTGTCCTCTGCGATCAGATTTTCACCAACCTCAATACCCGCGGCCCCACTTGACTTAACAGCCCCACCAGGGGCCTGATCACCACCACCACCACTAGGAACCTGATCACCACTACCACCACCGGGGGCCTGATCACCACTACCACCACCAGGGGCTTGATCACCAGTACCACCACCAGGGGCCTGATCACCACTACCACCACCGATGGCCTGATCACCATCACCTCCACCGACGCCCCCACCAACAACATTGTTTCATTCTTGAAAGGGCGGAGAAGTCCCAATCCGCTCTTCCTTATCGGAAACATCCTCGTCACCATCCACTGGACTGTTCACATCCTCGAAGTGCGTAGAATCTTCGGTGGGATAATTTGACGATTGCTTGGGATTGATCTTTTTCTTTCTAAGCACCTGCGAGACATAATGACAATAATGATAAAGAGACAATGCTAAAAGAGCCATTTGTATCTCCTTTCCTTAGCATAATCAACATTACTTAAGAAAACGAAGGGGCATATGTACGTAGAAAACAAACAACACACCTTAGCAATATTAGCACTCTGCGTAGGAGGGTTACACACCTTAGTAATATTAGCACTCTCTGCGTAGGAGGGTTAGCATCGGAGATATCTTCATCTTCCGCATCATCAACATCACGATTGTAAGCAAAATCCATACCTCCAAAACTCATCTCGCGAGGGAAGTAATGGGCATAACGAGAAGGAGAGGCTTCACGATAAGGACTGTCAACAGAGGTCGCCAACCATGGGGTCCTGGGGACCCAACCATAGGCCCACGGACCAACAACTTCAAGAACAAAGGCAGACCACTCATAGTCATGATCACGCTTAATTCTCTCATCAGAATAGGAAGACCTTCAAAGACTGAAACCCTCGCCATTTTAGAATCACTTACCTCGCTCAAAAGGCGAATTTCCCCTTACCAGAACAATATTCCGCAGACTCACGCACCACGCCTTACGTGTATTCCTCGTTAACATAATCTCCAAAGGACTTGTTGAAATTTTCAGGAGTATACCACCCTTTCTCCTCTTCTAATTTGGGGGTATAGCAGGTCATCATCGTTTGCCCTTTTCTTCAAGATAGCATTCTCGAAGATGGCGAAGATAATTTCCGTCAAATCGCCGCACCCCACGGTTATGACTCTTCTTAGCAAAGATCGCGACAGACAAAACCCTAGTAGAAATCGTCACCAGCCTTATACAAAGGCAACATCAAACCAGCCTCGAAAGCACCCACGGTCGTCAATAAATGAAAGGCATCGTACTGATAATTGGTAACCATCTCATAGGTTATATCTTTATCAGGGGCATAAAAGCGCACTTGGAAGTGCTGAAGACCATGCTTCAATTTGAAGGCTTCAAGATCGATGTGTCTGAAAGTGAACTTCTTGTTACCCAAAGGTAAAGGACGAAAGGTAACAGAAGAGTCATCCTCGTAAACGTTTCCCGTAACATCCTCCGCAGAACCCGCTACTTTCTTCTTAGGAGGAACTACATCTCCCGAAGATCCTATCTCTGAAGCCTTCCTCTTCGAGGGCGATTCTTAGTTGACTTGCCTAAATTAGGCATGATGGAGTCAAAGGAAGATTAGTCCGCGGTGGAGGCATGGCGCGAAGAGGTCTGCACATCTAGAAGTTCATCGCGCGGATTCTCGCTGTCTCTTAGAGACCCATCTCTTAGGACGATTCACGGCAGATTAGACCCTATGGCGGATCACCTTTTTTGAGCGAAGGCCTCGACTGCAGGATGAGGATGTTCGTCTATCCCGAGGATTACCCCGCGTAAGAGGAGCCGAAGTTCCGCCCCTAATGTTGGAATCTCTCCGAGGAGATCTATGAGGACTTGACGGAGGAGTTTGATAAGGAACCCGCGGACGATCGGACATTCTGCGGACACAAACGCAAATAGAAGTACAAATCAGAGTCAAGGAAGATCGAAAAATGAAAAAAAATCTCAAGAACAGCAGCGAACGTGAGGAAAACCCTAGATTTCATCTACAACCATTTAAGCTCTCAAGCTATTACTCAAACACAAAAGAAGAAAAAGAGAATCAAACGTGGCCGGTAAAACACACGGTCCAGCGGCGACAACTTTCAAATTCCATGATATGCATAAGACTAAATCCATCAAGATTCATCACCAGAAAATCAAGAACTCAACAAGGGTATAAATGGCGAGTAAACTAAGTAAAAATCCTACCCAATTTCAATAAACAATAGCAGAAAGAATAAAGAAAGAATTCAGCGAAAGTAATGGTGGCAGAAGAAGTTAAGAAGACGAAGAAGAAGGTGGAGCAGAGAATAAACAGAGAATGTGAATTTAATTCACATTCCTTCATCCTTCTCTTTTTTATAGGACCCAAAGAAACCGTCCACTACCCAAGAGGCAGTTATGGCCGGATATGGGAAACGTGCACAATAAATGCAAATAACTCCTTTTTAGGAGAAGTTATGAAGAGAGAGATAAAAACTTGCCACACGATTCTTCTCCCAACTAAGGCTGGCGCCCAGTCACAAGAAGAGGGGCAAATTGTAAGTACACTTATTTATCTCCCTCACCACGTGTACTAGCAAAACCCACGTGGAGGCCACGTCATAAAAGTAGATGACACAATAGGGGCATCCATAGGATCTAGACGGCGTGCTATCTGTCGAAGCTCAACGGTCGAAGATGAAGGAGTATCAAAGGAAGATATCTCCCACATAACACCCAAGAACTACTTTGTTACACTTTACCTCATCACGAGGTGAGGCATAATCAACTACTGGGAAGGTCCAACCGACACGTACGTGACAAGGGGAAGATCGACACCGCCCGGCGCGCAGACGGACCGCCCCAACCACTCGCATTTAGTGCTTTGCTCAGGGGCACGTGTCGGATAGCCAACGGAGAGAGCAGGGGCTGGTCGGCGTAATAAACATAGAAACACTAGAAAGGCGCGAATGACAAGGAAGTCCGCGGACTATGCACTTTAACACAAGAAGATAAGACCTCAACAACTCTTTTCCAAGGGACCCACCTAAATTAGTCAGATATATATGTCCCTTCCAAACATGAAAAAGGGAGGACACCGGGAGAGAACTAGAGAATAGGAGAGATCAGAGAGAAGTAAGTATGAACATCAACCTATGGGTTCGATAAACACAAAGTCTTTCGACTATTCTTGTAACCATTTACTACATAATGAATACCCCCAGATCCGTGGATGTAGGCCTTAGTGCTAAACCACGTAAATCACTGTCTCCTTTACATTTAGCACTCGTATATCTTCATTTATGTGTTCATTCTTTAGATCTATCATTTTTAGATGTTGATGAGATCATGACAAACCCGCGGGGTTTGGAATCAATGAGTCAACACCTATCTATGTATTTTATATTCATAACTTAATGCGTGTATTCAATTCATGCGAAGATTGTTTGTGAACATGGGGAAACCTACGTGATTTCCGCGTTCACAGCTTATTATGGTCGGCATTGGTCTTGGACCTCTTGGTATTATCTTTAAAATTAGAACGTTATTTTCTTTTTTCGATTGTGAATATTAGCAGAATTTAATTTGATTTGATTAAAACTTCAGTACGGCAAATTTGCAACATTTCTATTTTCTTCCCTCAGCGCTTTGAACATATGGTCCCAACCAGTGAGCATAGACAACATAGGAACAAAAGTATACAATGGGTGGAGGTTTCATACTAGGGACAACACTAGGGAAATTGCCCCAGCTGCCTGTGCAATTAATGCCAGGACCCGCGAACGTAATGTAAAGTTTTTCATGCTTCGGTTGTCAGCCTTTGTTCTAGTGATGCTGCGGGTTTACGATGCGTGGTGGGTAGCTACGCCAATTTTGTTGCAAAATCAGCATAAGCATCGGCATGTTCACCCATTGTCTTAGCTTGCCAAACATGATTCATTGTATGTATATGTTTCCAGTCTTCATTATTTTAAAAAGTCTTCTGACAATTGGCTTGGAGCTGAAGTGCCATTCGCTGAATGAGCACTCATTTAAAACATCTGCATTCATTGGTTTCGTTGTTTGGTGAACCAATTTGACGGTTACAAAAATACGAAACAATGATGTAGGGCCTACGACCCATTTGGTGTGCGGCCCAACTAGATATTTAGAGTTTACCTTTCTCTATATAGAGTATAAAGAACATTATACCTATGTAATATCTAATGCCTCTTTTATCAGTAAGAAGTTCCTCTATTTTCCTGTCTCTAGGTTTTACCTAGCTAATTATTACTTCAAAACGTTATGATGCACGAAGCTATACCGCAGAGCTAGATTAGATCGCTTGATTTTATTTTATTTTCTATATGGATTATTTACAGCAACACATGTCGCCAAGCTAATGTTAAAATCGCCAGAATCAAATCATCTAAGTTGGATCTACTTTCTCCTATTAATTTATTTTTGTTTTTGATTTAGGTAAATTCCATAATCAACCGAGTGATTACATTTTGTAATATATTTCTATGTTTGTTTGTGTTGTGATTGATTGTGTCAAAATCCGTTGGTCGTAATCCTCTGAAAGAGGTGGAAGAAAAAAAAATCATTATGTTTCGAGGAGAATCCTTCTCAGCCGAAATTTTCTTATGTTTCGATGCGAAAGCGAAGCTGTGGAAGAAAAATCTTCGGTCCAATCCAGTCCAATCGGCCCAGTCCAATCCAACCGGTCCGGTCCACCCGTCCCGATCCGGTCCGATAATTCCGGTTCGGTCCCGTTCCGATCCCGTTCTGTTTTTGGGATGTGCGTGACCAAGGATGTCCCGGTTCTGTGTATATACATCGGGAACCAATATATGAGGTATGTAATTAATGTAATGTGGGTTTTTACATTGAATACCTGCTGGGTTTATTTATTTATTTTTTAGAACATGCCTAGTTATGTTTTTCTTTTCTTCTAAAGATAAGTCCATAAACGGTCAATTTAAATTATGAGTGCTGATCTCGATCATTAAGAATTTTGGTCTTAATGTTCTCTTGTTCTCTTGAATATGATATCCGTTATAGTTGAATGGTGTCTTTTGTTCAATTGGTTGTACCAACTCGATTCAAATATATTTATTTGGGGTTTAGAAGTACTTGAACACCATTATTGCGTACTTGATATTTTCTTCCCAAAATTTGAATGTTACGTGGAATGTAATCCACTTGATCGACTATTAATCAGTCAGTAGTTTTAAAAGATACGTTCAAATAAAAACAGACGTATTCCAATTTTTGTGGAAGAACTCACAAAAGATGATATGAGTCAGAAAATTTCCATTTCTCTACTTCATACATGATACTAACGAACTAGTATATGTTGAAGTATGACAACAAGAGAACTATCTTTAGTAATATATTCAACCTAAGTAAGTGGTTGACATGTGTAATGAGTCTCTTGGCCTGTTGAGATAAAGAAATTTCTCAAATTAAGCTAATGTAGCAAAAATTCAAAATGGAAAGAACCCCGAAGTAATGAAGGTTAGACGTACCGATTCATATAAATCATGTGAAAAGGGACATATATATCATGAGACAAAGATGTATTTCCCCCCGGTAGTAATGACACCAAAATACAGGTATGGGATGAAGCTAAGATGTAATTCTAGCTCTCACCAAAGAGTTGGGAATGAATCTTCTTATTGGTATTGGTACAAGAAATACAATGCGGGTACCATAGTAGCAACCAATTTCCATGAGAAGGTCATGCTTTAGACATCAACGTCAATAAAAAGAAGAACTTTGCCTGGCCAGTTGACTATTTATTTGAACTAGATCCAATGTCTGCGCTTATGGAATGAAGAATACATCATTCCCACGAGACATAAATAATCTACAACACTTGAGATATATATGGATGAAAAATATATCACCCCCCTGAAACGTAACACATATTCACTCCAAAGTACTTGAGTTGATCACTTTTGTTACTAATAAGGCCACACCACTTATTCAATATCTCAAGACTCAATGTCTAACAGATAGTGGTTTCCCTCCCACCAGCTTAAGGAATATAAACTAGTTGTTGAACTATTTCCTCATAATGTGACTACGAGTATTGGATCATCGAGCGAAGTACTACTCAAAATTTGCTTTCAAGATAGAACAAAGACGTCACAAAATCTCTACAGGTACCAAGAGTTAATCACACCTTGTTAAATTCCACAGAAACCCATGCAAGTGGATATCATGTGGAAACTCACAGTTACGAGAATGTAATTGACTGCATCTTTTATAGTCTCTAATGTATTTGTAAGGAAACATATTTTAGAGACACTAATGAGTCAATCTAGTGACATGTCGTAAATCACTATAGTATTTGGATTATTAAATCCATATTGACACCAACGATGAAATGTAGGGAGTTGACTCATAAAGGATTTGGGCTAACTGTAAAGCCACTTTGGTTTTAACATACATTAACTTATTTGAGTGAACAAAAACGGGAGAAAGATTGATAGAATGCGAAATGACGACATATCTCCCAATAATTTTTTTCTAAAGTACTGTTTATGGGTAAAAATCGTTTCTGCCGATTTCGGTAAATTCGGTAGGTGAGTGAGAAACTGGTTCAAACCCTAAACAAATGTGCTGCACGTGAGCACTTTATAGATTCGAGAGATCAATCTGTACAAGTCCTACCTAAACCAAGAAATGGCCGTTCCGCACTTGCTTCGGTCACAAAGTGGAGGAGAAGGGTTGATTTGGGGAGGGAAGCAAAGAAAGGTGTTGAGGAGAGTAGTATCTCGACTTGTATCGTAAAGTGAAAGCTTAGGAAGCTTGCAAGAGATGAAAGCTTTTTGGGAGAGCTTGCAAAGTTGCCTTTCGAGAGTGTAAGTGTAGTATATTTCTCCTGACCGAGACTTGTTGTCTGTTGGAAATAGGTAAGACCTATTTATACAAGTCGAGATTGAAACGTATCCTGGCCTCATGAAGGAAGAGAGTAAAGGGTGAAATAATGGTAGGAGGTGGTAACCGCATGGTTTAATGGGAGAAAACGTTTTTCACCATTATTTCCTCTTTTATTTGACCGCTTTATTCCTTTTCACGCTTTCTTAATGTGAGCGTAGTGTACGCTTCATGCTGTGACCGCCAAAACAAAACCCTAAATAAGCATCCCCCAGTTTGTGTCGATGTCTCGAGTGTTGGTTGCATCTTGAGTAAAAGTGGCGCTGCTAGTGGCGCGTGTGGCATGTGCCAATGGCATGTGCGGAATGCCTTGGTGGTAGGTTGCACGGTTTGCAAGTTAGGTTACTGTGAGTGTGTGTTTGGCATGTGCCAATGGCATGTGCGAATGCCTTGGTGGTAGGTTGCACGGTTTGAAAGCTAGGCTACCAACAGTGTGTGTTTGGCATGTGCCAATGGCATGTGCGGAATGCCTTGGTGGTAGGTTGCACGGTTTGCAAGTTAGGCTACCGTGGCGTGTGTGTTTGGCATGTGCGGAATGCCTTGGTGGTAGGTTGCACGGTTTGCAAGTTAGGCTACCGGCGTGTGTGTTTGGCATGTGCCAATGGCATGTGCGAATGCCTTGGTGGTAGGTTGCACGGTTTGCAAGCTAGGCTACCAGCGTGTGTGTTTGGCATGTGCCGATGGCATGTGCGGCCATGTTAACCTAGTTGCAAGTCTTGCAAGCCTAGGGCGCTATGTTTGGCGTGGGCCAAAGGCATAGCGGCTTGGAAGTATGGCTTGCGACACGTGTTGGCACGTGCCAATGGCACGTGCGGCCATGTTGACCTAGTTGCAAGTATTGCAAGCCTAGGGCGCTATGTTTGGCGTGGGCCAAAGGCATAGCGGCTTAGAAATATGGCTTGCGGCACGTGTTGGCATGTGCCAATGGCACGTGCGTCCATGTTGACCTAGTTGCAAGTCTTGCAAACCTAGGGCGCTATGTTGGCGTGGGCCAAAGGCATATCGGCTTAGAAATATGGCTTGCGGCACGTGTTGGCATGTGCCAATGGCACGTGCGGCCATGTTGACCTAGATGCAAGTCTTGCAAGCCTAGGGCGCTATGTTTGGCGTAGGCCAAAGGCATAGCGGCTTGGAAATATGGCTTGGTAGCACGTGTTGGCATGTGCCAATGGCACATGCGACCATGTTGACCTAGTTGCAAGTCTTTCAAGCCTAGGGCGCTATGTTTGGCGTGGGCCAAAGGCATAGCGGCTTGGAAATATGGCTTGCGGCACGTGTTGGCATGTGCCAATGGCACGTGTTGGCATGTGCCAATGGCACGTGCGGCCATGTTGACCTAGTTGCAAGTCTTGCAAGCCTAGGGCGCTATGTTGGGCGTGGGCCAAAGGCATAGCGGCTTAGAAATATGGCTTGCGGCACGTGTTGGCATGTGCCAATGGAACGTGCGGCCATGTTGACCTAGTTGCAAGTCTTGCAAGCCTAGGGCGCTATGTTTGGCGTGGGCCAAAGGCATATCACCTTGAGGTTTGGCATTGTTGCCATGGTGCGCGAGATGCGGCTTGGTTTGGCATTGTTGCCATGGTGCGCGCAGATATGCGGCTTGGTTTGGCATTGTTGCCATGGTGCGCAGTGTGCGGCTTGGTTTGGCATTTGCCGCCATGAGGTGCGCAAGATGCGGCTTGGTTTGGCATTCTTTGCCATGGTGCGCATATGCGGCTTGGTTTGGCATTCTTTGCCATGGTGTGCGGGTGCGGCTTGGTTTGGCATTGCTTTGCCATGGTGCGCAAAGATGCGGTTGGTTTGGCATTGTTGCCATGGTGCGCAGGTTGCGGCTTGATTTTGGAATTAGGGTTTTGTGTTGAAAACCCTAACTGCATTTTGAAAAAATACCCCTATTAATTATTTACACCGAGTTAAATGCTCTTAGTTAATGTGTTGCGGGTAACACTAGGTCATGGGGTTTTACGATTTTACCCCTTGTCTAAAAACCACCATCAACATTAAGTCCCCTCGCTTAGCTCGGAAACAGGGGCTTTGTTGCGAGGTAAGCATAAGATGGTGACAAACTCATAATAGCAAAACGTAAGGAAAATTGAAAGGAGGCTTGTCGACCTTTATAAATAGGATTTGGAATCCTTGCCTCTGTAGTTTTGCACAAATCGGGAGGTCGGGCACAATTGGTGGGCCCTGTGCAGCTTGGGCGACGTTGGGAAGTTGGCGTGAGTTGGAAACCGAGTGTGCTAGCCGTGGGACCTACGCAAAGTGTGGAAGTCTTGCGTGCTTGCAATAGGCGTGACTTGTGCGACCATTGGGAGGTCGCCGCAAATTGGTGGGGCGGTGCAACTTGGAAGCCGTGCTTGCAGCGTGATTTATGTAAATAAAGAGGGAGCAGACGTTTCTTCACCAAAGAAAGTTTCCTTATTTTGCTTTCCTTCACGTGCGGCTTCCATTAGGGCATCATCCATGCCAAAAAATCTGGAAGCATTATGTCTTTCATTGCTCCCTTTCCTTTTTTAAGGTTCCGTATTCATATCCAACGCGAATGTATCGTCTCCTTTGTTTGAGAAGGGGTTCTTCCTGTTGATTCCCCTTTTCCTTTGCTTTGCCGGTGCGTTTTCTTCTTCTTTTTTTTTTTTTTTGTTCACTCCATCCTCTTTTTATATGCGTGTAGACAGGATGGAATTTGATCATCTTTCCATTTCTTGCAGTGTAGGATGGGATCTTCCAGAGACGGCCGTGCCTTTAACCTTTTGGAAAAGGACTTTAGAATCGGTGGAGATCGACCTTCTTCTCTTGAGGAGGTATTGGTTGGGGTTGAATCTTTGTTCCATGAAGCTAACGAAATTATTAAGGACCTCCCTTCCTTCTATCCTCACGAAGAACAGGTGCATGTTCGGACTCTCTTGGGTTCAGTGGACGCGGAGGAGAACGCCATGATTCTTGATTTTGATGTGGATGAATCAAAAAACTTCCTTCGAAATGTTGATGAAAAAACTTTCGAAGGAGTATATGATAGAAGCGAGACAGCCTTTGAAGTTGATGCCAAAGGTGTTATTGATGATACTGGAGGGGTCATGGTGGCGTATCTTTGGAATAGTTGTCGGGGAGGACATCTGCTGGCTGCTTGTGGGTCGCTTCGGGATGGGATGTTGAGGTTGCCGCCGCTAAAACCGCTGAATGGAACCTTTGTTGCCCGAAGGATTCTTTGGGAAATGCTTGAAGATAGCTTTGCCCGAAGGGACTTGCGCTCCATCCTTCGAGGGCTAGTTCCTCCTTTTGTTTTTCTCATTAGCCGCTTAGTTCCCTGATGTTTTTCCTTCTTTTTTTTTTTTTGAAACACATCTTTCCCTTCTTCTTCATCAGTAAACCTTTTGCTTCATATATATATATTTTTGAAAGGGGTTGTGGTATGATGGCTCTGCAATGGTTTTCTGGGTTCTTCTGATGCATTTCTCTGATATCTGAAGGATTCGCTCGGAAAGAGACATATTTATTTTATTTTTATTTTATTTTATTTTTTTTGACAAAAGGGGAGATCTCCAGGGAAAAATACAAACGGTGTATTCATCCTGGGGAAGTACAGTTATTAAGAGGAATGATTCAAAGGAAGTACTGAAAAGGGGAGTGATTGGGAAATACAAAGATTTTAGGGATTGGATTCCTTGAGCCATCACGAGTGAACTATCACGCCTTCGGTGTGTCGGTATTGATTAGCTTGCAATATCCTCCCAAAAGGGTATCCGCAACTGTGTGCAGCTCGCCTTCACCTTCCTCGGGCAAATCCATCTTTACTGTCATCCTCCCAACTTGAAACGAGCTTTCCTTAACCACTACATCTCCGATTGAAAACGGGTTCAGACGTCGTGTAACCATTTGAGCCTTGGCTTCGTTGGTTTCGCCAGAAGCTTCCAAGCTTGTTGCAAAGTGTTCGAATGGTCCAGGCTCCCCATTCACATTTTTTGACGGCGTGTTCGTGCCGGTTGTTGCGCAGAGTCCCCATGACAGAATGGGGAAGAAAAGGTCGGTTGCGAAAAAGGTTGCTCGGTCGACTTACTTGCATTTGAAAATCATGGGCTAGCGCCAACAGGTCCTCTTCGGACGCTTGGGTTCCTTTAATAGCTCGTTGATGTGGTAACCCGTGGGACGATTTGTTGGGAATCCCTTCGAGCGGGGATGTCGGCGAGGGTGTACGCCCCGATTTTGCTTTGTTGTCGAGCGCCCATAAGCGTCCCAAAATCATGTCATGATCTAGTTCTTTGACAATGTGGAACTTGCTGTGTTATAGCGTCTCCCATCTCGATCTCTAGGTTGATGTAGCCATGCGCGTTCAAAGCCTCTCCTCTCAAGCTCTTAATCACAGACGGAAATAGGTAGCGTCTTGTTTTGTAAATCCTTTGCCTTTAGTGTCTTGAAAGTGATGATGTTGTGGTCGAGGTCGTGTTGATGAGCGTGTCGTCAAATTCAAGACCTCTTAAACGGGACGTGGTCAGCGGTCCCAGTTCTCGCTTCGCTTGTTTGGGAAGCTTGAGCCCTTGACGTGGATTCCGAGGGGAGAAAAAGCCGTTTGCCGGATACAACACGATTGAGAGCTGCGAAAATATCTTGGCGCCGAACCTTGGAGAGATAGAGAATTTCGCATATATGTCGCATCATGGATTGTACAGTCTCGTGCACGGAGTCCCCGGAGGAACCGCAGTTTCTTATTGGGAGTGGGTCTCGATGCACTCTTTCGTCTCCTAGTTGGAGTTCTCCTGCTTCTATCCTTTCCTTGAAAATATGCTTTAGTCTGTTGCAATCGCTAGTCGGGTGGTGAACGAACTGTGGTAATGGCGTGTTTGGGGTTTGCCATCTCGGCCTCGGTTGGTGGACGTCCTGCGAGCGGTGGCGATCGATGACATCATCTTGAACCCGTGCTTCTAGGAGGTCAATCACCTCCTCGATGGGGAATGGGAAATCAAGGATATTTCCTTCGGCCTCACGATGCTTTTTGCACAGAGTTTTAGTGGCGATCTTCCGTTGCGAGGGCTCCGTTGCGCCGGCGCTTCACGTTTCTACTGGTGGGCTCGTAGTTGCGGCTTCCCTTTTCCTCTTTCGTTCACTATGTTCACGGAGGATGAGCCGGCATTAAATTGCTTGCTGATGAGGCGCCTACTCCCGCGAGTTTCACGTGCGTCTTCGGTTCGAGTTGGCCTAGTCCTTTCCCGGAATGCTGGTGCTGTTGTTGCAGATCGTCTGGCGGCCTCATGGAGTTCGGAGAATGTTTGGAAACGCAAGTTTTCTAGCAGGGGCAGTAGATCGGTACCATACCGTTGATGCATGCGTTTACCAATTGTTGCTCTGTCACGTTTGGGTCGTGACAGTCGAGTGCTTGAACCCTGAACCTTTTGACGAAATCATTCGGATGTTCGTTATCCCACTGGTACATTCTCCCGAGGTCCTAAAAGGTAACTTGTTCGGACACGAAGAAATACTTCTGTAAAACGCGGTGACCATGCTACTCCGGGTTGGGAATGCTTTGTTTCGGTGGGATGTTTGTTGTACCATGTATACGCCCTTCCTAGGTAAGTGATTTTGAAAATTCCCTTAAACGAAGAACGTGATTATATTCATGTTCACCCAAGGATTCCAGAAACGAAAACATGTTCACGTGCATTCCCGCACCATCGTACAGGGTAAATTGAGGGGAAGAGTATCCCCTTGGGAGAGGGATTCTCTGTATTTCGGACGGGTAAGGAGGTTGGTGATGATGTACATCGAACTCATCACGCTTGATTCGGTCACGTAGGAGTTGTTCCAAATCTTCTCTCGTGACGAAATTTGGTGGTTGATTTCTCTCCAACGGGACCCTAGTGCGAGTTTCTTCATCCGTGGAGGCGTGCCCGCCGAGGTGCCGCACGTCGGGGTTGTTGGAGATGCTTCTAGGCGTCTCTGGAGGATGCGACTCACGGGTTAGTCGCTCTGTCGGTTTTTGAGAAAGGTGAGCACCTCCTTTTGTGTTGAAACCATGTCTGCTGGGCCGGGCTCGCGAGTGTCTCTTGTCGTTCCATCAAATCGGCGATGGTGACGTAAGGGCGACTTCCTCGTCCCTCCGGTCTCTCGTCCCGTCGGCGGGGTAATTGGAGCCTTAGTTGCCTGGAGGCGCCATGCTTTGGAAGAAGCATTCGGGGTCGCGGTGGCGGCCCTAGCCCTGGTGACTGGGGGCGTGACACCTGACGAGATATTCTCGTTGTCGTGATTAGAGGGTTCAGGGTTCAATTACACTTAAGGGATAGGCAGTGTTACACTTAAGGGAGTGCATTCGATGTTGCTGTTGTCAGCTGGTGAAGTAACAATGTTATGGGAGGAGACGCCAACATCAGGGATGCGTTCTGCGCTGATGTTCTCGGTAGCCGCTCCAGATCTGAATTCCACCATGTTGGGATTTGACGTTCGGAAAACGAAATTAGGAGTTGGAGTTGATATTGTAGCCGATAGATCAATCCTCCCGCTGTGGTCACCAATTGTTTATGGGTAAAAATCGTTTCTGCCGATTTCGGTAAATTCGGTAGGTGAGTGAGAAACTGGTTCAAACCCTAAACAAATGTGCTGCACGTGAGCACTTTATAGATTCGAGAGATCAATCTGTACAAGTCCTACCTAAACCGAGAAATGGCCGCTCCGTTTTGCTTCGGTCACAAAGTGGAGGAGAAGGGTTGATTTGGGGAGGGAAGCAAAGAAAGGTGTTGAGGAGAGTAGTATCTCGACTTGTATCAGAAAGTGAAAGCTTAGGAAGCTTGCAAGAGATGAAAGCTTTTTGGGAGAGCTTGCAAAGTTGCCTTTCTGAGAGTGTAAGTGTAGTATATTTCTCCTGACCGAGACTTGTTGTCTGGTGGAAATAGGTAAGACCTATTTATACAAGTCGAGATTGAAACGTATCCTGGCCTCATGAAGGAAGAGAGTAAAGGGTGAAATAATGGGAGGAGGTGGTAACCGCATGGTTTAATGGGCGAAAACGTTTTTCACCATTATTTCCTCTTTTATTTGACCGCTTTATTCCTTTTCACGCGTTCTTAATGTGAGCGTAGTGTACGCTGCATGCTGTGACCGCCAAACCAAAACCCTAAAGAAGCATCCCCCAGTTTGTGTCGATGTCTCGAGTGTTGGTTGCATCTTGAGTGCAAGTGGCGCTGCTAGTGGCGCGTGTGGCATGTGCCAATGGCATGTGCGGAATGCCTTGGTAATAGGTTGCACGGTTTTCAAGTTAGGTTACCAGCGTGTGTGTTTGGAATGTGCCAATGGCATGTGCGGAATGCCTTGGTGGTAGGTTGCACGGTTTGCAAGCTAGGCTACCAGCGTGTGTGTTTGGCATGTGCCAATGGCATGTGCGGAATGCCTTGGTGGTAGGTTGCACGGTTTGCAAGTTAGGCTACCAGCGTGTGTGTTTGGCATGTGCCAATGGCATGTGCGGAATGCCTTGGTGGTAGGTTGCACGGTTTTCAAGTTAGGCTACCAGCGTGTGTTTTGGCATGTGCGGAATGCCTTGGTGGTAGGTTGCACGGTTTGCAAGCTAGGCTACCAGCGTGTGTGTTTGGCATGTGCGGCCATGTTAACCTAGTTGCAAGTCTTGCAAGCCTAGGGTGCTATGTTTGGCGTGGGCCAAAGGCATAGCGGCTTGGAAGTATGGCTTGCGACACGTGTTGGCATGTGCCAATGGCACGTGCAGCCATGTTGACCTAGTTGCAAGTCTTGCAAGCCTAGGGCGCTATGTTTGGCGTGGGCCAAAGGCATAGCGGCTTGGAAGTATGGCTTGCGACACGTGTTGGCATGTGCCAATGGCACGTGCGGCCATGTTGACCTAGTTTCAAGTCTTGCAAGCCTATGGGCGCTATGTTTAGCGTGGGCCAAAGGCATAACGGCTTGGAAATATGGCTTGCGGCGCGTGTTGGCATGTGCCAATGGCACGTGCGGCCATGTTGACCTAGTTGCAAGTCTTGCAAGCCTAGGGCGCTATGTTTGGCGTGGGCCAAAGGCATAGCGGCTTAGAAATATGGCTTGCGGCACGTATTGGCATGTGCGAATGGCACGTGCGGCCATGTTGACCTAGTTGCAAGTCTTGCAAACATAGGGCGCTATGTTGGGCGCGGGACAAAGGCATAGCGGCTTAGAAATATGGCTTGCGGCACGTGTTGGCATGTGCCAATGGCACGTGCGGCCATGTTGACCTAGTTGCAAGTCTTGCAAGCCTAGGGCGCTATGTTTGGCGTGGGCCAAAGGCATAGCGGCTTGGAAATATGGCTTGCGGCACGTGTTGGCATGTGCCAATGGCACGTGCGGCCATGTTGACCTAGTTGCAAGTCTTGCAAGCCTAGGGCGCTATGTTTGGCGTGGGCCAAAGGCATAGCGGCTTGGAAATATGGCTTGCGGCACGTGTTGGCATGTGCCAATGGTACGTGCGGCCATGTTGACCTAGTTGCAAGTCTTGCAAGCCTAGGGCGCTATGTTTGGCGTGGGCCAAAGGCATAGCGGCTTGGAAATATGGCTTGCGGCACGTGTTGGCATGTGCCAATGGCACGTGCGGCCATGTTGACCTAGTTGCAAATCTTGCAAGCCTAGGGCGCTATGTTGGGCGTGGGCCAAAGGCATAGCGGCTTAGAAATATGGCTTGCGGCACGTGTTGGCATGTGCCAATGGCACGTGCGGCCATGTTGACCTAGTTGCAAGTCTTGCAAGCCTAGGGCGCTATGTTTGGCGTGGGCCAAAGGCATAGCAGCTTGGAGGTTTGGCATTGCTGCCATGGTGCGCAGTATGCGGCTTGGTTTGGCATTGTTGCCATGGTGCGCAGTATGCGGCTTGGTTTGGCATTGTTGCCATGGTGCGCAGGTGCGGCTTGGTTTGGCATTGCTGCCATGGTGCGCATATGCGGCTTGGTTTGGCATTGTTGCCATGGTGCGCAGTATGCGGCTTGGTTTGGCATTGTTGCCATGGTGCGCAGTATGCGGCTTGGTTTGGCATTGTTGCCATGGTGCGCAGGGTGCGGCTTGGTTTGGCATTGCTTCCCATGGTGCGCGAAGATGCGGCTTGGTTTGGCATTGTTGCCATGGTGCGCAGGCTGCTGCTTGATTTTGGAATTAGGGTTACGTGTTGAAAACCCTAATGCATATTTTGAAAAATACCCCTATTAATTATTTACACCTGAGTTAAATGCTCTTAGTTAATGTGTTGCGGGTAACACTAGGTCATGGGGTTTTACGATTTTACCCCTTGTCTAAAAACCACCATCAACAAGTACTAGATGCGAAATGACAAAATGTAATCCACTTTCTCGACTATTAATATGTCAATAGTTTCAAAAGATATATGTTCAAATAAAAACACATGTATTCCAATTTTTGAGGAAGAACTCACAAAAGATGATATGAGTCAGAAAATTTCCATTTCTCTACTTCATCCATGATACTAACGAACTAGTATATGTTAAAGTATGACAACAAGAGAACTATCTTTAGTAATATATTCAACCTAAAGTAAGTGGTTGACATGTGTAATGAGATTCTCTTGGACTGTTGAGATGAAGAAATTTATCAAATTAAGCTAAATGCAGCAAAAATTGAAAATGGAAAGAACCCCGAAGTAATGAGGGTTAGATGTACCGATTCATATAAAGCATGTGAAAAGGGACATATATATCATGAGACAAAGATGTTTTTTTCCCCCGGTAGTAATGACACCAAAATACAGGTATCAACTGAACATGGGATGAAGCTAAGATGTAATTCTAGCTCTCGCCAAAGAGTTGGGAATGAATCTTCTTATTGGTATTGGTACAAGCAATACAATGCGGGTACCATAATATCAACCAATTACCATGAGAAGGTCATACTTTAGACATCAACGTCAATGAAAAAAAAAAGAACTTTTCCTGGCCAATTGACTATTTATTTGAACTAGATCCAATGTCTGCGCTTATGGAATGAAAAGTACATCATTCCCACGAGACATAAATAATCTACTTGAGATATATATGGATGAAAAATATATCATCCCCCCTGAAACGTAACACATATTCACTCTAAAGTACTTGAGTTGATCAATTTTGTTACTAATAAGGCCACACCACTTATTTAATATCTCAAGACTCAATGTCTAACAGATAGTGGTTTTCCTCCCACCAGCTTAAGGAATATAGACTAGTTGTTGAGCTATTTCCTCATTATGTGACTACGAGGATTGGATCATCGAGTGAAGCACTACTTAAAAATTTTCTTTCAAGATAGAACAAAGACGTCACAAAATCTCTACATGTACCAAGAGTTAATCACACCTTGTTAAATTCCACAGAAACCCATGCAAGTGGATATCATGTGGAAACTCACAATTATGAGAATGTTTAGGAATGTTAAGATTTCCTAGGTTTTATGTTACCGGCTATATATAGCCTTTGCATTGTAACTTTATCTTCAGCTTGAGAGCTCGTTTAATGAAAATACCATTTGGGTTAAAACCATGTTTACTTCTCTTTGAGAGATTGATCATCATTGATCGTTTATCGTCGCTTTGCTCCTGGATTGGAGTTGTTTATCATTATTGGGTCCTGTTTACCGGAGTGGATTCTCCGCGTGTCGGTTTATTTCAAATTGTTTCTGCTATGCTATATCAGGTGGTATCATAGAGGAAACGATTTGAAATAAACCGACACGCGGAGAATCCCCTCCACTGTGCTATATGGGTTCACCTAGAAGAATCAGTTGAGGAGTCCTGTGCACTCTAGGTATTTTATTTTATCAAAAGAAAAAAAAAATCAAAAAATCAAAAAAAAAAAGTCGCTTCAATCGCGGTTGCGGCATATATCACAGTTTGTGATAAAGGGAGAAAGAGAAAAGGGGGGAAGTGAAGATTTTTTGTTGTGTGCGCTATCATCAAAAGTCTGGAATTCAGTTTGGTGAGTATTCTATATTTCATCTACTATCAATTTTGATATTTGTGAAACCCTAATTCTGATAGCTTAGTGGGAGAAACAAGTCTTCTCGGCTAAGAGTGAAATGAGAACTAAGTTGCTTAGTTTTCTTTTGTGTGTGATTTAACGTGCAACTCCACGTATCAAACTTGTTGTTACTGATGGGAGAACTTTATATTACGCTACCAAAGTTTGGCGGAACAGTTAGTGGTAGAATATTCCATTTCATAATAGATTGCAGTTGCGAAGAAAACTTGGTATCGATAGAAATGGTACAAACAATGGGTCTCGAAATGGAATGGTATGCCTATTCGGATCAGATCGAATGGTTCAACTACGGAGGAGCAATTACTTGCATTGGTGTCTGCAGATTTCCGCTATCGTTTGGTAAGATCTATTCTGACTCAATTCTGTATGAAGTGGTTGACATGGATTTAAGCGATATTATGCTAGGTAATCCTTGGTTACTCAGTGTTGGTGCAACTCGGAGGAGATGGGACAACTCGTATAAATTTATATGGGGAAGCACAACGGTAAAACTTATACCACGTCCTAAGCCAATGGAAGAAGCAAAGTGATCGTAGACTCTAGTGGGTGTGAGACAAAGCGGGCAAACAAAATTTACATGAGGATATCGTTTCTTATGAGGATGGCTTGTTAGTTTCAAATCATCTTTGTCCATATGAAGATCCAATGTCCATGTTCTATACACAAATTTCAGTTGGATGCCGTTTAAACCTAGCTTGGAAGGTCTCATGGGAGTTTATACATTGTAAAGGGGGGAAAAGAGACACTGGACGAAGTATTTGTACGTGCATATAATGAAGGCATTAAACTTGAATATATTTGCGGACTGGTTAGTGATTCTGATGCACAATTCAAGATCAGGTTGTCTAACTAGTGGCAGCTCCAAATTTCTCTCTTCAGTTTGTCATTTCCAATATAAACTCGAGACGAGTTTCTTCACAGTAGGGGAGCCTGATACGGGACGTATCTTTGGTTGGTCAAGCATATTCCAAGATTTACTGATATCTTGGATATCTCTTAATTTTACTATTTTAATTATTAGGATAATTACTTTCTTGTTTAGATTTATCTTGTGTTATGAGAATAATATATTCTCTTAGAGCAATCACATTGGATGATCAAACCTATATATTTGGTCAAGAAACGAAACACAGCGGGACAGACTATCGAGTAAAAGCTGGACCAAAACCAAATCCCAGACTATATTTGGTCTGGGACCAAGACCAAAACCAAATATAGTCGAGCAAACATATAAAGTGATCCTGTGATGGGGCGAACGTACAAAGTGATCCTGTGATGGGGCAAACGTATAAAGTGATCCTTGTGATGGGGCGGACATTATATGTGATCCTTGTGATGGGGCGGACATTATATGATCCTGACCAAATGGGGCGGACATTATATGTGATCCTTGTGATGGGGCGAATATTATATGTGATCCTTGTGATGGGGCGAACATTATATGTGATCCTGACCAAATTTACTCTTCCATCCTAGTGTAACACCACGGACTAAACTCAAATTTGGTCGTTTTTTTTTTGTCTTGGTCTTTGGTTTTGATCGCACCACTGCAGTTGCTCTTAGGCTAGTTTAGGAATGTTAAGATTTCCTAGGTTTAATGTTACCGACTATATATAGCCTTTGCATTGTAACTTTATCTTCAGCTTGCGAGCTCGTTTAATGAAAATACCATTTGGGTTAAAACCATGTTTACTTCTCTTTGAGAGATTGATCATCATTGATCGTTTATCGTCGCTTTGCTCATGGGTTAGAGTTGTTTATCATTATTGGGTCCTGTTTACCGGAGTGGATTCTCCGCGTATCGGTTTATTTCAAATCGTTTTCGCTGTGCTATATCAGACTCATACAGGATTTGGGCATAATCGTAAAGCCACTTTGGTTTTAACATACATCAATTTATTTGAGTGAACAAAAGCGGGAGAAAGATTGACAGAATGCGAAATGACGGCATATCTCTCAATAAGTGTTTTCTAAAGTACTAGATTCTCTTGTCCTGTTGAGATAAAGAAATTTCTCAAATTAAGCTAAATGCAGCAAAAATTGAAAATAGAAAGAACCACGAAGTAATGAGGGTTAGATGTACCGATTCATATAAAGCATGTGAAAAGGGACATATATATCATGAGACAAAGATGTATTTCCCCCCGATAGTAATGACACCAAAATACAGGTATTAACTGAACATGGGATGAAGGTAAGATGTAATTCTAGCTCTCGCCAAAGAGTTGGGAATGAATCTTATTATTGGTATTGGTACAAGCAACACAATGCGGGTACCATAATATCAACCAATTACCATGAGAAGGTCATACTTTAGACATCAACGTCAATGACAAAAAGAACTTTTCCTGGCCAATTGACTATTTATTTGAACTAGATCCAATGTATGCGCTTATGGAATGAAAAGTACATCATTCCCACGAGACATAAATAATCTACTTGAGATATATATGGATGAAAAATATATCATCCCCCCCTGAAACGTAACACATATTCACTCTAAAGTACTTGAGTTGATCAATTTTGTTACTAATAAGGCCACACCACTTATTTAATATCTCAAGACTCAATGTCTAACAGATAGTGGTTTCCCTCCTACCGAAGGAATATAGACTAGTTGTTGAGCTATTTCCTCATTATGTGACTAAGAGGATTGGATCATCGAGTGAAGCACTACTCAAAAATTTTCTTTTAAGATAGAACAAAGACGTCACAAAATCTCTACATGTACCAAGAGTTAATCACACCTTGTTAAATTCCACAGAAACCCATGCAAGTGGATATCATGTGGAAACTCACAATTATGAGAATGTTTAGGAATGTTAAGATTTCCTAGGTTTTATGTTACCGGCTATATATAGCCTTTGCATTGTAACTTTATCTTGACTTGAGAGCTCGTTTAATGAAAATACCATTTGGGTTAAAACCATGTTTACTTCTCTTTGAGAGATTGATCATCATTGATCGTTTATCGTCGCCTTGCTCCTGGATTGGAGTTGTTTATCATTATTGGGTCCTGTTTACCGGAGTGGATTCTCCGCGTGTCGGTTTATTTCAAATTGTTTCTGCTATGCTATATCAGGTGGTATCATAGAGGAAACGATTTGAAATAAACCGACACGCGGAGAATCCACTCCACTGTGCTATATGGGTTCACCTAGAAGAATCAGTTGAGGAGTCCTGTGCACTCTAGGTATTTTATTTTATCAAAAGAAAAAAAAAATCAAAAAATCAAAAAAAAAAAAGTCGCTTCAATCGCGGTTGCGGCATATATCACAGTTTGTGATAAAGGGAGAAAGAGAAAAGGGGGGAAGTGAAGATTTTTTGTTGTGTGCGCTATCATCAAAAGTCTGGAATTCAGTTTGGTGAGTATTCTATATTTCATCTACTATAAATTTTGATATTTGTGAAACCCTAATTATGATAGCTTAGTGGGAGAAACAAGTCTTCTCGGCTAAGAGTGAAACGAGAACTAAGTTGCTTAGTTTTCTTTTGTGTGTGATTTAACGTGCAAGTCCAAATAAGTATGTTACTTACCTAAACCCCACGTATCAAACTTGTTGTTACTGATGGGAGAACTTTATATTACGCTACCAAAGTTTGGCGGAACAATTAGTGGTAGAATATTCCATTTCATAGTAGATTGCAGTTGCGAAGAAAACTTGGTATCGATAGAAATGGTACAAACAATGGGTCTCGAAATGGAATGGTATGCCTATTCGGATCAGATCGAATGGTTCAACTACGGAGGAGCAATTACTTGCATTGGTGTCTGCAGATTTCCGCTATCGTTTGGTAAGATCTATTCTGGCTCAATTCTGTGTGAAGTGGTTGACATGGATTTAAGCGATATTATGCTAGGTAAGCCTTGGTTACTCAGTGTTGGTGCAGCTCGGAGGAGATGGGACAACTCGTATAAATTTATATGAGGAAGCACAACGGTAAAACTTATACCACATCCTAAGCCAATGGAAGAAGCAGCAGTCGTAGACTCTAGTGGGTGTGAGACAGCAGGCAAACAAAATTTACATGAGGATACCGTTGCTTATGAGGATGGCTTGTTAGTTTCAAATCATCTTTGTACATATGAAGATCCAATGTCCATGTTCTATACACCAATTTCAGTTGGATGCCGTTTAAACCTAGCTTGGAAGGTCTCATGGGAGTTTATACATTGTAAAGGAGGGAAAAACAGACACTGGACAAAGTATTTGTACGTGCATATAATGAAGGCATTAAACTTGAATATATTTGCGGACTGGTTAGTGATTCCGATGCACAATTCAAGATCAAAGTTGTCTAACTAGTGGCAGCTCCAAATTTCTCTCTTCGAGTTTGTCATTTCCAAGATAAACTCGAGACGAGTTTCACACAAGAGGGGAGCCTGATACGGGACGTATCTTTGGTTGGTCAAGCATATTCCAAGATTTACTGATATCTTGGATATCTCTTAATTTTACTATTTTAATTATTAGGATAATTACTTTCTTGTTTAGATTTATCTTGTGTTATGAGAATAATATATTCTCTTAGAGCAACCACATTGGATGATCACACCTATATATTTGGTCAAGAAACGAAACACAGCGGGACAGACTATCGAGTAAAAGCTGGACCAAAACCAAATCCCAGACTATATTTGGTCTGTGACCAAGACCAAAACCAAATATAGTCGAGCGAACGTATAAAGTGATCTGATAGGGTGAATACATCCTATTTACTATCTATTGTTTATGCTTTCTTTGCTATTTTTCTTGTAAAATTATGTATTTTATGCTTGTTTTGAGTTTTATAGCTATTATGGAGTCGCACGGAGGAAAGGAAGAAGAAATCACCCAATTTGAGCCAAAAGGGCAAAAAGGTCATTTTACAGGAGATTGATATATGGAGCTCAAATGAAGGTTAAGAGTTAACTCTGTTTGGAAGAGGACTAAAGACAAATCAAGTCAAGGTTAAGGGGTTGCAAATTCGGGTATCCCTTATAGATGTGTGGGCCGTTAGTACTTACTATGCCCTAACCCTACATCTCGAGAGTCTCTCATTCATTTCATTCATTCACCTGAAACTGAAATTAAAACAGCAGCCATGACTGCCGCTGAGTGAACCGAGAGAAGAGAGTGATCGACGATGGTTAGGAGGCTGAAATCAAACTAAGAACAGAGATCGAAATGATTGTGTAGCTATTGAAATAAGAGAACCAGAGATCAAGAATCGACGATGAATTCAGTTAGGGTTTGATTTAAAAATTGAATCTGGCAGCAAGAGAGGATGGTACTTCCGCTGTTGTTAGATGGGTTTAGGGTTAATTTGAGAACGATGTTCAACCAAGAGACGATGAGAAAGCTCAGATGGGTCTTTGAGTTGTGATGAAATTGTGGAGGTGGTGGTTCTGTGTTGACAAAGATGAGCAGATGAAGATGAATTCGATAGATATTGATGAGCAGAAGCTCAGATAAAGAAAAATAGGTCTTGAATCGAGAACAGGTTAATTGAGCTGCTGTGGGATCGAGAATCAATAGTGATGGATGTAAATTGGGTTTTGCTGTGTTCGAACTCGCTTCCATTGAAATTGAATTTGTCTACTGTTGAACTCAAGAGTCGCTGTTGGTGTTGTGAGAAACTCAGAGAAATTGGGAGAAGAGATAGAGACCTCAGAGATGGAGAGAAGAAGTGGCGCTGTTGTTAGATGGGTTCTGAGCTGCCGTCGAACTCAGTGAATGAGAAGAGATTGATTGAAGATGGGTTCTTGGAGGATTTCTGTTGAACAAAGAAAATGGGTATGAGTCTAAAGAGGCTGAGTTGCTGGTGAAGTTGGAGCTGCTGATGAAGCTGAAATTGAGAGAAATTGAAGAACAGACCGAGAAGAGGAAAGATGGGTTAGTGGTGCTGTCAAGAAAGCCAGTGAAGTGATGTGTGCCAGCGTTTTAGGAGAAGAATTTTGCTCCTGAGATTGTTACAGATATGGGTTTGTGGCGGTCTGAGGTGTTGATGCTCCTAGCATTCGATTGAGCTGATCTTTGCAATGTGCGAGATGTTGGTTGGCCCGTAGTGTTTGAACTCGTGTGATGAATGGGTTTTGAATTGAGTCTCCTAAGATCCAAATGGTGTGGCATTGAGGTTTACAGGAATGGTAATTGAGCCAATGGTGATGACCAGAATGTTGGTTGTCTAGCAGGGAAATGTCACGCTTGAACCGAAATAGAACCGCATTAATGCCGCTATTTATAAGACTCGAGAACTGGCAATATTGGGTAGGGGATGGGTTGGTTTGAGATCGATGGGGTTGATGAAGTTGTCTTAGCTGAGATGCAGATGAATGGAGCTTGTTGCAAGGGACAGGTGTGGCTGAATGCGATTGAGGTGCAGTCACTGAGAAGTGGAAAGAGCTAATGATGCCGCTGGCGATTGCAAAGACAGAAGAAGGGCCATCATGGTCGGGATTCCCACCGAAGTGCAATGATGGTGCAAAGACAAGTTTAGGCCAAAAAAAGCCTGAGGCCACTCACCCCATCCAGATGAGTAAAGATGATCCAGACCCTGACTCACCTGACTCGGTCGATTTGACCCGAGTTGACTCAGCTGACTCTCTTTTCCTTTGACCATGTTGACTAACAGTTGACTGACGGTTTGACCACTTTGACCGTTAGTCCTAACGGTGGACCGACGGAATATTCCGTCGAATATTCCACCGACGAGAAATTTTCAGTGGCCTGGTGACTATTCCTACCTGGATTCCTACCATAATACCAGATTTTCCGTGAGCAAAAATTCCGTAATTTTCTATGGACTTCTCTCATGGGTGTGAAGACTTGGACTAGGAGTTGGATGGAGAATTGGGCTCAAACTTGGAAAGAGAAGATGGAAGAAGAGAAAGACTTGAATTTGGAAATTGAATTGCTAAAGGAAAAGGATTCTATTCCTTGGAAGATTTGGAGAATATTGAAGCCTATAAATAGAGAAGTTTTCTACATCTTTTACACACCTCTCTACACACACATCACTTGTGTTTTTGATAGCTTTTGAAAAATTTTCTTTTTAATTATTTGTGTGAACTCTTGAAAATTCTCCTTTTAATTATTATTTGTGTGAATTTCAAAAACATGAGTAGCTAATTTTATTATTGATTGAGGATGAATTCCTAGTTCTTAACATATGATTTAAGTTTTTGTTTTCAATTCTATCTTGAAGTTTTTCACATGATTATCGTTTGTTTTTACTAATAGGAATGATCTTAATGACAATCATGATTGATTGATAGATTGTTTAGAGTGCACGCTAAATTGATTTGTTAATTTGATCTAAATCTAGTGAAAGTTAGGGGATAAGTAATCGTTTCTTGACTCTTTACATAAGTAGCAAACACGAGACCTTGCGGAGGGATTCCGTGGAGCAATTGTGTGTGAAAACAACGTTAGCAAGTAGACCTTGATCTAAGAGTCTAACTACTAATATTAACCTAATTAGTTCATAACTCTTAATGCGTTTATTTAAATTACATCTAGAGTGATCTACTACTAGGTGGTTTGGTAAATAGAATCCGGTAGTCGAGAACTTCCGTATTCGGTGATACAAGGGATTTAGGGGTTTAGCACTGATCTAGCTGCTTTACCTACGGTTGGTGATAATTTGTGACTAATAACAAGTAGAAAAGAACATAACTAGATTCATTGTTTCGTAACGAAGAAGGATTCCTTGGTCTTGTTTCTCTTATTGCTTTCAACTTTATCTTTTAATTGCTTTGTTTATTTTCTTTTGCTTTTTACACTCCCCTTTCGTGACAATTTTTACAACTAGAATCTCTTGCTCCTCGTGGGAACGAACTTGACTTTCATTATATTATTTTTAATTGAGTGGAAATATTAATTAATTTGATTGCACATACGACACGCATCAAATTTTGGCGCCGTTGCCGGGGAGCAACGGGCGATTTTTAGTTGTTTTTTAGTTGTTTTTCTTTTTGCTTTATTCTTGCTTTGTTAGATTCTATACCGTATCTAACTTAGTTTTCGAGAATCTTATTTCAGGTGCTATACCTTTGGTGAATGCTTAAAGAGGGCAGACCGAGTCCAATGCGTCTTCGATCCGGCACTCAACTAAAGGATTTCATTCGTGCGGTTAACACTCCACTTCCTCCTTCATCAAGTGATTCGGACAAAGAGGAAGAAACGATGGCTGATCGTACACTCAAGGACCTAGCTTCTCACAAGCTTGATACACAACAATGGTGTATCCAAACTAACTCAACCTTCGAGATCAAGCCGGGGTTGATTAGAGAGTTACCAAAGTTCCATGGCATGGTGAATGAGGACCCAAACAAACATCTTATGGACTTCTATACCATAGTTATGGCTATGCTTCCACCGGAGACTAATGCGGATGGAGCAATGTTGAAAGCTTTCCGTTTTCTTTGGCGGGCAATGCTAAGGAATGGTTATATTATTTGCCTTCCTAAGTATCACAACATGGAATGGGATGAAGAAACTTTTCCTCGAGAGATATTTTCCCGCATCCAAAGCTACTCAAATTCGCAAGGAGATTTGTGGATTGAAACAACAAGTGGGAGAATCATTGTATGAATGTTGGGAGCGATACAAGAGGTTGGTGGCAAGCTGTCCACACCATCAATTTAGTGACGTTATGATACTCCAATACTTCTACTTAAGCTCTCCACCCAAGTGATAGGTCTCTTCTTGACGCCGCGGGTGGTGGTGCACTAATGAACAAGACTTTGACCGAAGCTAGAGAGTTGATTGAAAGTATGGCGGCAAACTCGCAACAATTCTACACAAGGGATGAACCAATGGTTAGGCGAGTGCATGAAGTTAGTGATTCATCATCACATCTTGATCAAAGGATGAGTAACATGGAGATAATGATGCAAAGGATGGTCGCATGTAATTATTCCGGATGGTGAGACCGAACAAGTGAATGCTTTATATCCAAATCAAAGACCAAGGTACGATCCATACTCCAACACCTATAATCCCGGTTGGAAGGATCATCCTAACTTTAGTTATGCAAACAAGCAAGCGGCGGCTCCTAATCCATATGCGCAACAAGGTGGTTTTCAACAATCACGCTTTCAACCTCAACAACAAGGTGGTTCTCAACAATTCCAACCACAACAAGTCAAGGAGCGTGATTCTTTGAATGATGACAAGCTCAATGCATTAATGCAAGGTGTGCAAGGTCTCACTTCTATGTTCCAACAAAGCCAACAAAAGACTGATTCGGCCATCAAGGACTTACAAACTCAAATGGGACAATTGGCGACCGATGTGAACTTATTAAAATCTCAAGCATCCACAAAACTTCCTTCACAACCATTTGTGAATCCAAGAGACAATGTTAATGCGGTTACTTTAAGAAGTGGAAGACAAGTGGATGGTCCAAGTCATCATGAAGAAGCTATTGAAGAGGTAGTCAAAGACAAGGAGGAAACCGCACCAAAGGAGAACTCCACACCTATGACACGCATCATGATCCTGTGATGGGGCGAACGTATAAAGTTATCCTGTGATGGGGCGAACGTATAAAGTGATCCTTGTGATGGGGCGGACATTATATGTGATCCTTGTGATGGGGCGGACATTATATGTGATCCTGACCAAATGGGGCGGACATTATATGTGATCCTTGTGATGGGGCGAACATTATATGTGATCCTGAACAAATTTACTCTTCCATCCTAGTGTAACACCACGGACTAAACTCAAATTTGGTCGTTTTTTTTGGTATTTGGTCTTTGGTTTTGATCGCACCACTGCAGTTGCTCTTAGGCTAGTTTAGGAATGTTAAGATTTCCTAGGTTTAATGTTACCGGCTATATATAGCCTTTGCATTGTAACTTTATCTTCAGCTTGCGAGCTCGTTTAATGAAAATACCATTTGGGTTAAAACCATGTTTACTTCTCTTTGAGAGATTGATCATCATTGATCGTATATCGTCGCTTTGCTCCTGGATTAGAGTTGTTTATCATTATTGGGTCCTGTTTACCGGAGTGAATTCTCCGCGTGTCGATTTATTTCAAATCGTTTCCGCTGTGCTACATCAGACTCATACAGGATTTGGGCATAATCGTAAAGCCACTTTGGTTTTAACATACATCAATTTATTTGAGTGAACAAAAGCGGAGAAAGATTGACGAATGCGAAATGACTAAGATATCTCTCAATAAGTGTTTTCTAAAGTACTAGATGCAACCCCACGGACTAAACTCAACTTTGGTCATTTTTTTTTGTCTTTGGTCTTTGGTTTTTATCGCACCACTGCAGTTGCTCTTAGGCTAGTTTAGGAATGTTAAGATTTCCTAGGTTTAATGTTACCGGATATATATAGCCTTTGCATTGTAACTTTATCTTCAGCTTGCGAGCTCGTTTAATGAAAATACCATTTAGGTTAAAACCATGTTTACTTCTCTTTAAGAGATTGATCATCATTGATCGTTTATCGTCGCTTTGCTCCTGGATTAGAGTTGTTTATCATTATTGGGTCCTGTTTACCGGAGTGGATTCTCCGCGTGTCGGTTTATTTCAAATCGTTTCCGCTGTGCTATATCAGACTCATACAGGATTTGGGCATAATCGTAAAGCCACTTTGGTTTGAACATACATCAATTTATTTGAGTGAACAAAAGCGGGAGAAAGATTGACAGAATGCGAAATGACGGCATATCTCTCAATAAGTGTTTTCTAAAGTACTAGATGTAACCTCCCCCCACCCCCCCACCCCTTCCCCCCCCCACCCACCCACACAACCCACCCATCCACCCACACACACACACACACACACACACATTGTTTTAAGTAAGAAAGCATATCACCCATTTCACAAAGTCTTCAGTAAAACATGATTGAGACCATCCTAAGATGCAAATGGTAAATAATCCATATTCCAAAGAAAACAGGGTGAAATTTAGAAAAATATTAATGCAGAACGTGGACCATTAAAGTGACTTATGCTCTGGTGAATGTTTTGACATTTTGGACTAGTTATAGTTCCCAATAAATTAGTGTTTGAAAACTACTAGCACATATTTTACATGTAAGGGCTCACCACCCCTTGTAAATGCTAGCGAGTGTACATCAAAAGGACTTGATGGTTATTGCATGTTTTATAGGATCAATGCAGAGCATCCTATACCTCATAGTCTCGCAAAGGCTATCACTAAAGGTTACAAATGACGTCTAAGGCATATGTTGCGCGTACTAGTCTACCTTTTATTGATTTGGAGATATGAAATATTAACGCATCTTTAATTAATTCATTTTAGAACCCAATATTAGTCAACCTTTTCTGCTTACCAGTTGGTAACTGGATATAAACCTGACGTTCGCATTCTTATGCATTTTTGGTTGCACTATATATGTGCTATTACGAGTCCACATCGTACTATGATGGGTCACGAAATGATTAAGTAGTTATGTTGGATATTTACTCCCAACAATTATTCGCATTTTAAAACGTTTTGTAGGAGATCTCTTACCGCTAGATTTGCGGGTTGTTATTTTAATGAAACAGTCTTCCCGTCGTTAGGGGGAGATAAGAAAAAGTATTTTCTAAGGGAACGACATGAATTGTCGTGGTGTGTTCCCATTGTGTCTCATATTTATTCTTGTAGTCCACAAATGTAAATGTGAAGTGACAAAGAATAATCGATTTCAGAAAGTGCACTGATATCGACAACCTGAAAAGATCACACTTAACAGCAGCAAATGTTTCTGCAAGGTTAGAAATCCTTAGTATATGGTACTCCATAGACTAAGGTGTTGCAACTACACTTGGTGGAAGTGTAGTTAAGACCGTGGCTCCACAAAGAAAGATGGAAAGACCATCAGGTTCGATGAATAATCACCTAGAAAGGAAGTAGATGACTAAGGCACAACCTAATTTGTATCATTAATGAAATCATCTCATTTCATTGTCTCTGACTATGTCCATGAATCAATACTGGAGGACGCTCCGAAGTTTAATGATTCCAGAGAACAATGAAATCCTAAAGGATTATGAGAGCACACACGAGTCAATGGAAAGATAGTGAGAGCATATTAATGATTCTTTTTTTATATAGTTTCTCATGGAAATGAGCACGATGAGATCGAACCATACTTCTTATTATTTAAGGTCAACAAAAAGCAAATTTGGCCTACACAATCCAGGTAGAACTTGGTTCTTTAATAAATATACATGTATTTGGTGTGGTAGTGCTAACCAACCAAGTGTAAAGCCTATGGGACATACATGATTATTTGTCATAAAGCACAGTGGGAAGAATGAAGTCTCAAAGTATCAAGACTCGCCTTGTTGTGCGAGGTTTCTCACAAAGCCCTGGAATTGTCCTCTTGTAATGAACGTTATAGCGTTCCGCTACTTAGTTAGCTTGGTAATTTCAAAAGGACCTAAAATGCAGCATATGTATAGGGTTATTACGTATATCTGAAAAAATCAAGAGATAAAAGATATTTACAAAAGGGCCTGATAAACTTTTGTTACCTAAATCAAGTGACTTTAGACCACAAAGTGCTTTTACAATTAGACTGGACGTTCATTTACGGAATGAAACAATCATGTGAATGTTGTATAACCATCTAAGTGTCTATTTGATTTGGAGGGGATAGACAAGTAAGGTATTTTTTCTTGCGTATTCACAAGCAAGTTCCTGATTCAGAATTGTAGCTACCTATGTCGATGGTACAGACATGATGGGTGCTCTTGATGAAATAACAAATCCTACAAGCTACTCTAAATCCAAATTTGAGATGAGAAATCTGGGAAATCCAGATCGATAATTGAGCTTGTGGTATATTATTCCACCGGTTTGCATAGGTCTAAAGTTGTCAGGAAATTTAACAAGGACATGCATCCTGTAGCACTCCCATGGTTAGTCGAGGTTCAAATGTAAGTAAATGACCAATTCTTCTAAAGAAAGATGACGAAGATGTGTCGGGAGATGAATTTCCATTATCTAAGTACAATTGACCCATTATTGTACTTAGCATATAATATACTCAATCAAATGTTACATCCTTAATGAACTTGTTAGCTAGATATATAGCTCAGCGCCAACACAACGTTATTGGAATGGTATAATGAACGTAATCATATACTTAAAAGTAACCATTGACATGAGTTTGTTTTATCCCTGCAAAGAAATAAAAAAGGAATGCTAAAGGAATTGCAATCCAAAGGTTGTTGATTATGAAGGAACAATAAACTCTTCTCCAAGGAAAGTAATCATGGGGAGATATGGTAGACTATTTTCTAAGTCATTACCGATATTCAGTTTCGAAAAGTACATGACTAAAGGAACTGTCTGGAATAACTCTGAAAGTAATCAGGGGGAGGACCCAAGGATATGATGTCGACATACTTTACTTCGAAATTGAAGTTGTGTTGTACTCTTTTTCCCATTTATAGAGAATAGTTTTTCCCACAGGGTTTTGTTACTAGACAAGTTTTTTAATGAGACAACAACAAACACCGGGAAGTAATTTCCCAACTAAGGCTATTGTCTTTCCCACAAGGATTTTCTGCCTTAAGAGTAAGCGGATAATCAATGGAGCAAAGTGATCATCTGCAACTGATCACCTTTACTTGCATCTATCACGTTGTAATTTTTCCCTTCGTCAAGGTTTTGTCCCAATGGGTTTTCCTTGTCAAGGTTTTAATGAGGCAACATATTCGAGTCCAGCTATGTTCTAAGTTTTCTTAATATTGTACTCTTTTTCTTTAGTTCAGGTTTTGTGCCTCTGGTTTTTTCCTGACGAAGTTTTAACGGGGCAATTAACTTAAACTAGTAGGTCCTTGAAGATCGTATTGCGGTGATGAACTACATGTAAAGTGTGAGATAACATGTGAAGTACTACATGTGAATAGTTATACCAAGGTTTTGCCCCACTGGGTTTTTCCTTATCAAAGTTTTAATGAGGCAATTGATTTCGGCACAAGTCATCAAGGAGAGGACGACATTTGAAGAACTACATTCGAAACACTATATATGAAACACTGCATATGAAGTTCTATTGGACCGCAAGGGGGAGTTGTAGGGCCTACGACCCATAGATGTGAGGCCCAACTATATACCTAGGGTTTACCTTTCTCTATATATAAAGAACATTATACCTATGTAATATCTAATGTCTCTTTTATCCATAAGAAGTTCCTCTATTTCCATGCCTCTAGATTTTACCTAATTGTTACTTCAAAAAAAAGTTGTTTATAACACACAAATTACAAACATATTCATTTCTTTTCTTACAATATGAAACAGTTGTTTATAACACACAAAACACAAACATATTTCACTGCTTTTCTTACAAATAACAAATGTGAACCGTAAACACAAATGGTCAACCAGAGGACATGTTGTCTTTATACGAGACTTTTAATTTGCCCCATCGTCAAGCTTAGGTGATGAGTACAATGTTGGAACAACGTTAAGTGAGATTTTCTTATTGGCCGTAATACCATAAGTTTTAATCATGTCATGGTCCTCTCTTTCATCGCCAGCTGGGAGTTCCCAATAGAAGTAGTACATGAGATTCGCAAGACTATACTCCACAACTGTGATGCCAAATGTAATTCCTGGACACCCTCTTCTTCCTGACCCAAATGGGATGAATTCAAATTCCTGACCCTGAAAATCGATCGGCTTGTTGATAAATCTCTCAGGGAGAAACTCATCCGGGTCTTCCCAAAGTCTAGCATCTCTTTGAATTGCCCACACATTAATGTAAACTTTTGTGCAAGAAGGGATATCGTAACCTGCTATTTGGGTACTCTTAGATGATTCTCTTAAATGAAAAACTACAGGTGGATGTAGTCGTACACTCTCTTTAAAATACATTTCAGATAATCTATTTGATTAATGTCATCCTCATCTACCTTACATTTGTTTCCCACTACTCGTCTCACCTCATCTTGAGCTTTTTGCATCACTTTCGGATTCTTTATGAGCTCTGCCATTTGCCCATTCTATGGTTGTTGCTATTGTATCAGTTCCACCCAGAAACATATCCTGTCAATGAGAGAGAAATTAGATCGAGTTAAATAGTTAATGAATATCCTAGGAAAAGATCAGAGAAGAGGGAGAGGTCTAACTAGTATTCATGCTTTGATATTATTGTGAGAGATGTTTGGATTGTCCTTCTGAGTAAGGAGTAGAATATCCATCAAGTCTAGTTTGTTAATATCTTCTACTTGGCCATGACCATCTTGTGAATCGGAATGACGAAGGAGATGCTCGTCGATGACTTGGTCAAAGAAAACATCGACTTCTTGGGATACCTTCTTAACCTTACTAGATAATCCGGTAACAACATCCATCCAACCAATAGATGGAAAGAAATCACTAAAACTAAAAGCTCCGAGGAAGCTCAATAAATCTCTTGACAGTTGACCAAATTTGTCTCCATGAAAGTTTTTATACTTAGCACCAAGAGCACACCTAGAAACTATGTTGTTTGTTAGAGTTAGCAGTACCGTACAAAGATTAATTACTACTTCTCCCTCTTCCCTTGATGAACATGAAGTCGATATCTTCTGGATTACAGCATCGACTTCTTCTTCTCTCAAATTCTTAAATGAATGAACCCTCTTTGCAGTCAATATCTCTAGAACGCAAATCTTCTTCACTTGCCTCCAATATTCACCATAAGGTGCAAAACTAACATCAGTACATCCATAAAATAACGCCTTCGTAGTATAAATAGTAGGTCTACTTGCAAAGGCAGGATCTTGGTTTTTCATTATTTCTGTAGCCATTTCTATGGATGAAACTACCAAAGCTGGCGATTGACCTAAGTGTAATAACATCAATGGGCCATATTTTTGAGAAAGATCTCTCAATGATCGATGAGCTAATGTTCCTAACTGGTGATGGTTACCGATTATCGGAATCCTCCGTGGATAAGGTGGCAGATTATAAGAAGTGGATGTTTTTGGTAATGAAAAAACTCTATGAAGTAAAATAGATATAGCAAGTATTATTAACACTGATAGTGTTCTCAATAATCAGTTAGCTTCAGCTATACAGGAACATGATATTTCTACTGATACAATGGTGCAGGATAAGAGAATTAAACAGTGAAGGATAAGCTGTTACAGGTCATGCCAGGCTGTTCACAGCTGGCTATTGTCACACGTTTTCTGTACGCGTGAAAGTGTTGGTTATTTGTTAGTCACACTATAAAAACTGTATCATTGTTTTCTGTGGTTGTAATGAAGTTTTATCTTCTCTGTAATAAACAAATAGAAAGTTTTAATCTGAAATAACACACTGTTGCTATGGTATTAGACATGGAAGGTTATCTTCAACCTGTAATTTGATCCTTTTCTTCATCAAATTGTATTCTCTTAATCTGATTCAGTGTGTTCTTTGAGAAGAATATCTTCTCAATTTTTTTCGATTCAAGATTAGTATTCTTCCGCTGTTTCATCGAAGATTCTTTATCACATTCTTTACAGTTTTCTGCTACTACGGTACGAATTATTTCCATTTTTTTTCTTCGATCTTTGATTCTCTATCTTCAGATCTAGTTATTATTTGTTTTCAATGGAAAATCCAACTGCAAATTCCTTCTCCAAAGTTCATCTTTATCATCTTACTCATTTTGTCAACCTAAAACTCAAAGAAGAAGATTTCATTACCTGGAAACGTTTACTCAATCCAATAATCCAAAAATATAAACTCATGAAGTTCTTGGATGGATCTTTTCCATGTTCTGTCCAATTTACAGGTCGAAGAAATCAAGAAAATGGAATTGAGAATCCATTATACATAGATTGGATGGATGAGGATTCTTCAATTATCATGTGGCTAAATTCAACAATTTCAGATACTGTTATTGCATACTTGTCCAGCTCTACTTCTTCTCATCAATTAGGTACAAGCATTGAAGATCGTTTTGCACGAGCATCTTCTACTCACTCCATTCAACTACGCACAAAGTTACTTTCTTTAACTCAAGGTAACAAATCAATTCCATCATTGATTAATGAGATCAGTAGTATATCAAATCAGTTAGCTGCTGCAGGAGAAGTCATATCTGACAAGGAACTTGTTGTTGTCACTTTAAAATCTTTAAGTCCTGATTATATACCATTTTCCACTGCTATGAGACATAGAATTCCACCTGTGACTTGTGTTGAATTACACAATAACTTGCTTAGTAAAGAAGCAGTTATTACTGATAGAGCTAATGTAGTGAAGAGTGAAACTGAAGCAAAAACTTTTTTAGCTAACTCAAACAGAGGTGTTTTTAGAGGAGCTTACAATCACAAAGGAGGAGGTTATAGAGGCAGAGGTTCTTATGGTAGATATCCAAATATGGTTATGTTTTCAAGATCTCAATCTGGCAGAGGTTATGTTTCACCAAGATCCAGTATGTCAAATCTGCATTGAACCAGGTCATAAAGCTGATGTGTGTACTCATAGGCTTCATTTCACCTACAAAGGCAAGCAACCACCTGCAAATTTGAGTGCCATTGACCGGTTGTCAGCCGACACAAAAATAAATTACACTTTCTTACTACTCAAAATATATAATTAAGCAAGGGCAAGAAAGGATCGTTCCCACAGAGAGGACTAGATTGTCAATATGTTTCGGTATCTTATAAGTAACACGAGGTATTTTCTGATTTTTATATACTAAAATAAAAGCAAATAATAAAATAAACACGCAAATCAAGGATGTGAAAATATTGGATAAAAGTTTCACCTTCAATTGTAAACAAGTTTTTGAATGTATGAATAGAATTCGTATTTAATCTCGCTATCATCAAAAGCCCTAGAATATCTTATTGCAAGAATACTCCTTAATTTCCTAAGTCATCAACACACACATTAGAGATGCGTATGTGAATTCTACCTAAAGAATAACCTAACGCCATGTGCTAATTAAGTTCAATTCCTAGGAGAATTAAGTTTCAGAAATAGGCTAATAAATGCAATTTAAATACATTGCGCACACAATTCGAACAAAGGTCAACTTCTACATATGACTACAAGGATGTATCACTACAAACCGTAATCATATCATGCTACTCGTATTCAAGGTTATCGCTCAATGATGAACCCTAAATTAGCTATAGATATGGATGTGAGTTCAATCAATTCTAGACTCAACTAAACAAACATTCAATCATATTGCAATACATCAATCATGCAATTATTATAACCCGTAGAAATCAAACGATAATATTGAGAGAAAACTAATTCATAAAAATCATAACTTGTTTTCAAAATCCAACTACATCTTTAACCAATAAAAATAAATGAACTACTTGGGTTTTTGGAAATCATCACAAAGAATTTAGAAGAATCAATGTGAAACCCTAGAAAACAAGTAGAAGCCTCCCTAATGGAGATATAGGCTTAGAGAAAGACTTTTCTATTTATATGCTTCTCCCCTTCCAAAAGGATACTCTTTCCAAATTTAGGTCTTCTCAAAACCCATCTCCAAGTGGTCCACCAAGCCAATGTGTGGAAAATACCCGTGTGAAAATTATGTCAAAAAAATGTCGCCGGAAAACTGGGTATATGGCCGGAATTTTGCCGGAAAAGCATCACAGGTGACCGGAAAAGTCAACCCGGTCACCAGTCAAACGAGTCGACTCGGTCAGGTCAAACGAGTCGACTCGGTCAGGTCAAACGAGTCGACTCGGTCAGGTCAAACGAGTCGACTCGGTCAGGTCAACCGAGTCAAGGCGAATCGGTGAGTCAGAACCGAGTCATCTGGTCAACTCAGCCATAGGATGAGTCAGCTGCTAGTCAGATAAATAATGCCTGAGTAAGAGGCTAACTCAGCTAGGCTAATGCCATCTTGCACAGGCCTTAAGTTGTGATGCACCATCATTGTGCTTCACTGCCAATATGTCATCTACAACTCCAGTTCCCTGTAAACCTAACATACATCTCCTTCTTTCAGGCATTCATTCATTCCAGTGCATCATTCCTTGCCACTATAATTACTTCATCTCTTGTCAACAGATACAATTCCTACTCCTTGCATTTCCAAGACTCAGCACATCCACAATCACCTAAACCATTGCAGTAGCTCTGGCTCATACCACCTGTAGCACTTCAAGGCATCATTCACCGAAGACCAAATCGAATCACAAAGATCTCAACAAAGAAACCACCAACACAAATCCCATTGTTTATCCTTGAAAACACTCACACACAATACCCATTGCAGGCAACAACACCATCTGCTTCATACCAAATTTCATTCTCATATAAACCATTAGCATCTCCATCTTCTTAGCCATGAACTGCAACATCACAGAACTGCACTATTCACAACCACCATCTCATAATTCCATCTCCAACTTTAACTTCTCAGCCTCAGGTTATGCTTCACTACACACAACACCATCACCTGCATCTTCTATTCATATCATAACCTGTACCTAGACATACATCTAAGCAGCAGCATCAACTCAGAGACATCTCAAATTCATTACTTCCTCCACTTCATTTGCATCAGCAGCATCAATCATCAGCTATCTCATTTCAGTCCAAGCTCCCTGCAACTTAATTGCTCATCTCTTCCATCTTAGCCAGACAAACACACACACACACATATCAACATCAAACTCCATACCAGCCGAGCATTGTCATCTCCTCTCAGGCCATCACTGCAATACGCCGCAGCAAGCACCACCAGTAAAAAGCACCAACACCCAGCATAACCTGCACTTCTGCAACACATCCAAACTGCAGCTTCAACTAATGCTGCACAGTACCAGGTCTTGCTATATCATTCATGGAAAAACTCGCAAGCAAACCTCCATTCTGCAATCAAAACTTACTGCAAAATCATACCTGCCATACCATTAAACTCAGTCGATCTCAAGACCCATCAATCCATTCTCATTATCTCTCCCTTTTAGTCTCCACTCCTAGCACAGCCTACTTCATAACACAACCGCTAGCCACTCCGTCCCTGCATTTGTTTCTCAGCAACACCAATGCCTTCATCTCAGATTCAACCACCAGTGACAATTCACTAAGTTCAGCAGCACCAGAAGCTCAAACCCTAAGACAAACACTATCAGCACAGTAGCCTGATTACCACCCATTCTTCATTTTTTTCTCATCTTTTCTACTCTTCAGATCCATGGCAATTCGAACCCCGACTTCAATTTCAGAAACCCATCTCCCAAATTAGCAGAAACCCCTTCAATTCCTTGGTTGAAAATCGATCTGTATTGCTTCAAAACCTCCATTCTTCAACAGAAGAACGACTTTACCCTTCTTCATCTCAGTGTCCAAATTCGATTCACAATTATTCCTCCATTATTCAACCCAAACCAAGCCAAAACTTCTTTCGATCTCTATCTCAGTACCCTAGCCAACAAAATCACCAAATTCCTCCCCAAACCGCTGATTCGAAACCCAATTTCTTCTCGGTTCAGCATAACCACCATTTCCCAGTAAATCTCGATTAAAATCAAAACCCCATTGCAGCGGCTCATCTGATTCTCAGTCAATTCCATATAAACCATATCTAAGAACCACAAATTCTTCAATTCCCGTTTCTCTGAACCCAGATGAAATTCAACTTTATCTCTTTTCGGTCTTGAATCTGTCTTCTTTATACAAATCGAACCCTTCTGGATCTGAGTGAAACTCATTGTTCTCCATCATTCTTCTCGGTTTCTATGAAATACAGCGCCTCCATTTTCTCTCTTCTCTGAATCCTAGATGGGGAAATGACTGAGAAATCATTTGTCTCAAGTATTTTTAGGTTCTTGGTAATGAGTGGAAATGATATAGGCACCCATTAATAAGGGCAACCCAGTCCATATATGGCTCGTCGGTTTTGGAGAACCGACCGCCTAATTCTCTTTTCAGCTGTCAGTTCTAGGAGATTGACAATTGAATTTTGTGCATAACTCCTCTCGATTGATGCCGGAATGGCCTCATTCTTTCGCAGCTAGCTTCGTCTTTTTGCTCTCTTCAACATGACGAGAATAAATCCAAGATTCCAGCGAGTTCCACTTCTTTTTGCTTTAATGGCTCCAAAACACCTATAAAACTCAAAATCACACATAAGATACATAATTTACACGACAACAACAAATAAAGCATAAATACTAGATATAAAATTAGGTGTTTTAGACACCTATCAAATTCCCCCACACTTAGACTTTGCTAGTCCTCGAGCAAATCAAATAAAACAATTCTAAAAACATACATACAACTCCGTGTCGTCGAGGCTACGGTCACACTTAGCACGTATAACAAGCCTTTAAACCCCTAGGTGTCCCTAGTGGACGAGTTATAGTCTCGTGAGGGTTTACTAGAGATATACCCACAAAACCTACTTTTCCAACTTACTAGTTCTCCGTAATGATAGCATCCAATGCGCTAAGAAGACATAGAGATTCTTCACACTACTCATAAGAAGTTAGACACATAAATGAACACAATCTCATCCTTAAAAGTTGAGAGAGAAATAACCATCCCTTCTCGAAAGAAATTCGGGTTCGGAGTGATCAAAAGTCTCGACTCTGCCTCACAAAAAAAGGTTTTATGAAGTTGCTCTCAATAATAAACAGTTTTTTTATGGGTCACACATGTGTCCAGGTGGGAATAAAGAGAGAATCCTGCGACACGTTGAATGGTAGGAAGGAAAAAACCCTCCGAATTGTTTTGAAAACCTACATCTTTTAATTCATTTTGAAAACCCTTTTTTCTGACGATCTCTACGAAAGGAAATCAACCACTTAACGAAGGTGGGAATATGCTTACTTACCTCGTTATCCTTTCGACGTGCAGCTAGCACCACTCTCACAACATCCATAGAAACGTCTCCGGTCTTCAATCTTTTTCTTCATCTTCGTCTTCGGTCTTCAACTCTTGAACTTCGTAAAATCTCAACAATGTGATTCTTTCCTCAAATTCCTTGTTGCTTAAAACTTCATTATAGATATTTCTTCTTTCCATTGGATTTATTGAAAGAACAAAACTAAAAACAAACCAAATATGATACAAAAATTTTTTCTTGTCTTTTTTTTTTTCAGACAAGAAAAATAAAACAAATACAAAACGAAACAAAACAATAAAACTAATAATGAACCTTAACAAAATTTTCTCTTGTCTTTTTTTTTTTTTTTTTTTTTTTTTTGAGAGAGAGAGACAAGAGAAATAAATACAAACTGAAAATAAAAATAAAATAAGTACAAATGGCCATGGTGTAAGTACTTTACCGCATGATTCTTCACAACTTGTATGTCTTGATATCATAAACTTCTCGAACTCTCATCTTGATAATCTTCGCTCTTGTACAATAGTCTTCAACTTATAAAAATTCTGCTCCTTGTCTTGTTGCTTTACTTGAATCAAATCTGCCCATTTCGTATCTGTTGCTTGTAAACCTTGAACGCCTTCAACTTTCCTTCAAATTTGTGATGCTCCTCTTGTTGATGATGATGGTGTTTCTATGGACCTGTTGGTGTAGAGAGATAAAGTGGATGGTGCTAACTGCGAACAAGATTACAAGTGGTATGTAAGTTAGCAATTCGATGTCACCATCATGATTGATAAAAATAGCACTCAAGAGATCAAAATAGTGCTTCTATTAGTGGGAAGTTTGGTAGCTCACCATTCTACCCGGAATTAACGTACGGTGACACACACTCTAAAAGCACATATTTAGACAGGTACAAAGAATTGAAGGTCGGTGCCTCAAATTATGTAACATGGGTAGTCTCCACTATAGGGGACCACTACTCTAATACCGAATTCAGTTTGCACCTTATTTGCCACTAGCATGGTTAAATCCAACTTTAACTCTCATACAATTAAGAAACCCGATCATGTTCTCTGTCATCTCTAAGTTCAGTCACTCTTATGAGATTAATCTTAGCGACATGTATACTATATGACTCTAAACTAACTACAAGTTGGAGTTTTTTTATTCACTAATTTACACAAAAGTTGAAAAAAATTGAAATTTTTACAATGCAAATACTTAAAACTTAACCACTCCCCCACACTTAAACTTTACATTGTCCTCAATGTAAATTGAATCGTCCAAAGAAAGTCAAGGTGGGAAATCTTATACTGATATGCGACAAAAATTCAGAAAAAAAGAAAAAAGAAATACAAGACAAGAAAAAGATAAAAACAAGACAAGAAATACTCATCGTATGGGTTGCCTCCCATGCAGCTCTTGGTTTTAAGTCGTCAGCCCGACTTGCAAGATCGATTCCCCATACACCAATAACCTGAAAAGTTGAGGATCCTTCCATAGAACCTGTTTTGCAAACACTAGATTCACACAAATATTAGTAATATAAAACAAAATGAAGCTATGAACCGATAAAAGTCTCCCCACACTTATTCTTGTCCACACTTGAAAGTGTATAAAGAATATAAAAGTCGGGGACTACCACGGTTTCTTGTTCCAAAACCTGCATAGTATGAGAATCAAGTATCTCTAATGGAGGATATCGAGAAACAAAGTCATTCAACAAAATTCTCGAAGCACATACATTGAAACCAATAAGATGTAAAGGAGAAGAAACAATAGGCAACGGGTTAGACAAACCTTGCACAATCTCTTGTATCACGGAATCCTCTTCATCCTTGAAAAACTCAAGTGAATTATTCACCTCTTGTATATCATGGTCCTCTATCAAACCTTGCAACCATTATTCGTCCGTTTCGCCTTAAACCAAAGTCTCGACATAAACATCATCATTACAATCATTTGCAATCTCAATTGGGTCTTCAACAATAGTGGTCATAACGGTGTCATTCTCAACACACTCGTCTTTGTTGCAAGACACACACTCTTTTGCGGATCCAAATCTCGCTATAAGGAACTTTTTTAGAACACTCAAAAATGCATCATCCTCAAGATCCACCCTTTTAATATGCTCTTGATCATTATTAAGATCAATGCTTGAGTAATCTACATAAGTGTCGACATATTCCTCTTCGTTTTCACCTTGATCGCAAAAAGACTCCATTGTACACTCCTCGGGGATGTCACCATAAATTGGTTCAGGCGATGTATTTTCATAATAATCATCACTATCATAGTCAACATAAGATTGGTCCTCGCTGAATTTAGTGTTGCTAATCTCGAACTCATCCTTTTGAATAGGTCAGTGATCATTATTACGATCAAGAGTTGAGTTAACTACACAATTATCAACGAAAGTCCCCAAAGGTTTGCCTTTGTCAACATAATTATTCATTTCGTCTATGTATTCATCAATGCCCTTTCTTACGCTCTAAACACCTCTTTGAAGCTCTTGGAGTGATCCATCCAAATTCTGAATATAGTGTTCCATTTGTTTGTAAAGCTCATTCGACAAGGCAAAAGTAGAATTACTTACTTCAGTATTGTTAGGCCAATTATCTCCCCTTTGAATAGGTGAATGATCATAACTACGATCAGAAATTGGGCCAAACACACTATGAGCACATTCGGTCGATGAAATTGGTTCCATGCTTGGTTGTCTACGAATTGACTCCATGCTGTCCATAAATTGTTGCATTTCATCTACCAAACTAGAAGAAATATTAATAGGAGCACAAGTATCATCCCCTCTTTGTGGTTGCTCACTTACATACCCACCATAAAAAGGTTGATATGTATGAGAATAACTAAAAGGGTACGTGGAATTTTGATCATAACCAAAGGATTGGTTTTGATTATACTCCCCGTAAGGGTGATAGTTGTCATATTGTTGAGGTTGAAAGCCGTATTGATTGCTCCAATATGCTTCGTCCATAGAAATTGGTACCTGAAAAGAGATTCTCAAAACTCGGTTAAGAACCAAAGAATAAGAAAAAGTAAAACAAAACTAAAAAAAAAAAAAAATAAGAAACCAAAAACAAGTGACAACCGCTGCCTCCCCGGCAGCGGCGCCAAAATTTGACCGATTGTCAGCCGACACAAAAATAAATTACACTTTCTTACTACTCAAAATATATAATGAAGCAAGGGAAAGAAAGGATCATTCCCACAGAGAGGACTAGATTGTTAATATGTTTCGGTATCTTATAAGTAACACGAGGTATTTTCTGATTTTTATATACTAAAATAAAATAAAAGCAAATAATAAAATAAACACGCAAATCAAGGATGTGAAAATATTGGATAAAGGTTTCATCTTCAATTGTAAACAAGTTTTTGAATGTATGAATAGAATTCGTATTTAATCTCGCTATCATCAAAAGCCCTAGAATATCTTATTGCAAGAATACTCCTTAATTTCCTAAGTCATCAACACACATATTAGAGCTGCGTATGTGAATTCTACCTAAAGAATAACCTAACGCCTTGCGCTAATTAAGTTCAATTCCTAGGAGCATTAAGTTTCAGAAATAGGCTAATCAATGCAATTGAAATACATTGCGCACACAATTCAAACAAAGGTCAACTTCTACATATGACTACAAGGATGTATCACTACAAACCGTAATCATATCATGCTACTCGTATTCAAGGTTATCGCTCGATGATGAACCCTAAATTAGCTATAGATATGGATGTGAGTTCAATCAATTCTAGACTGAACTAAACAAACATTCAATCATATTCCAATACATCAATCATGCAATTACTATAACCCGTAGAAATCAAACGATAATATTGAGAGAAAACTAATTCATAAAAATCATAACTTGCTTTCAAAATTCAACTACATCTTTAACCAATAAAAATAAATCAACTACTTGGATTTTTGGAAATCATCACAAAGAATTTAGAAGAATCTATGTGAAACCCTAGAAAACAAGTAGAAGCCTCCCTAATGGAGATATTAGGTTTAGAGAAAGACTTTTCTATTTATATGCTTCTCCCCTTCCAAAAGGATACTCTTTCCAAATTTAGGTCTTCTCAAAACCCATCTCCAAGTGGTCCACCAAGCCAATGTGTGGAAAATACCCGTGTAAAAATTATGTCCTAAAACTGTCGCCGGAATACTGGGTATATGGCCTGAATTTTGCCGGAAAAGCATCTCAGGTGACCGGCAAAGTCAACCCGGTCACCAGTCAAACGAGTCGACTCGGTCAGGTCAACCGAGTCAAGGCGAATCGGTGAGTCAGACGCGAGTCATCTGGTTAACTCAGCCATAGGATGAGTCAGCTGCTAGTCAGATAAATAATGCCTGAGTCAGAGGCTAACTCAGCTAGGCCAATGACATCTTGCACAGGCCTTAAGTTGTGCTGCACCATCATTGTGCTTCACTGCCAATATGTCATCTACAACTCCAGTTCCCTGTAAACCTAACATACATCTCCTTCTTTCAGGCATTCATTCATTCCAGTGCATCATTCCTTGCCACTATAATTACTTCATCTCTTGTCAACAGATATAATTCATACTCCTTGTATTTCCAAGACTCAGCACATCCACAATCACCTAAACCATTGCAGTAGCTCTGGCTCATACCACCTGTAGCACTTCAAGGCATCATTCACCAAAGACCAAATGAATCACAAAGATCTCAACAAAGAAACCACCAACACAAATCCCATTTTTTATCCTTGAAAACACTCACACACAATACCCATTGCAGGCAACAGCACCATCTGCTTCATACCAAATTTCATTCTCATATAAACCATTAGCATCTCCATCTTCTTAGCCATGAACTGCAACATCACAGAACTGCACTATTCACAACCACCATCTCATATTTCCATCTTCAACTTTAACTTCTCAGCCTCAGGTTATGCTTCAATACACACAACACCATCACCTGCATCTTCTATTCATATCATAACCTGTAACTAGACATACATCTAAGCAGCAGCATCAACTCAGAGACATCTCAAATTCATTACATCCCCCACTTCATTTGCATCAGCAGCATCAATCATCAGCTATCTCACTTCAGTCCAAGCTTCCTGTAACTTAATTGCTCATCTCTTCCATCTTAGCCAGACAAACACACACACACACATATCAACATCAAACTCCATACCAGCTGAGCATTGCCATCTCCTCTCAGGCCATCACTGCAATACGCCACAGCAAGCACCACCAGTCAAAAGCACCAACACCCAGCATAACCTGCACTTCTGCAACACATCCAAACTGCAGTTTCAACTAATGCTGCACAGTACCAGGTCTTGCTATATCATTCATGGCAAAACTCGCAATCAAACCTCCATTCTGCAATCAAAACTTACTGCAAAATCAAACCTGCCATACCATTAAACTCAGTCGAGCTCAAGACCCATCAATCCATTCTCATTATCTCTCCCTTTTAGTCTCCACTCCCAGCACAACCTACTTCATAACACAACCGCTAGCCACTCCGTCCCTGCATTTGTTTCTCAGCAACACCAATGCCTTCATCTCAGATTCAACCACCAGTGATAATTCACTAAGTTCAGCAGCACCAGAAGCTCAAACCCTAAGACAAACACTATCAGCACAACAACCTGATTACCACCCATTCTTCATTTTTTTATCATCTTTTCTGCTCTTCAGATCCATGGCAATTCGAACCCCGACTTCAATTTCAGAAACCCATCTCCCAAATTAGCAGAAACCCCTTCAATTCCTTGGTTGAACATCGATCTGTATTGCTTCAAAACCTCCATTCTTCAACAGCAGAACGACTTTACCCTTCTTCATCTCAGTGTCCAAATTCGATTCACAATTATTCCTCCATTATTCAACCCAAACCAAGCCAAAACTTATCTCGATCTCTATCTCAGTACCCTAGCCAACAGAATCACCAAATTCCTCCCAAACCGCTGATTCGAAACCCAATTTCTTCTCGCCAAAGATAACCACCATTTCCCAAGAAATCTCGATTAAAATCAAAACCCCATTGCAGCGGCTCCTCTGATTCTCGGTCAATTCCATATAAACCATATCTAAGAACCACAAATTCTTCAATTCCCGTTTCTCTGAACACAGACGAAATTCAACTTTATCTCTTTTCGGTCTTGAATCTGTCTTCTTTATACAAATCGAACCCTTCTGGATCTGAGTGAAACTCATTGTTCTCCATCATTCTTCACGGTTTCTATGAAATACAAATAGCCTCCATTTTCTCTCTTCTCTGAATCCTAGATGGGGAAATGACTGAGAAATCATTTGTCTCAAGTATTTTAAGGTTCTTGGTAATGAGTGGAAATGATATAGGCACCCATTAATAAGGGCAACCCAGTCCATATATGGCTCGTCGGTTTTGGAGAACCGACAACCTAATTCTCTTTTCAGCTGTCAGTTCTAGGAGATTGACAATTAAATTTTGTGCATAACTCCTCTCGATTGATGCCGGAATGGCCTCATTCTTTCGCAGCTAGCTTCGTCTTTTCGCTCTCTTCAACATGACGAGAATAAATCCAAGATTCCAGCGAGTTCCACTTCTTTTTGCTTTAATGGCTCCAAAACACCTATAAAACTCAAAATCACACATAAGATACATAATTTACACGACAATAGCAAAGAAAGCATAAATACTAGATATAAAATTAGGTGTTTTAGACACCTATCAGCCATGTTGGTTGCTGCTGACATATTTGATAATGATGAATGGATTGCTGATAGTGGTGCAAACTCACATATTGCCTCTACTTCTGCTGGCTTACAAGAAATTACTCATTATGATAGTGCAGAAGTTATCAAAACAACAAATGGTGAAGGTATGCCTATAACTCAACTTGGTTCTGCTAGTAAACATGTGCATGAGCATTCTTTCACACTTAGTAACATTTTAATAGTGCCAAAATATTCTCATAATATCCTCTCAATTCATAAATTCACTTATGAAAATAATTGTTCCATAACTCTTGATTTTGCTGGCTTTTCCGTGAAGGACTTGAGCTCTGGGAAGACTCTTTTCCAAGGACCACATAAGAATGGTCTTTATCCAATCAACTTTAATTCATCTACATATGTTTTATCATCAATAATAACTGATCATACTCTTCTTCATAGGAGATTTGGTCATCCATCATTTCAGACATTTCAAAAAATTTGTAAACATCTCCAATTAAAAAATGTAGCTAATAAACCATTTACTTGTTTGGATTGTAAAGTTTGTAGAAGTCACAAACTACCTTTTCAACTTTCTTCAAATACTGCTCAACAACATGTATCTGGTTCTCTTTATTATGCTAATATAGTGGATGATTACACAAAGTATTGTTGGGTTCTACCTTTAAATTCTAAAGATGATTTTAAACATGCTTTTCATTCCTTTGTAACAAGAATTGAAAAACTCTTATCTTCTTCAGTTCTCACCATCAGAACTGACAATGGTGGTGAATTCTTAAATGATTTTCTCAATTATTTCTGTACTCAAAAAGGTATTAATCATGAACTTTCTTGTCCTAACACACTAGAGCAGAATGGTGTTGCTGAAACTAAACATAAGAATTTATTGGATGTTACTAGAACTCTATTATTTCAATCTGGTCTGCCAACTTCTTATTGGGTTGAAGCTCTACTCACAGCTAATTATCTTATTAACAGACTTCCAACTAGAGCAATTAAGTTTGTCACTCCTTTTAAAATACTTTTTCATAGAGTCCCAGATTATAATTTTCTGAAAGTTTTTGGATGTTCTTGTTTTCCATGGTTAAAGCCCTACACTTCCAACAAACTTGAACCAAGAAGCAAGCACTGTGTTTTTCTAGGTTATATCCTGCATCATAAAGGATATAGATTTCTACACCCATCTACTGGAACTGTATACATCTCAAGACATGTTACATTCAATGAGACTTCTTTTCCTTTTAAAGATGCTCTTTTTCCTTCAGTACCCACTACTGAATCATCTGATGCTCCTTCTTCTATTCCTGCAAACACTCCTCCACTAATCTATATTTATCAGAATTCAAACTTTCATGTCACTAAGAATGCTCATCATATGACCACTAGGGGCAAGAATGACATAAGAACACCAAAATCATATTTTGCAACCAAACATCCTATGCAACTTGCTTTGCTTGCAAATTCTATTACAATTCCTACTTGTATTACTGTTGCTCATAAACAAAAAGTTTGGAGAGTTTCTTCTTCAAATGAATTCACATCTTTACATCAGGCTGGAACTTGGTCTCTAGTGGATCCTTCTGAAGCTCAACATATAGTAGGTTGTAAATGGGTGTTCAGATTCAAATACAAGGCAGATGGTATTATAGACAAGTTTAAAGCTAGACTGGTTGCAAAGGGCTATCACCAACAACATGGCATATATTTTGATGAGCCATTTAGTCCAGTTGCAAAGCCAACCACAATTAGAATTATTTTTTATGTGGTAGTTCAGTTTGGATGGAAAATACATCAATTGGATGTAAGCAATGCATTTCTTCATGGTGATTTGAAAGAAACAGTGTATATGTCTCAGCCTCCAGGTTTTGTTAACCCTGAAAAGCCAAATCATGTGTGTTTAATGCACAAAGCTATTTATGGCTTGAAGCAAGCCCCTTTGGCATGGTATGAAAATTTAAGTACAACTATTTTGGCTTTGAAATTTGAAAACTCCAAAGCTGATCCTTCTCTCTTTGTGCATCATGATGGCTCACACATTACACTAGCTCTCATATATGTGGATGATATCTTGCTTACTGGATATTCTACAAGTTTCTTACAATCAGTGATTTCTCATCTTCAAACTCAACTTCCAATTAAAGACATGGGTGATGTTCACTATTTTTTGGGTCTTGAGGTAAAAAGAGATTCTGGTACATTAATTCTTTCTCAGACAAAATATGTTGTTGATTTGTTGAAAAGATTCAATATGGAAGGTGCTAAGGCATGTTAAACACCACTGGATGCTTCAGATGAACTATCCAAGGATGATGGTGATTTACTTAAAGATCCATCTGAATACAGATCATTCGTAGGTTCTCTACACTATCTCACATAGACCAGACCTGAGTTGTCGTATGCTGTGAATTTGGTTTGTCAGCATATGGAACAACCTAGAGTTCTACACTTGCTTGCAGCAAAAAGGATTCTCAGAAATGTTAAGGGTACTCTCAGTTTTGGCTTGCAGTTCACAAAAGGTTCTTCCTTTTTATTGGGGTTCTCAGATGCCGATTGGGCTGGCTGTATTGATGATATGAGATCTACAGGTGGATATTGCATCTTTTTAGGTCCAAATGTGGTGTCTTGGTCTTCTAAAAAGAAAACTACAACTGTAAGATCAAGTACAGAAGCTAAATACATGATTCTTTCTCATAGTGCAGCTGAGATTTTGTGGATTTGTTATCTTCTTCAATATTTACACTTTCATATATCTGGTGTTCCTAAACTTGCTTGTGATAACATTAGTTTTTTGTCTCTTGCTTCTAATCCAGTTCAACATTCCAAAATGAATCATGTTCATCTGGACTACCATTTTATTAGAGAACTAGTACAATCAAAAGCTTTGGATGTGTTCTATGTAAACACTTTAGATCAGTTGGCAGACATTTTTACAAAGCCTCTTCATGGTCCCAAATTTGTTGATATAAAGTCCAAGCTCAATGTCATCGATGCTCCCTTGAGCTTGAGGGGGGATATTAACATTGATAGTGTTCTCAATAATCAGTTAGCTTCATCTATACATGAACATCATATTTCTACTGATGCAGTGGTGCATGATAAGAGAATTAAGCAGTGAAGGATAAGCTGTTACAGGTCATGCCAGGCTATTCACAGCTGGCTATTGTCACACGTTTTCTGTACACGTGAAAGTGTTTGTTATTTGTTAATCACACTATAAAAACTGTATCGTTGTTTTCTATGGTTGTATGAAGTTTTATCTTCTCTGTAATAAACAGATAGAAAGTTTTAATCTGAAATAACATACTGTTGCTAAGTATTAGAAATGAGAGCGATAGTAAATTTGAATTATCCTTCATTGATTCTTTTAACCATTGCTTCAGCAACACAAGGATAGATAGTACACCCATTCTTTTCTAATTGCGTTTGTAATGGTTTATTGTGATATTATAAACCTGCAAACTGAACTGTTATAAGATAAATTAAGCTACTATGTCGTCACTTAGATCTCCATGAATAAATATAATCGGAGTGCTTACCATTACTGGAATGATACACATCAAAATTGCCAACCTTATATCCTTAATGAAATTAACTTATGCAAACTAGATTCAAGTGGATATACTTAATTTGCTAAGCACTCTAAACCCACCTTTGGTGTTCTGAAATGACAAGATATATAAAAATAAAATAAAGACTTAATTAGTATATGGGTCGTTGATCGCTGTCGTAAGCGTCAAAAATAAATTACACTTTCTTACTACTCAAAATATATAATGAAGAAAGGGCAAGAAAGGATCGATCCCACAGAGAGGTCTAGGTTGTCAAATTGTTTCGGTTCCCTATAAATAACACAAGTAGTTTTGTGATTTTTATATAATAAACTAAATAAAAGCAAATAAAGAAATAAGCAAACAAATCAAATCAAGGATAAGAAGATATTGGTCATGGATTTCGTTTTCATTCACAAACATGTTTTCAACACAATAACTAGAATTGATATTTTAATCTCAACTTTTATCAAAGACCCTAGAATACCTTGATCGCAAGAATATCACGCTAATCTCCTCTTGTCATCAACAAACACATTAAAAGATGCGAATATGAATTCTATCTAAAGGAACAACCTAACGTGTAAAAGCACTAATCAAGTTTAATTCCCTAGATGCATTAGGTTCTATGAAATTAGGCCAATCAAAGCAATCGAACGTGGAAAGCGCACTAATCCGATTTAACTAAGGTTATGGTTCACATATGATCATGAGAATATATCACTATAAACTATAATCATATTTATGCTACTTGCAATCCGGAATTATCACTTTTGCGTATAATAACCCTAATCTAGCAATAAAGATGAAAGCAAACTCAATCGATTCGCGACTCGACTAACAAGCATTCAAATCATGTAACAATATTCATGGTGAATCATAAACGATAATATGGAGACAAAACTAATTTATTGAATTAAAACCCATATTTGGAAATCCAACTTATTCCATAACCAATAATAAAACTCTAGCTCATATTCATGGAGTTCATAACAAGAAGAAAGAGAAAAGACTTCATGGTGTAAACCCTAGAAAACAAAGTAGAGGCAAAAGATAGAAAAATATATCTCCAAATTCTCTCTAAGCTTCCCTATATATAGAGTTTTTGTAACCTCTTGGTGAAGAAAAATAGGAAACCTAGTAAAAATAGGAAAGTGTCCGTGCATCACACCCCGTCCAAAACAGCTTGCAAAACTTGTTAGAATTCCCAAAGACAACTCACGGCCAAGGCTGGTCACGTTCTAAGTTCCGCAAGCAAAACAACTGGGCTCACGTCACCGAAGTCCAGCCCATTTTCTCATTATTGGCTTGTCAGTTTTGTGGAACTGACAAGCCATTCGATCTTTCCTCGGACTTAACTCTCTCCCAACCAGAACTCCGCCTCTTCCTACTTTTTACCAATTGCGAGTTCCATCACAAATCATCATTCCCATGCCATCATTCTCGTGAACTCTTCCTCGCCTCCTGTTTCCTTCTCGTTTTTAACTTATTGACGGCAAACAACCAACCACAAACTCAAACAGTAATTCACTCCTTCATCGCTGCCATCGCCATCGATTAATGGCAAAGAGCTACCATATACTCTTTTTCAAGCTCACAACACCACCTGCAGAACAAAGATTCCCATCACCGATGCCTCAAACCTCGAACTCAAGCTTTCATCATCAATACGCTAAGCGCTTCAACCACAAATCACTCCAAATACAGCCAACGATGGTCATGTTATGGCAAGAACACCATTAACCACCCTTGCAAACTCAAACCATCTCCTCCATCTCTCGTCATCTTATCTCATTGTTCCATCACACCGCCGATGCTCGAGAAATCCTAACTGCCATCGATCACAGCTTCGAACTCCTCTCCATCTCTTGTTGTTGTCGACACCATTAAACCATTCTCTATCCTTCATTCTCAGCAGCCGTCTCGTCGTCCTCCATCAAACTCCACCGCTGCCAATTGAGTTTCATCTTCCCTGACCAACAACCTCCACCATCACGAGCTCTTCACCACAGCCATCAATGGCAGCAACACCGAACTCCACTATCTGCCATCGCCATCACCGTTTTCCTGTCGAGCCACAGCAGTAGCTTCTCTATTGACCATCGAACACCGATCAACCATCTTCATTCACTCAGAAACCGAAAACCATGGTTCTCGGTTTGAACAAAAAACTCGACTGAAACTTATTAAGAAGAAGACGCAGGTGCCCTAAGTAAATAGGACGGGTGCCTTTAATAGCCTTTGAATTCCGGCTTCCTCCTTTGTAAAATACATGACTGTGTTTAGCAGTCCCTTTGAAACAGGACATCCCTTAACAGGATGACTTCCCCTTAACGTACAATTGGGGTATCAATAACACTTGCCCTTTTATGCTTCAAGTTCTTGTTTTGTTCATAACTTCTTCATACGAACTCGGAATGACTCCATTCTTTCGGCATTGTCTTCATCTTCTCGTCCTCTACACAATGAAAAGTAGAAATCTTGTATTTGAACGAGTTCCAATTGGTCTTTTTGCTCCAAATGACTCCATTGCACCTAATAAACTCAAAAGCACACATAAGATACATAATTTACAAGAAAACTCGCAAAGAAAGCATAAATACTAGATATTAAATACGGTGTATTCTACACCTATCATTCGTAGATTTTGGTATGGCAAAGGATTTGGGTCCCAAGTTTGTCCAATTTGGTGTTTGGGTCGTTGACCCCGTTAGTCAACTATATATACTGGTCAAGCAGTTAGCAGAATTAACACCCATTAAGATTTATATTTACACGTTTGCCACAGAGAACTTCTTTCTGCCACCTACGCAATAACTTTACTTCCCTTCTCTTCGACTAAAAAGAAAAAAATTCTCTCTTTCGATACTTCATGCAAGTTTTGGTTTTATTTCTTTCCTTACTTATATGAGAAATAAGCGATCATCTTCCTTTTAAACTGATCATTCAACTTATATTATAAAAGATTAGGGCAAGAATTGGGGGAAATAAGCGATCACCTGCAGTTGGTGACTCTTTGAGTTTGAATGTATTGTTAATCCTACGACGCTAATGTAAGATGGATTGCACCAATAATAATTGGGTATAAGGCTTATAAATGATCAGAAATGAGTAGTTTGCAGGAAATTTGAGAGCAGCGAAAGATGATTCCTTGATGGACAACACCATTGCCAGGTTCTTCCCATCAAGTGTTTGACAGAAGTCCCCAACATGTTTGCCTTAGTTTTCTACAACCATGACGCATGGTTCAATGGGTTTTTTCAACAGGGAAGATCCTTGCTACCTTCCACGAATTTTAGTGATGAATGGAAGAGATTGATAGGGGTTACCGGACTTAGTGATGAACAGAAGAGACTGATAAGCATTACAGGACTGAAGTTGAAGTTGTGCCGGTTGATTGAGATCTATAACCGGTTGATTTACAATGGCAAGTGTGCAAACTATTCGAAAATGCTATATGACCAGCTAAATGACAGCTGAGTAACAGCAAAAGCTGACATGGAATTTGACGTAAGGGAGAGAATCATTTTTCTTTGTCCAGTCACCGTTAAAGAAAAACCAAAACCAAATTGTTTGAAAAAGTAAATCAGTTCAGATTTGTAATTAAATAACGGGAACTTCATAGGCAGAAGAACGAAAATGATGACTTTATTTTGATAAAGATGAACACTATGAAGATTATAGTGATGAAGATGATGTCTTTGATGGTTTTCGAGATTTGTCTGTACTGTTAGTGAAATTGAATAATTGTTTGTCTAAAAAAATTAGTGAAATTGAAGACTGCGTCTAACAAGCCTTAGATCGTGATCTATTCTCAATGAACAAACCCAACTCTCTAAAAGTTAAGCAAACTCTTTTAATTAGCCCAATCAATTAAAGGATTATATTTCTAAAAAGTAAGATGAACTTGAAAAGAAAGAGAGGGTTAATTGAATAGAGTATCACGAACATCTACTGTAGATGATCTACAAACATTGATCTGGAGATTTAAATCTAGAATTCCATGATTATCACAATGAATAATAAAACGAATTGGATATCCAATTAGGTTATACAGAGGAAAAAGAGTTGCATAGTTGAAGCAAATTAGTAAGGATCACGATCTTTATAGTTGAGCCAATACAAACAGGAAAAAAAAAGAAAAAAGGAAAGAAAAAAAAAAGACAATCGTCTTCTATCAGTTTCACCATTTCCGCTGCAAAAGGAATAAAGGAAATGGATTTACCAGTTTCGTTTTAGCTTTTTCAGATTATTAATGATGACGTGACAAAACATGAAAAATTCACTCCAGCGTGTCAAATTCTACATCAGCTTTGCTGTCATTCAGCTGTTAAGCAGCTGTTCATGTAGCACGGTTCCAAATTATTTCACTAATGGGAGGTAACAGACACTAACAGTTTGACCCTTTGACCGCTTTGACTAACTGGTCTACGACCCAAATACTATAACGGACAAACTTAGAACCCAAACACTAAAGGGTACCAAAATTTAGGACCCAAACACTAATTATCTCTAAAATAAAATCTGAATGCTTATAAAAAGAATCTCAGCATCTTTTCTTAAGATAAGAACGTTTGAAGAATACCCAAGGAAATGCAACTTAGAAGGACAGATGGAGAAAAGTTCATTGTTCATTGTATTTAATACCAATTATCTGATTGCTTATTAAAAAACCTGGCGAGATTGGGTTTACCCAAACTAATTGGGGTATACCCAATAAGACAAAATCTGGTCATTTTGAAGTAAAACCAAGCTACCCCTTAACCTTGTATTTTCTAAATGGCAAAAATGCCCTTTTATAATTAACACTAAAAAACTGATTAGGCTAATTAATTGAGTTTAGATAAAAATTTTGAAAATGAAAATTCAGTAGATTAAACCTTTAATCCGTCTTGTGAGTTCGATTAAGATCAAAAAATTTGGTTTTCAAAATGTCAAAGATCGGCAAGGTAGAGGTTTGAATAAGGTCTTGCTATATATGGCCTAATGGTCTTTGTTTGAATAAAATGCCGATTAATTTTAGCCAAAGAAGGTATTTAAATGAAGAACATGCCGACTTTATTTTTTTTTTTGACATAGGAGATGGCTATTGAAAAAATATTAGTCGGCAAGGTCTACAAAAAAACCCCATGGCCGGGTGAAAAATACCCAATCGGCGGTTGAAAAACCCCGCCGGCGGTATAAGTCGGCAAGGTATTTAAATGAAGAACATGCCGACTTTATTTTTTTTGACACACAGGAGAGGGCTATTGAAAAATATTAATCGGCAAGGTCTACAAAAAAACCTGCCAGTCTGTTGAGAAAATACCACATGGCGGTTGAAAAACCCGCCGGCGGCCAGTATAAGTCGGCAAGGTCTTCAAAAAATACCCCGTTTAATTGTTGAAAAAATTCTACATCGTCGCCATGGATGTTATGAAAAGTCGGCAAGATATGCATGTTACGACCTTGCCGACCAAAAACACAGAAATCATATTTTTCGATTTCCAACCTAACATAACAATCAATCACACAACACAATGATGGGTTTAAGTTTAAACATCATTTATAGTCTTCTTTTCATTTGGTAGAGTCAACAATTTTTTGGAAAATCAAAGTTGAAGATTTTTATATGGCTTTGGTTGATGGAAGATGAAGATGAAGATGAAGAAGAAGAGAAGAAGATGAAATGAAGAGAATAAAAACTGATTTATGGTAATTAAGATTATTAATGGGTAAGGGTAGTTTTGTAACTTAGCCATTAGGACTCCCCCTAAAACCCACAAAAAGTGTCCCTTTAAAATTGGGTATACCCCAATTAGTTTAAGTATACCCCAATCTCGCCGGGTTAAAAAAGGGGAATCAAATTTTATTAGTTGAAACTATATGAGAAGGACAGAGTAGAAATTCTAATTAGAGAAAAATAGTTAGTTAATAGTTTAATAATGCAATATCAAACTCTAAAATGGAAGGAATGGGGAATGAGTATAAACAAATCTCATATACAATAATTCTCGTTCAGTGTAAAATTACCTCAGAATAGAGGATGCAAGCTGCAACCAACACCCTATGTCTCTTGGATTCTGAAACTGGCATGTTAAGCACTGGAGCAAGCACACTGGCACACCATAAAGCCAAAATAATTTCAAGTCCGCCCATTAGTATGGAGAAGTAATTTGGAAGTACGGTAACCATGCTGTAGGCAATTTTTTTGCTAAACAGTACCAGTGTGTATTATGCACGATTTTTACTTCTTCATGGAGATAGAGTATTATAAGTATACAAAGTATTTTAAGTTTTATGCTCAATGGCAATGAACGGAAACATCAACAACTTAATGCTAGCGACATGGTAAAATCAATTTTGGTATAACTCGCGATACATCTAATAGAATAGAAAAGAATTCTGGTTAGTAGTTAAACAAAATCAGAGTGGTTGCTGGAAGGAATAAGAAAGTGGCACGAATTAAGAAAGTGTGGATCAATATTCAAGGTGATCCTCTTTCTCCTTTTCTTTTCACCATTGTTGGAGAGGTGTTGAGTCATATGTTGAGTAAGGCACAAGAAGTTGGTAAAATTTCGGTTTCTCGGTGAAGAACGAGGGAACTAAAGTTAATCATCTCCAATTTGCCGATGATACCATTGTTTTTCTTGATGCTAAGCGTGAACAAGTAGATTCTCTTCGGTATTTACTTCTATGTTTTGGGTTAACCTCGGGCTTAAAAATCAACTTTGCTAAAAGTTGTTGGTTGGAGTATCTCTCGTTGAAGACATCGATGAATTTGCTAATATGTTGGGGTGCAAGAGGTCAAATTTTCCAAGCATTTATCTCGGTCTTCCTTTGGGTGATAAAGTTAGTGGCACTCAAAAGTGGGAGAAGATTTTTGAATTATGTTACTCAAGACTTTCCTCTTGGAACGGGAGAACGATATCAAGAGGAGGTAAGTTGACTCTCATCAAAAGTATTTTGGCTAGTTTGCCCATTTATTATTTACCAATCTTTCTTGCACCATGCTCCGTTACAAATAAGATTGATAAGATAGTTAGAAACTTTCTTTGGGATGATGATTCGAATAAAAAAAGAATTCATAATGTTGGGCGGTCTATAATCGTAAAATCTAGAGAAGGTGGTGGACTTGGAATCCGGAAGTCTAAATACATGAACTCGGCTCTTCTCAAAAAGTGGTGGTGGAGATTTGGAACGGAAAAGAATGCTTTTTGGAGAAAGATAATTGTGGAAAAATTTGGAGAATCATCAACCGGTTGGGAAACTTTGCAACCGAAAGGGCCAAAGGGTTGTAGTTTATGGTACAATATTTATAACGAGCTCGAGGATTTTAACAAACATGTGAAATTTAAGATTGGTGCGGGAAATGAAATTAGATTTTGGGAAGATTTTTGGATTGGAGATGTCGCTTTATGCAATAGATTTCCATTGGCTTTTGAAGCTTCGAGAACCAAAGGGAAAGTGGTGGCTAGGTTATATGAGATTTCGAGTAACGGTATCAAATGGAAGTTCATGTCTCGAAGTAGATATTCTCAAACCATAATGAGTGAGATTGCTTCCATAAACTCTTTACTAGAAGTGGTGAATATTCAAGAAGGGGTCGTGGATGGTGGATAGAAACAATACGGTTGATGGTTACACGGTTAAACGCGGGTTTGATTCTCTTTGTGATCAAGGCGATATTAGCTTCCCAAGTGAGATTATTTGGAGTAGACACTATCCGTACAAAGTAAATTTTTTTCTTTGGCTTTTATACCATGAAAGGTTGATGACGACGGACAAGCTTATTAGAAGAGGCATGGATGTGGATAGGGTGTGCCGGTTTTGTGAAGAAGATGATGAAACAAGTACCCACTTGTTACATGATTGTTGGCGAACAAAGAGAATTTGGGATTATTTTTCCGAAGGATGCAACTTCAATTGGAGTTATGATAGTAATATTTCCGCAACTATAAAAAATTGGAGACATGATCGGGGTGATGAAATACTTAACGGCATATGGAACAACTTACCGGTCGCAATATGGTGGTGCATTTGGAAAGAAAGGAATTCTAGAATCTTCAATCACAAAAAGAGAAACTTGGAAAGTCTAATTCGAGATATTAAGATTCAAGCTTACTTTTGGGTGGAGTCACACACTAAAATGTTTGGGTTGACGGCTAACATGGTGGTAGCTTTATGGGACTCGTATTTCTATCGGCCGCGTTGAGTTGGATATGAGACATTTGGTGTTTATTGTCTTGGTTTTCTCTCTTGGCGTTTTGTTCTTTGTTCTTTTCTTTGGGTGATCGACTCCAAACTCGGTTTCCTTTTTTGTTTCGGTTGTATTTGTTGGGTTGGGGTACCCCCTAGGTACCTCTTTTTCAATGAATCATTTCCTATTGACCGATCAAAAAAAAAAAAAAAAAAAAGTTTTTCTGCTCACTTCATCACTACCCTGAGCAGCATTCATGTGAATTAGACTACAAGGACATCGAACCAGATTCACTTGCAAAGTTGAATCCCCAAGTCAAGGCGGACAAGATAGAAAGATTATAATTTCATGGGTTTGGGGTGTCGTTTGCGAAAATGCCCCAAGTTTTCAAAAAAAGTTAAAGTGTCCTATTCTGTTAGTTTTTCCATCCAAGCCAGTTAAATGGTCAATTATTCACACATGTGAGCTCCCACATGTGAAGAAAAGTCAGTTTTAATCCTAGTTTTTATTAAATTGACATTTTCCATCCAAGCCAGTTAAATGGTTAATTTTGCGAAAATATTGCGACACGTGTCATATTTTCGCCACCACAACCACCTTAACCATAGCTGCACCACCTCCATCGCCACCGCCTCCATCATCGCTACCTCCGCCACTGCCTCCATCACCGCTACCTCCACCACCACCGCCACCACCACCACCAGTGCCATACCACTATTAGAACCACCACCGTCGCTGCCACCACCATCGTCACCACCAGAACCACCACCATCGCCGCCACCACCACCACAACCCGTCACCACCACCACAACCACCACCCCTGAACCCTAAAATCCTGAACCCTGAAATCCTTAACCCTTAACCCTAAAGGGTTATTATTGTCTTGTTTTCACATGTGTGAAGTCCATGTGTGCTAAATTCACTACTTAACTAGCTTGGATGGAAAAGTTAACGGATTGGGGCATTTTAACTTTGTTTTAAAATATGGGGCATTTCCGCAACCATGCCTCCCAAATTGGGGCATTTTGGCTATTTTCCTAATTTCATAGATGGTGGTTGTTAAGGTTTCGACTATTATGATCCAGATTGGCTTTGGTATTTTTCTTTTACGATTGAATTGTATTACTTTTTCCTTAAAATGTGAATATAAGCAAGTTTTAATTTGATGCAATTGTTAAATCTTCAGTCCAAGAAAACCGCAATATTTCTCTTTTCTTCCCCTAGGCTACTATGGTGCAGCTCTCGGATCATATGATCCCAAACAGAGAGCGTGGCCAGGCAGGATGGAATATTAAAAGTTAAAACTACTCTCTCCGTCCCAAATTAGATGAGCAAGTTGTAGTTTGCACAATTATTAAGGCAAGGAGGAAAGAGGAGTATGTTTAAGTATTTTTTACAATTATACCCTTATAGATAATAACTATTAAAACTTAGAAATGATTTATCTCTTAAACTATACAACGGTTTTTCGCAAACTTTATACCGTTGAAAAGCATTTTAAAACACCTACTAAGGAATGTAAGCATGACTATCAAATTATACATATTTCTTATAGTAACAATAATCAATTAAAAGGGTAGTTTTAGAAATATTCTCTTGATCAGTAAGATAGATCATCTATTTATGAGACAAAATTTAAAACCAACTATCTCATTTAATTTGGGACGAAGGGAGTATATACCTAGAATGGTGTTGTGAAGGTTTGATACTAGCGGAAACACTAGGGTAAATTGCCCCAGCTGCCTGTGCCATTAAAGCCAGTACCTGTGAATGTTGCAGTCTAAAGTTTTGCATGCTCCCTGAAAACCTACGCCGAAGTGCTTGATCATAGTGGTCCACGCCAAAATCAATTTGATTATCTTTCTGAGTCAACAGAGCGTCACGCGTATTGATCACGATGCACTGGTGGGTGTCTCAGTGCCCATTTTGTTGCAAAAGTAGCTATGCATCACCATACTCATCCCTCGTCTCAGCTTGCCTAAATTGGTCGCAACCTGGTCCTGAGTCTTGCTTAGCAATATCCAACAAAGACATTTCTAGCTGCTCTAGAGTACATAAACATGGAATAGTTCAGTTTATAACACACAAAACACGAACAGATTTCACTACTTCTTTTACAAACAAAGGTTTTCATATATGGTCACCCAGAAAACAGACTGTTTTAATGCGTGAATTTAACTAATTTGCCCCATTCTCAAGCTGAGGTGATTCGTATATTGTTGGAACAACGTTAAGAGGGATTTTCTTGTTAAGGGTAATACCCAAAACTTCAGTCATGTCAAGGTCCTCTCTTTTGTGACCAGCAGGAAGTTCCCAGTTGAAGTAGTACAAGAGATTGGCAAGAGTATACTCAACAACTGTGATGCCAAATGTAATTCCTGGACACCCTCGTCTTCCTGACCCAAATGGAATAAACTCAAATTCTTGGCCCTTAAAATCGATTGGGTTGTTGATAAATCTCTCAGGGCGAAACTCTTCTTGGTCGCCCCAAAGTTTAGCATCTCTTTGAATTGCCCACACGTTGATGAAAACTTGTGTGTTGGGAGGGATATCATGACCTGCTATCTGGGTACTCTTAGATGATTCTCTTAGAAGTAAAGGTATAGGCGTATGTAGTCGTAAAATCTCTTTAACAATACATTTCAGATAGTCCATTTGATTAATGTCCTCCTCTTCTATCTTACTTTTGTTACCCACTACTCTTCTCACTTCATCTTGAGCTATCTTCATCACTTTCGGGTTCTTTATGAGCTCCGCCATTGTCCATTCCATAATTGTTGTGGTTGTATCAGTTCCCCCCAGAAACATATCCTGTTAGTGACAGAGAAATTGAATTGAGTAAATTAGTTAATCGATATGCTAGGAAAAGATTAGGCAAGTGTGAGAGGTCTAACCAGGATTATTGCTTTGATATTATTCCTAGAGACATTTGGATTGTCCTTCTGAGAAAGGAGTAGAATATCCATCAAGTCGAGTTTGCTAGTATCTTCTACTTGGCCATGACCATCTTGTGCTTTGGAATGGCGTAGGAGATGCTCGTCCATGACTTGGTCAAAGAAAGTATCGAGTTCTCCGGACACCTTCTTAAGCCTACTAGATAGTCCAGTAACAACATCCATCCAACCAACAGATGGAAAGTAATCACGAAAACTAAAAGCCCCGAGCAACCGAAAAACCTCTCTTGACAGTTGACCAAATTTGTCTTCATGAACACTTTCATACTTTGCACCAAGAGCACACCTAGAAATTATGTTGTTCGATAGAGTTAGGAGTAATTTACTAAGATTAATTACTACTCCTTTGCTTGTTGAACATGAACTCGATATGATCTGGATTACAGCATTGACTTCTTCTTCTCTTAAATTCTTGAATGATTGAACCCTCTTTGCACTTAATAGCTCTAGAACGCAAATCTTCCTCACTTGCCTCCAATATTCACCGTAAGGTGCAAAACTAATGTCAGTACATCCATAAAGTAACGCAATTGCAGCAGTAGTAGAAGGTCTATTTGCAAAAACAAGATCTTGATTTTTCATTATTTCTGTAGCCATTTCTACGGATGAGACTACGAGATTTGGCGATTGACCCAAGTGTAACAACATCAATGGGCCGTACTTTTGAGAAAGATCTCGGAATGATCTATGCGCTAATGCGTCTAATTGATGAAGGTTACCGAGTATCGGAATCCTAGGGGGAGAAGGTGGCAGTTTATAGGTTTTGGATCCTTTTGATAATGAACAAAATCTATGAAGTAAAACAGATATGGCAAGTACTAGAAATGAGAGTGATAGTAAGTGCAAGTTTGAACACCTTTTTATTGCTGCTTCTCTTAACCATTGCTGCAGCAGAACAAGGAGAGGTGGTACATCCATCCTTTGCTAATTGCGTCAGTAATGGTTTATGGTGATGTTATGAACGGGCAAACAGATTTGTTATAAGAGAAAGTAAGCTAGTATATCGTCAGATTTGACTCTGCCCTCCATAATTAAATATGATCAGAGTGCTTACCATTAATGGAATGATACATATAAAATTGCCAGCCGTATACAGACAAGATTAGAGTAGATATACTTAAGCTCCCTAAATTCACCTTTGGTGTTCTGAAAGGACAAGATAAGAAATAATAAATTAAGATGTAAATCTTACTAATATAAAGAAAAGAACTATTTTTTGGTAGGAAACCCCTTAAATTACTTAGTTGTCCCCATTTTTTATATATTTACATAAATGTAAAAATTCAAGCATGTACATCGCACATGTGTCCTTACTAGTGTATATAAAAAGAGCCTCAGTATCCTCTCTTAAGATGAGAATTATTGAAGAATGACTAGAGAAATGAAAACTAATGAGGGCGGATGAAGAAAACTTCATTGTTCGGATGAGAATTTAGCATGCTAAAATAGTTGAATAATGCGATGTCAAACAGTTCAACTAAAATTAAAGGAATACGAAAGGATTATGAACAAATCTCATATACAAAAAAAAAAATTCACACTCGTTTCTCTAGTCTATGAATCACTGAAAATTTGTTTTTGAACTTCTTTTTTCTTCTCTCTGAAACGTTGAATTTGGGTTTTGCTTTTGCTTTCTTAATCATCAACTTCTGGTTATATTTTTACCGTTTTCTAATTAAATGTGTGATTACGGCTTTGGAATGGAGTGAGTAGTGATCATCTGGTACTGTTGGAGTATGGAACAGTAGGAATCAGGGGAGTTATGGAAATGCTAGTGATGGAATGGAACCGAAATGTTTTTGGTTAGAAGGTGATTGTAAAAGAATGCTTGACTATTATCAAGGAAAACAAAGTTTTAATCAATGGAAAATTCAGTCGATCTTAACAAAAGGAAGCTATGAAGCAGTAGTTGTCGCAGTGTGACAGTTTTTTTGGGTCTTCTCTTTACTCGGAAAAGAAAGGAGCAATGTAGCAGACAAATTAGCTAAGGAGACTAGAAACTAGAAAAATGACCTCTAGTAGAATTGGGTTACTACGATGCCTACTTTTCTTGGTTCATCTTTAATGTTTGATAGGAGATTTATTCAAGCCTATCGCTTAAATTGGTTGCAACCCTGAGTCTTGCTTAGCGAAATCCAGCAAAAACATATTTGGCTGCTCTAGACTGTTAGCACAACATCCAGTTGCAAACGTCGCTGCACCGTCCCGTTTCCCTACACCAAGCTCATCTCGTTTCTCTGCCACGAATAGCTTCTCTCCAACGCAACATGCTGCTGCACCTGTTCAATCTCGTTTCTCTGCATCCAACCGGCCTCAACCTCAACGAAGTGCTGGACGTTTCGAACTTCCCTGCCAACTTTGTGGACGTAAAAATCACGAGGCTCCAGACTGTTGGAATAGGTTTGATCGCAGTTTTCGTCCTCCTCGACGACAACCCTCTTCGTCTGCACCTCGTGCCTACGCTGCTCAAGGACCTGGTTTACTTCCTTCCCCTCCGTGGACTCCTGACAGTGGTGCTACAGATCATATCACCAATGATCTTTCTCGTCTTCAATTCCCTACTGAGTACACGGGACCGGATCAGATTCAGATGGGTAATGGTTCCTCTATTCCAATTTCTAGCGTTGGAACATCTATTTTAGGAACTCCAACCCGTAAGTTTCAATTGCGTAATGTTCTCTTTGCTCCGAAAATATCTCACAATCTCTTATCTGTTTCTCGTCTCACCACTGATAATAATGTTCTATTTGAATTTCATCCAAATTTTTGTCTTGTGAAGGATCGATGTACCGGGAAGGTCCTTCTTCGCGGCAGTAGGAAAGGTGGTCTCTATCAACTTGATAACTCGTATAAATCTTCTAAAGTTTCCGTAGGAGCTGATGCTAAATTTGTGTAGGAGAACGTGCTAGTTTACAAGATTGGCACTCTAGATTGCGACATCCAATGATGCGTACAGTTCGTAGAGTCGTATCTCAGTTTTCTCTTCTAGTTTCAACCCATACTATCAGTTTTTGTTCGGCTTGTCATGAACATAAGAGTCATAAGTTACCTTTCAATTCTAGTAAAACTACGTATTCAAATCCATTAGATTTAATTGTTTCCGATGTATGGGGACCTTCTCATGTTTTATCTAATGAAGGATACAGATATTATATCATTTTTATTGATGCGTTTAGTCGTTTTACTTGGATGTTTCCTATGTCTCATAAATCTGATGTTTTATCTATATTCTTTTTGTTTCAAAAGCACGTTGAAAATCTTTTTGATCGAAAGATCAAAATTTTTCAATCTGATAATGCTCTCGAGTATCGCAAACTTACTCCGCATCTTCAGAAACTTGGCATCTTCCATTGTTTTTCATGCCCACATACTTCTGAACAAAATGGTTTAGTAGAACGTCGTCATCGTCATATTCGTGAAACTGGTCTTACTATTCTAAATATGGCTTCTGTACCATCTTCTTATTGGTATGATTCCTTTTACACTGCTTGTTATCTAATGAATCGCGTTCCTTCGATTTTTATTAATAACTCTTCTCCGTATGAAGTTCTTTTTGGAATTCCACCAGACTATACCTTTCTTCGTGTGTTTGGTTGTCTTTGTTATCCTTACTTACGTCCGTATAGGTCTCACAAAATGGAACCTCTTTCTTCTCCGTGTGTTTTTATTGGCTATAGTCCGTCTCAAAAGGGTTACAAATGTCTTCATATTCCTACTGGTAGAATATATGTCAGTCGTCACGTTGTTTTTGATGAGACTACCTATCCCTTTGCTGCTGCGTCATCACCTTCTCTGGCATCGACTATATCCCAGGTACATCCTCCTTCACACACTTCTGTATCTTTACCACCTATATTATCCACCACTTGTACAACCTACCCAGTTCTGCCAGCATTCTTAGTTTCTCCACGTAATGGTTCGACCAATGATAGTACCCATGTACTTTCGGAGTATCAAGCTTTACATCCAACAGTGTCTACTTCAAGACAGTCGACTGCACCTGCTTTTACACAGCCGACACCACCTGCTTCTACACAGCCGACACCACCTGCTACAGAATCTTTGTATGCACCGTCGACAACATCTGCTACAGCTCCAAATACACGTCTGCTATTGCCAGCGCCTACAACGGAATCCACTTCTTCACCTGCTACAGCCCCAGTACAGTCAACGATATCTTCACCTGCTACAGCACCAATTCCAAATCTGCTCTCGACAGCACCTACTTCTAATTTGACACCATCTACTTCTACTCGACAAAGACTTGCTCCCGTTACAGCTGAAGTTCCTGCTCCTGGGACACATCCAATGGTTACTAGGGCAAAGGATGGCATTTTCAAACCGAATTCTAAATATGCATTGGTATGTGATTCGCTTCTTGAACCAACTTGTATTTCACAGGCTCATAAAGATCCACAATGGCGTACATCATCAGATGACGAGATAAATGCACTGCTTCGGAATGGTACCTGGTCACCAGTTCCATATCATCCATCTATGAATGCTATTGGATGCAAATGGGTTTTTCGTATCAAACGAAATCCTGATGGTACAATTGCACGTCGCAAATCTCACTTGGTTGCAAAAGGCTACAATCAACAAGAGGGAATCGATTATTCTGAAACGTTTAGTCCGGTTGTTAAACCATGTACTATACGTATTATTCTTACATTGGCTTTATCTTCCAATTGGCCTATTCATCAACTTGATGTGCAGAATGCGTTTTTACATGGACAACTTGAAGAAGAGGTATACATGAAGCGACCTCCGTTTATGTGGACTCTCGATTTCCTACACATGTTTGCAAATTACATCGTTCTCTCTATGGACTTAAACAGGCTCCTCGTGCGTGGTACCACAAACTTAGTACTTTCTTGCTCCAAATTGGATTTTTCACTTCAAAGTGTGACTCGTCTCTGTTTATTCACAATGGTATCTATGGTACTATCTATTTGTTGGTCTACGTGGATGACATCATAGTTACTGGTTCAAGCACCACAGGTATTACTTATATTCTCAACCGTTTACAACAAGAATTTGCAATTAAAGATCTAGGCTCCTTGTCTTATTTTCTTGGTATTGAGGCGACTCGTACTTCTTCGGGTTTATTTCTTTCTCAACAACGGTATGCTCATGATCTTCTTGTGCGAGCAAAAATGGATGGAGTTAAACCAATTCAAACTCCACTTAGTACTTCTGGTGATATGTCTTCCGATCGTAGTACTTTATTGTCTAATGCTACTGAATATCGTAGTATTGTTGGAGCTTTGCAGTACCTAACATTTACTCCTCCAGATCTTGCATATGCTGTCAACAAGGTATGTCAGTTTATGCATGCTCCTACTGAATTTCATTGGAGTTTGGTCAAGAGAATACTTCGTTATCTCAAAAATACAACTACTTTTGGTATACTTCTTCGGCCATCGCCTTCGCTCCAGTTATCTTTTAGTGCGTACATTGATTCTGATTGGGCTGGTTCTCTTGATGATCGCCGTTCTACTAGTGGCTATTGTGTTTATTTGGGTGGTAATATTATCTCTTGGAGTGCTCGTAAACAGAAAACGGTATCTCGTTCTAGTACTGAAGCTGAATATCGGGGACTTGCAATTGCTACTGCTGAAATTATGTGGATTCAATCCCTTATTTCGGAGCTTCGTATATCTACTAGTTCTCCTCCTATTTTATGGTGTGACAATCTTGGAGCGACTTATCTCACTGTCAATCCTATATTTCATGCACGAACAAAACATATTGAAATCGATTATCATTTTGTTCGTGATCAAGTTACTTCCAAACTTCTTGATGTTCGTTTTATATCATCTAAAGATCAAATTGCGGATATATTCACAAAACCGCTTTCTAAAGATCGGTTTTCTCTTTTACGGTTCAAGCTTACGGTTCAGGATAACCCGTTACGCTTGCGGGAGGGTGTTAGCACAACATCCAGTTCATGTCCATTGTGACCCAGTGTCATACACGGCAGCTTAAACTTTGGTATACACGGCAGTTTCTCTCTTTAGAGTTTGGTTGTTTTTGGTATTCTTGTATATTAGGAAACAGTCTTTAGTCGAAACACGTTAACTTAAACCGAAAAATACTGGTGTATATATATATATGTCGAGTCCTATGTAATATTGTGTATATACAAGTAATCTAAGAAGTTCTGTTTAATTGTTGTCTCGTCTCTCTTCTCTTCTTACCCTAAATCTAAGTAGTTCTGTTTTAGACTCTAGAGTACAGAAACATGGGATAGTTAATTTTAGGGAACATTGTCTATATACCCCTAGCATGAGGACCCTTGAAAAATACCCTTTCAAACTTAATTTATACCCTTAGGCTTGTGGAAGCCCAAATCCGAATTGTTAGATTACCAAAATAACCTTTGCTAAAAAAAATAACCATCGCAAACTATTGATTTCTTCAAGCCGTATTTCCATTTCTCGTTCTTACTCTCTCTCTTTAGATGAAAAACTGAAACAGATCTGATCGAAATACACAAAAACTGATGAAATCTTCGAAATCAAACACCAAATTGATCAAAAATCAGTAGATTATTACTATTGATTTGGTTTTTTTCACACCGTTACCGACTCATGTCAAATTCTATTTTTCCTTGATTTGATGTTGCAGGTGATCAAAAACAACAAAATTGATAGCTTTTGTTGAAGAAATCAGTAAAGGTAAGTTTACTGGTTTACTTGTTTCTGTTTGATTTCATAGTTATGTTGTTTCATTTACTGATTTTGATTCATTTACTGCTGAATTAGTAGTATAGCAGTTTGAACATTTTTTTAATTTTTGACATTTTGTTTCTTAAAATAAATGAATAGACCGCCGAATTGTCAACGAGTTTGTCTAACTATAATGTTGATAGCCTGATGTTGAATTCAGGTTGTGTATGTAATGTAGAATTCAATAAGAAATGGAACTTTCAATATCAGTCGACTGTATGTTGTAGTACTTAGCGTGAATGTTGAACTGTTGTGAATAAAAAATGTAGAGTAGAAAAACAGATATGTAACATGCCTTTTATCCAAAAATCTATTGCAACTTTCCCTATTGTTTTGTGTTGTATTGTTTTAAAAGTAGATGAATATGAATGCAACTATATTTTGCAAATGGTTTTCTGCACTTCTCATTCTGTTTTTGTCATGCTACTAACACTATTTTCAAGTTCTATAAGGTTATTGTCAGGTTCAGTGTTATCTCCGGAAAATGGAAGCAACTTGCTCAACTTGTCTCCAGAAATGGAAGCAACTTTCTCAAATTGTCTCGAGAAACGGATGATCGGTTGTCAGCCGACAAATATAATTTCACTTTCTTACGCACTAAATTTAAATGAAGCACAAGGTAAGGAAGAGTTCGTATCCACAAGAGAGGCGTTGGTTGTTATAAACTTTCGGTTTAGAAAAACCCAAGGTATGTTTGTTGTATTTAAGCAAATAAAAGTAAATTAAAAAAAAACAAAGTAAATTGTAGAGAATAATCAATGGAGAAAGATATTGGTCAAGGAATTCATCTTCAATCTTAGACATGTGTTTGCATATATGAATAGAATTACTATTTAATCTCTTGTGTTATCAAAAGCCTAGAGAATCAAGAAAGCAAGATAATCTATTAATTTCTCAAGTTCATCAACACACACATTAGGGTCACGTATGTGAATTCTACCTAAAGAATAACCTAACGCCTTGCGCTAATCAAGTTCAATTCTGTGGAGCATTAAGTTTCGTAAATAGGCTAATCAATGCAATTGTCATGCTGCGCAAAACAATTCGGACAATGGTCAAACTCTACATATGATTACGAGAGTGTATCACTACAAACCGTAAACATATCATGCTACTTGTATTCAAGGTTATCGCTTGATGAAATACCCTAAAATAGCTATGGATTAAGATGCAAGTTCAATTAATTGGCCACTTAACTAATCAAACACCATAATCCTATCACAATACTTAAATCATGTGATCATAGAAACCGCAGAGAATTGAACGATAAACAAGAGAGAAAACTAATACATAAAGCACACACAAGTTTTAGAAATCGGACTACATCCTTAACCAATAATAGAGAATTTAGCTACTCATAGCTATGGAGTTCATCACAAAAATATCAAAGGAATAAAGAAGAAGATGAACAAAAGCAAACCCTAGTTGTGTAACCCAAAACGGCTCTGCAAAGTTCCAAGGAAAAGATATGAGATAAGATGATTTCCAAAAATTGTAGAATTCCTCTTTTTATAGCCTTTCTCTCCTTCCAAAACTAAGTTTTGTCTTCAAAGTCCATTAGATGTAAATCCACCAAGCCCACGAGAGAGAGAAACCCATGTAGAAAATATGTCCAAAAAGGCGTCGCTGGAAAATCGGGATTGTGGCCGAAATCGGCGGAAAGTCGCCGGAAATCGGCTCCGGTGACCGGCAAAAGTCCGCCCGGTCACCGGGTCAAAGCGAATCGGGCGAGTCAACTCGGGTCGACCGAGTTGTGTGAGTCGGCTGAGTCACATGCTGGATCAGCCGAGTGAGCCGAATGGCCAAGCCAGAGCCATGCTTTTGCACAAGGCCGATTCCCGATGCACAATCCTTGTCTTTGTAGCTAAATTCCTGCTTGACCATCTTGGCCACGTTTATCATTTCATCTTCTCAAAGACAACCTCAACTCCAATTCCACGTAATCAACAGCATTCATCTCGCGCCATTCAAATCTTCACTTAGCTGCCACTTCCATACTTGCTTATTTGGTAGCTTCTCGGCCTCGGCACCGCAATGCACCCCGCAATGCCACGGCAAGCAACCAACACCGCAGCCTTTTCGGTTCACCTACCACTCCACCACACTTTGATACATTTGCAACTTAGTGCATCACCGCATTGACACGAAACACAACTCCACCGGCCATCAATCCATCATTGCATCATTGAATCACGGTACCACGAGACCCCATCCGAATTTCACACAACAATCGCATCTCAACTCGAATCAAACCCAAGATTAACACAACCAAGGCTCGCACCTGCACTTCATCACTCCAATCCACCCGAGTTGCTCCTCACTATTCTCGCAACTCATCACCTATGCAAATGCACCAAAGACACATTGCCTCAAATCCCAATAGCTCAAGCATTCTCCCGAGCCAGCCCAAGTCTTGAATCGACTCTCAAGTATCCCCTGTCAATCACCAGCCTTGAATATTACCAGCTGTTTTGTAGTTCATTACAGCACAGCACCACCTTGAAAGCATCCACAGCACCACCAACTCAAAGGCACTTAACCCTTGAATCCTCTTTGTTCTCTGTTCATCACTGCATAGTCTGCCATCTATTTCAGCTCAACCATTTCAGGCCCAAGCCACTGCAACCACCATCTGAGCTACACCAGCAATGACTCCAAGCCACTGCAACACTCACTACCCATTCTCATCATCTCAGTAGCCAACAATCATCACTGGCCTTCACAGCCACAATCCTTGTAGCCTGTAATTCATCTCAGACTTCAATCAACTCCATCACAACTCATGTAATCAGCAGCACCAACACTTCTTGCACCCAAACAGATCCTCCCTGAGTCCCTACCAGTGTCTCCATATTCATGACAGCTCCAGTCCCTTGCCACTACAGCACCACCAACAGAAACTCCTATTTCAGGCAACAGCACCTGCCATCTATTCATGCCTTCCTGAAGCTTCACTTGCATCACTACTACCAGCACCCAAATCCATCAGCTCATCTCAATTCATATCACCAGCTGCAATCTCAGTATGACTCAGCTCAGACCATCATCAGACTCCAACCACCGTAATTCCTTGTAATCGCCAGCTCGTCTTCATCGTGGCTATCTTCCAAAGAGATCTCAACAACGGATTCCTAAAATCCAATGTACATCCATAGAATCCTAATTCCATTCCCTTCAAACCCTCAACACGAGTTACAATTTATTTTCCAATTCGAACTCTCGAAACCATTCACCAGTTCTTCTCTAGTTAATTCCTAGATCTGAGTTTAACCCAATCTTCATTTCATCTCCAACTTCTGCATCTCCATCATCTTACTCAAGATCTTTCAACAACGACAGACTCCTCCCTGAGTTCAATTTCTCTTCAATATACTAACCCATCTCATCACAGAAGCTAACTCATCATCAGCTCAGTTCGACACATCAGCTTCTTCTACATTTGCAATTTCACTATCGTAGATCACAACCCTAGCTTCTCAATCGACCCGGATGTACACATCAAACCCCGATTTAGTCTCCCTGATTTCCTCACAGAAAACAAGCTGAAATTTGAGGCTGAGAATGATTTCCCTTTTCTCAACCAAATGATAAGGTTGCCTGTACGGCATTATTAAGGCACCCTGGAAAGTGGATATGGGCCACCAATAAATCTCTTTGTAGTGTCAGTCCTGGGGAACTGACAAGCTTAATTGTTGACTTTGCTTACAACCTTCTCATACGGACCCGGAATGGCCTCGTTCTTTCGCCGATAGCTTCGCCTTTTTGCTCCAATTGGGATGATTTCCGCTTCTTTTCCTCCGTGCGACTCCAGAGTACCTAATAACTCAAAAACACACATAAGATACATATTTTACAAGAAAACTCGCAAAGAAAGCATAAATACTAGATATTAAATACGGTGTATTCTACACCTATCAAATTCCCCCACACTTAGACTTTGCTAGTCCTCGAGCAAATCAATCAAAATAATTATAAAATACAACAACTCCGTGTCGTCGAGGCTACGGTCACTTTTAGCATAAATAACAAGCCTTTAAACCCCTAGGTGTCCCTAGTGGACGAGTTATAGTCTCGTGAAGGTTTACTAGAGATATACCTACAAAACCTATATTTCAAACTCCGTCTTATTCGTGACAAATCAATGAATGAATCCAAATTGACTACAGGAGGAGGTACCTTGCAAATTCAATTCAATTATTAGTAAATAAACTCTAATTAGATAGTTGAACAAGCCACAATACTCGGAAACTAACAAACCACAATCACAATGAAAAGATTAAGAAGATGGATAAAGATGTAGATGTTGGCGAATATTCACAAGTGTTCGATGTTTCCCATATCTCTGTCAAGGTCACTTTGCTAAGATGAACCTAATCCTATTGGATTGAGCTACGTAGTCTTTGAATGCTACATCAAATCAATTGGCATATACAAGGGAACCAAAAGTGACTTTATTCAACACAATAATAATTTCTTCTTTTTTATATGATTGGATCAAAGCGGATCCAATTTTTTAGACGGCATGATTAGATCTTTTGGATCCAAGCGCATGCTTCTTGTCGACAAGTACATGATAGTTGCCTTGGATCCTGCATTCCACGCTTGTTTAGGCGACGGAGACAGGGACTACGTTTCACACATACTGCTATTCCCAAGTGTCTTTTTATTCCGTTTTGGTCTAATTGGTCGGTCCTTTTTTTTTTTCTTTTCATATGTTTTTCATTTTTTTTTATTTTTTTTTTTTTTTTAGGAACTCAACCACTCTATTTCATCCTAGCAGTAATAACACGTCGATTTTTAGTGACCCACCAAAGCACTTAGAGAACAATAGATAAATATGGAAAAATAAAAATAGAATGTGATATGGTGATATTCCGAGATATGGTAACAACTATCATATAATTAATTTGTGATTTCTGAGCTATGTTCGTCCCCTTTTAGTTAATTGGTTCCTCAACTCCTGCATTCAAAATGGTTCCATCCACTAATGGTGTCATCCTAAAGGCACAAGTTCTAGATTTCGGAGTTCAAAAAGCACATATTTTTCTGTTTTTTCTATTTTTCTGATTTTTTTTTTTTTTATATAAAACAAACTAAAACATATAAATGCTCCCCCACACTTAAACTTTACATTGTCCTCAATGTAAATTGAATCATCCAAAGTAAGTCAAGGTGGGAAATCCTAGCAAGAAAGCAGCAAAAACAAAGAAAATTAAAAACAAGAAAAGAAATAAATACAAGACAAGAAATACTCATCGTTTGGGTTGCCTCCCAATTAGCGCTTGGTTTAAAGTCGTCAGCCCGACTATCTCCTTGCTTTCTATGACTCCTCCAGAGGGAGCACATCCACAAAGTTAACTCCTTCCACCACTTCGGAAGTGAAGTTCTCATAATATGGTTTCAACCGGTGCCCATTCACTTTAAGTTCATTACACGTAGCTAAACTACGAATTTCCACTTTGCACCATGAGAAAACACATTAGTCACAATAAAAGGTCCGATCCATCGTGACCTTAATTTACCCTAAACAATTGCAAACGAGAATTAAACAAAAGCACTTTACGCCTATGCAAAATTGTTTATTAGAAATCATATTATCATGAAAAGCTTTCGTCTTTTCCTTGTAAATCCGTGAGCTTTCAAATGCATCATTGCGAATCTCCTCAAGCTCTTGAAGTTGTAACTTTCTTTGCTTTCCAGCCCCATCCAACTCCATGTTGCATTGCTTAATAGCCCAAAACGCCTTATGCTCAATTTCCACGGGTAAGTGACAAGGTTTACCATACACAAGCCTAAAAGGAGACATCCCAATAGGTGTTTTATATGCGGTTCTATACGCCCACAAAGCATCATTAAGTCGCATGCTCCAATCTTTTCTAGTGGGATTCACCGTCTTTTCAAGAATTGATTTCACCTCTCGGTTGGAAACTTCGGCTTGTCCATTTGTTTGCGGATGGTAGGGAGTTGCAATCCTATGCGACACATTGTACTTCCTTAACAAGCTTTGCAAGAACCTGTTTTTGAAGTGTGAGCCTCCATCGCTAATTATAGCCCTTGGAATTCCAAACCTAGCAAATATATTAGCTTGCACAAAATCTGAAACAACTTTAGAATCATTAGTTGGGGCGGCCTTAGCTTCCACCCATTTCGAGACATAATCCACAGCAAGCAAAATATAATAATTTCCATTAGAATTGACAAAAGGCCCCATAAAATCAATTCCCCAAACATCAAACACCTCCACAAATTGAATAATAGTTTGCGGCATTTGATTTCGAGCACCTAGATTGCTTGGTTCTTTGACACCTATCACATGTGATACAAAAGGCATGTGCATCCTTAAACAAAGTTGGCCAAAAGAAACCACATTCTAATACCTTGAGAGCGGTTCTTTTACTCCCAAAATGTCCTCCACAAGCATATGAGTGGCAAAAAGACAAGATAGAGTTAAATTCAATTTCGGGAACACACCTACGTATTACTTGGTCACTACAATGTTTCCATAAGTATGGATCATCCCATATGTATTGGTTTGCTATCTTCTTAAGTTTGTCCCTCTCAAAGACGAGACAAGTTCTTTGGGATTTGTTTAGACACTAAGTAATTAACAATATCAGCGTACCATGGTTCTCCAAAGGCAATGGAGAATAGTTGCTCGTCAAGGAAACTTTCACGCAACGGGATAGTCTCCTTGTCCACAGCAAGTCGGCTCAAGTGATCCGCAACGGTATTCTCAATTCCTTTCTTGTCTTTGATTTCAATATCAAACTCTTGCAAGAGTAATATCCATCGTATGAGCCTCGGTTTCGCCTCTTTCTTTGTAAGCAAGTATCTAAGTGCTGCATGATCAGAATAGACAACAACTTTTGTACCAATTAGATAAGAGCGAAACTTTTCTAAAGCAAAAACAATAGCTAATAACTCTTTTTCAGTGGTCGTGTAGTTTTGTTGAGCCTCATTTAACGTTCTAGAAGCATAATAAATGGCATGAGGAAGCTTCCCCACACGCTGCCCAAGCACCGCACCAACTGCATAGTCACTAGCATCACACATGAGCTCAAAAGGCTTACTCCAATCCGGTGGTTTAATGATAGGGGCTGAAATCAAAAGTTCTTTCAAACGATTGAATGCCGCCACACACTTCTCATCAAAGTTAAAAACCACATCTTTTTGCAATAAAGTACAAAGTGGTGATGCTATCTTGGAAAAGTCCTTGATGAACCTACGATAAAAACCTGCATGACCAAGAAAAGAACGAATCTCCCTCACCGTAGTGGGAGGGGTTAGAGCACGAATAAGGTCTATCTTAGATTTATCGACTTCCAAGCCTTTAGAAGATATTATATGGCCTAAAACTATGCCATGAGTTACCATGAAATGGCACTTCTCCCAATTTAGCACAAGATTTGTTTCAACACATCGTTCAAGGATTAGAGCCAAGTTGTTCAAGCAAAGGTCAAATGAATCACCAAAGACACTAAAGTCATCCATGAACACTTCGATTATGTTTTCAACATATTCCGAGAAGATACTTACCATACACCTTTGAAAAGTAGCCGGAGCATTGCATAAGCCAAAAGGCATCCGTCTATAAGCAAAAGTACCGAAAGGACAAGTGAAAGTGGTTTTCTCTTGATCCTCCTGTCTATCACAATCTGATTATAACTTTGAATAGCCATCAAGAAAGCAATAGTATGAGTGTCCATAAACGTTCAAGCATTTGATCAATAAAAGGTAAAGGAAAGTGATCTTTTCTAGTGGTGGCATTCAATTTTCTATAATCAATACAAACCCTCCAACCGGTTTGCACACGAGTTGGGACAAGTTCATTCTTATCATTCTCCACCACCGTTACTCCCGATTTCTTTGGTACCACTTGTACCGGGCTTACCCACTTGCTATCGGATATGGGGTAGATAACACCCACGTCCAAAAGCTTGAGTATCTCCTTTTTCACCACTTCCATCATGGGAGGATTCAAACGACGTTGCGCTTCCCTTGTAGGCTTTGAATCATCCTCCACACGAATTTTATGCATACAAACGGCGGGGGCTAATACCCTTGATATCGGCAATTGTCCATCCTATGGCCGTCTTGTACTTCCTTAGCACCCTTAGAAGTTTTTGCTCCTGTAATTCATTAAGCTCGTTAGAAACAATCACGGGTAAATCTTCGTTGTCACCCAAGTACAAGTACTTTAAGTGACTTGGAAGAGGTTTCAATTCTAAACTTGGAGATTTAACAATAGATGGCACAAGTTTTTCATTATTGCAAGGTAAAGACGCATATGAAACATTCTTAGTTGCTGATTTTTCCTGTAATGAGTTAAGAGAACCAATGGTTTCTTTCATCTCATCACTATACGCATAACCGTTGTCAATAGGAGTAGTGAGCACGGTTTCCAAAGTATCACCACCATTCAACTCAAACATTTGTTGCGCCAATGTGTCCATCATATCAATGGAGAAACAAGAGTGGACATCGCTAGGATATCTCATCGTCTCGAAAATGTTGAAACGTATTATTTCTCCATCAAACTCCATAGTTAGCGTTCCCTTGTCCACATCAATTATGGTTTTCGCCGTTTTCATGAAGGGACGCCCAAGTAGCAATGGAAGAGACGAGTCCGGTGAACCTTCATCCATCTCTAACACGCAAAAGTCCGCTGGGAATACAAGTTGATTAACCTGCACAAGAACATCCTCAACAATACCCATAGGGTAGACATTAGAACGATCGGCTAATTGCAACACAATTCCAGCCTTTTTAAGAGGACCAAGATCAAGCGAATTATACATAGACGCAGGCATGACATTAACGGAAGCACCTAAATCCAACATAGCTTTATTAAATTTTGTGTTACCAATTGTGACGGGAATGTCAAAGCTACCCGGGTCCTTGCACTTAAGTGGGAGTTTGTGTTGTAAGATTGCCGAAGCATTCTCCCCCACACTAAGCACTTCATTACCTTTGAGCCTTTGCTTATTGGTACACAAGTCCTTCAACACCTTTGCATACTTTGGAACTTGCTTGATTGCATCTATGAGTGGTATGTTCACATGGATCTTCTTTAGAACGTCTAAAATCTCCTTTTCTAGTTCCGCCTTCTTAGAACTTGCAAATCTGCTAAGGAAAGGTAGAGGAGGAACATAAGTAGAAACCGGAGTTTTAGAGTTAGGAATAGGTACCTCAGAAGTTTGGGGAGAATCCTCGGTTTTCTCCTCCAAAACAGGTTCCTTGGGTGTTTCCACCACGCCCGAATCAGCAACTTCGGGTTGCACAAGTTGTGTACCGCTTCTCAATGTAATTGCATTAACACCCTCTTTTGGGTTGATAGGTTGAGAAGGAAGTCTCCCACTATTTTGTGCCTTCAAATTATTGATATCAACCGCCATGGAGCCTACTTGAGTCTGCAAATCCTTGATAGCACTCTTAGTTTCTTGTTGGCTCTCCTTGAACATGGTAGAAATACCTTGCATAAAAGCTTGAAGCTTTGCATCAATATCAGCACCTTGATTTTGTGTTGATTGTTGTGCTTGAGGTTGCTGAAATTGTTGTTGTTGTGGTTGAAATCCACTAGGACGGTTGAAAGTAGGTTGTTGAACGGCACCTTGCTTGTTGGCATAGCTAAAATTGGGGTGATCTCTCCATCCCGGATTGTAAGTATTGGAGTAGGGATCATACCGTCTTGGTTGATTTGGAAAGATCGCATTAGCTTGCTCGTCTTCATAAGATTGAGAAGAACTTGGTATCACCGCGGCTGCAACTTGTTGAAGCATTGCGTTCATGTTACCCATTTGTTGACGAAGTTCCTCTACCTCGCTCACTTCACTAACCCTTCTTAGAATCACATCCGAACCACGACTCAAGAATTGTTGTGAGTTCGCTGCCATGTTTTCAATCAACTCTCTAGCTTGTGCCACCGTCTTGTTAACTAGTGCACCACCACCCGCGGCGTCGAGAAGATTCCTATCACTTGATTGGAGCCCTTCATAGAAGTATTGGATAATCATCGCGTCATTTGAATTGGAGGTGAGGACAGCTTCCAACCAATCTCTTGTATTGTTCCCAACATTCATATAAGGATTCTCCCACGTTTTGCTTCATTCCGCAAATCTCCTTGCGAATTTGAGTAGCCTTGGATGCAGGAAAATATCTCTCCAAGAAAAGTTTCTTAAGCCCATTTCATGTTGTGACACTTCCGGGAGGTAAATAGTACAACCAATCCTTAGCACTTTGTCCATTAGAGAGAAACGGAACACTTTCAACATCGCACCATCCGCCTCAACATCCGCCGGAAGCATCGCCGTGACAATGGTGTGGAAGTCCATAAGATGTTTGTTTGGATCTTCATTCACCATGCCATGGAACTTTGGTAATTCTCTCGGCAACCCCTACTTAATCTCAAAAGTAGAGTTTGTTTGAATACAACCGTTGTGTATCAAGCTTGTGAGAAGCCAAGTCCTTGAGTGTACGATTTGCATCACCCATTGTTAATTCAACTTGTGGTACGTCTACGATTGGAACCTCTTGTTCTCCTAGTATGTGTAGCTCTTCGTCCACCTCTAACTCGTGCTCGTCCGTTGCGCCTTGACTTGGTTGGAGTATTGTGCCTCTTCGAGTAGCTATCCCGCACCTTGGATAATTCCAATCTTTAGTAGCCAAGGATCGATACCTGAAAACAATTCTAGCAACAAAGTGAGAACCAAGACGACAAACAAAAAGCAAAGATAAAAGCAGAAATTGTAAAAAGAAACTAAAAACTCAATAACAAGCCGTGTGCCTCCCCGGCAGCGGCGCCAAAATTTGATCGGTTGTCAGCCGACAAATATAATTTCACTTTCTTACGCACTAAATTTAAATGAAGCACAAGGTAAGGAAGAGTTCGTATCCACAGAGAGGCGTTGGTTGTTATAAACTTTCAGTTTCTAGAAAAACCCAAGGTATGTTTGTTGTATTTAAGCAAATAAAAGTAAATTAAAAAAAAACAAAGTAAATTGTAGAGAATAATCAATGGAGAAAGATATTGGTCAAGGAATTCATCTTCAATCTTAGACATGTGTTTGCATATATGAATAGAATTACTATTTAATCTCTTGTGTTATCAAAAGCCTAGAGAATCAAGAAAGCAAGATAATCTATTAATTTCTCAAGTTCATTAACACACACATTAGGGCTGCGTATGTGAATTCTACCTAAAGAATAACCTAACGCCTTGCGCTAATCAAGTTCAATTCCTAGGAGCATTAAGTTTCAGAAATAGGCTAATCAATGCAATTGTCATGCGTTGCGCAAAACAATTCGGACAATGGTCAAACTCTACATATGATTACGAGAGTGTATCACTACAAACCGTAAACATATCATGCTACTTGTATTCAAGGTTATCGCTTGATGAAATACCCTAAAATAGCTATGGATTAAGATGAAAGTTCAATTAATTGGCCACTTAACTAATCAAACACCATAATCCTATCACAATACTTCAATCATGTGATCATAGAAACCGCAGAGAATTGAACGATAAACAAGAGAGAAAACTAATACATAAAGCACACACAAGTTTTAGAAATCGGACTACATCCTTAACCAATAATAGAGAATTTAGCTACTCATAGCTATGGAGTTCATCACAAAAAATATCAAAGGAATAAAGAAGAAGATGAACAAAAGCAAACCCTAGTTGTGTAACCCAAAACGGCTCGCAAAGTTCCAAGGAAAAGATATGAGATAAGATGATTTCCAAAAATTGTAGAATTCCTCTTTTTATAGCCTTTCTCTCCTTCCAAAACTAAGTTTTGTCTTCAAAGTCCATTAGATGTAAATCCACCAAGCCCACGAGAGAAGAAACCCATGTAGAAAATATGTCCAAAAGCGTCGCCGAAAATCGGGATTGTGGCCGGAAATCGGCCGGAAAGTCGCCGAAATCGCTCCGGTGACCGGCAAAGTCCGCCCGGTCACGGGTCAACGGGTCAAAGCGATCCGGCGAGTCAACTCGGGTCGGGACCGAGTTGTGTGAGTCGGGGAGCGAGTCACTGTCTGGATCGGTGAGTGAGATGAATGGCCAAGCCGGGGCCATGCTTTTGCACAGTGATTCCTCGATGCACAATCCTTGTGTCAGAAGCTAAATTCTGCCCACCATCTTGGCCCCGCTTATCATTTCATCTTCTCAAAGACAACCTCAACTCAATTCCCGTAATCAACAAAGATTCATCTCGGCGCCATTCAAATCTTCACTTAGTCGCCACTTCCATACTTGCTTATTTGGTAGCTTCTCGGCCTCTACCTGCAATGCACCCGCAATGCCACAAAGAAGCAACCAACACCGCAGCTTTTCGTTGACCTACCACTCCACCACACCGATACATTTGCAACTTAGTGCATCACCGCATTGACACACAGCACAACTCCACCGGCCATCAATCCATCATTGCATCATTGAATCACAGCACCACCCGAGACCCCATCTCGAATTTCACACAAAGAATCGCATCTCAACTCGAGGTCAAACCCAAAGATTAACACAACCAAGGCTGCACCTGCACTTCATCACTCCACCCACCCGAGTTGCTCCTCACTATTCTCGCAACTCATCACCTATGCAGTCCGCACCAAAGACACATTGCCTCAAATCCCAATAGCTCAAGCATTGCTCCGTGCCGACCAAGTCTTGAATCGGTCTCAAGTATCCCCCGTCAATCACCAGCCTTGAATATTACCACTGCTTGTAGTTCATTACAAAGACAAAGACCACCTTGAAAGCATCCACAAAGACCACCAACTCAAAGGCACTTAACCCTTGAATCCTCTTTTGTTCTCCCTCCTTTCATCATCGCATAGTCGTATCTATTCCAGCTCAACCATTTCAGGCCCAAGCCACTGCAACCACCATCTGAGCTACACCAGCAATGACTCCAAGCCACTGCAACACTCACTACCCATTATCATCATCTCAGTAGCCAACAATCATCACTGGCCTTCACAGCCACAATCCTTGTAGCCTGTAATTCATCTCAGACTTCAATCAACTCCATCACAACTCATGTAATCAGCAGCACCAACACTTCTTGCACCCAAACAGATCCTCCCGAGTCCCTACCGGTGTCTCCATATTCATGATGACTCCAGGTCCCTTGCCACTACAAAGACCACCAACAGAAACTCCTATTTCAGTAACAGCACCCGCCATCTATTCATGCCTTCCCCCCGAAGCTTCACTTGCATCACTACTACCAAGACCCAAATCCATCACTCATCTCAATTCATATCACCAGCTGCAATCTCAGTATGACTCAGCTCAGACCATCATCAGACTCCAACCCTGTAATTCCTTGTAATCAGCCCTGTCTTCATCAGGGCTATCTTCCAGCAGCATCCTCAACAACGGATTCCTAAAATCCAATGTACATCCATAGGAATCCTAATTCCATTCCCTTCAAACCCTCAACACAGAGTTACAATTTATTTTCCAATTCGAACTCTCGAAACCATTCACCAGCTTCTTCTCTAGTTAATTCCTAGATCCGAGTTTAACCCAATCTTCATTTCATCTCCAACTTCGCATCTCCATCATCTTACTCAAGATCTTTCAACAACGGCAGACTCCTCCCCGAGTTCAATTTCTCTTCAATATACTAACCCATCTCATCACGAAGCTAACTCATCATCACTTTCGATTCGACACATCGCCTTCTTCTACATTTGCAATTTCACTATCGAGATCACAACCCTAGCTTCTCAATCGACCCGTATGTACACATCAAACCCCGATTTAGTCTCCCGATTTCCTCACGTAAAACAAGTCGAAATTTGAGGGTGAGAATGATTTCCCTTTTCTCAACCAAATGATAAGGTTGCCTGTACGGCATTATTAAGGCACCCTGGAAAGTGGATATGGGCCACCAATAAATCTCTTTGTAGTGTCAGTCTGGGAACCGACAAGCTTAATTGTTGACTTTGCTTACAACCTTCTCATACATACGGACCGGAATGGCCTCGTTCTTTCGCCGATAGCTTCGCCTTTTTCTCCAATTGGGATGATTTCCGCTTCTTTTCCTCCGTGCGACTCCAGAGTACCTAATAACTCAAAAACACACATAAGATACATATTTTACAAGAAAACTCGCAAAGAAAGCATAAATACTAGATATTAAATACGGTGTATTCTACACCTATCAACGGAAGCAACTTTCTCAAGTTGTCTCCATTACATGCTTCAAAAATGTTCGTTGTATCGTTAATAATGAAAAAGGTTTCCTCTGTGATTTCTTAAAATGCAGTGAAATGCCATGTTATGGACCGAAACTAATGAATTTCACTTACAGAATTCACTCAATTGCATGTATATTGGAATTCACCCATTTTATTAGTTGTCGCTTGCACTAGTAGATGTCGTATGGATGATCTACAACTCTATGAGAACAAATCCAGTTTACAATGTGCAAATCTGTCTAAAATATGTCTTTGCATAAACATCATAAAATCGGTTTAATGGAAGTTAGAGGAAATGAAATGGTTGAGAAGTAAACAAGAGAAGGGTTAGGATGGTGTTTCCTATCTTGAACGCAATTGATGAATGAAAGCTTCAAAAAGAATAAGATGCAAATCTGGATGAATGATTGAGCGAGTGTGTCTACTGTTAACAAGAATACTTATATTAGTCTTTGTTATAAAACTCTATGCATAAATACGTTACTGTTAATAAAAATACTTTTGTTAGTCTCGGTTATAAACTATTGAATGAAGGATTAAATGGTTTGATTAGATATAATATCATTGTAGTTTGATTGCAGATACAATGCTATTGCTATATGCTGTGATTACAGGTATGAATAACAATGGAAGCAAAAAACTTGCTCAAGTTGACTCTAAAAATGGAAGCAAGTTGCTGCTAGTTGTCTCCAAATATGAAGGCAACTAACAAAAGTTGCCTCCTAAAAAAGTATACACATTGAGGAAACTTGCTCAGGTTGTCTCCATAAATTGAAGTAACTTGGTCCAGTTGTCTCCAAAGTATGGAAAGAAATCCTGGAGCAGAAAGATTAACACAAGCAAAAACTAAAAAGAAAAAGAAAGGTTCAATTCATAACAAGCTGAAAGAACAGTGTTTTAGAACAATCGCAACATAACAAGTTCAAAAAAAGGAAAAAAATGAAAAAATATCAAAGCAAAGATAACAAGTTCACCTTCATAAAAATATCAAAACAAAGATAACAAGTTTAAAATTGTTGAACATAGTCATATACAGGTTTGAAATATGAGGCCGCATTCGGAATGTTGGTGCACGAGCAGCTAGCCCATGGAGGTCTTCAGCATGTCTGGAGATTATGATCATGCCATATGATCATGCCACAGTAACTACATTTCCTTTTCATAGAGTGACCACAAGGAAAGCTATGTATTGGACACTAACTTTAAGTATCACCATCTTCACAACTCCGAAATCGGAAAAATATCTGCAATACAAATAAATACAAAATGAGTGGTTGAAAATGTTTAAAGCTACAAAACTGAACATAGTTATCACAAGTTGTGTCCAGAAATGGAAGCAACTTAATTAAGTTGTTTCCAGATGTAGAAGCAACTTAGTCAAGTTGTCTCCAAAAGTGGAAGAAACTTGGTCAAGTTGTTTCTAAAAACTGGAGTCCATGAACCTATGGTATCTCATTTTTACGTAATCTCTGCAACAACCATTTTTTAACTCAACACTTTGCATCCTCCTAACGGTAATTAAATCAGAAATGACATGGGAGATGCTTAAATTGCAAAAGTTCATCTCTAAGACAACCATTTTTACCTGACAAAACAAACTAAAACAAAAGTTAACCTTCAAAAGTGAAGGAAACTAGCACAAACTTGTCTCCGAATATGAGACAACCAACTCAAGTTGTCTTCAAAAGTGAAAGAAACTAGCACAAAGTTGTCTCTGAATCTGAGGCAACTAGCTCAAGTTGTCTTCAAAAATCAAAGCAACTAACACAAGTTGTCCCCAACAGAAAATACATATGAACAATTTATTAAAACAAAAATGAAGCCAACTAGCCCGAGTTGTCTCTAAATCCTGAAGCAACTTGTTCAAGTTGTCTCCAAAATAAGGAAGCAACTAGCACACGTTATATGCAAAGTGTTACACATATGAGTGAACCTGACGTGAATCGAACACTTATCTGCTGACATGGAGTCAGGTGTGCTACCATTGCACCACAAATTCGTCTTAAGAGATACCATATAGTTTACATGGATCAAAAACTAGAACACCAACAAACAAGAAACAAACCTATCGATGAGTGCCAAATAGTGCATATTTATACACCTTTTTATTGGCATTTTACTCATCTTTGCGCTTAGAAATCGAGATATTATCCCAGTTCTCGTGTTTTCTTTGTTTTCAAGAATAAATATTTGTATTAATTAATTTTGTGTTTTTAGGTAATAAATAAAGTCCGGAGAAACCGAGGAGCTAAAGAGCGAAGAATTGGAGTCAAACATCTATGGAGCAGATAGCCAAAGCCGCGCGCAAATCGGTTGCAACCCAACAAGGAAGACTTGGGCTAGAGCTACCCATGACCCGGATCCGAGCCCGCTCATTCTCGAGCCATTGAGATCTCCCTCGCCTACATCCAACGGTCGATCCTTCTTGCTCATCGTCCCTTGATGCATCCGCTCAACACCAAAACAGACCGTTCTTTTCCGAGCCGTTCGGATCATCTTCTCCTCATCCTACGGTCGCTCATTGTCTTCGCATCGTCTTCTCATCGCCGCACCTCGCTCAAACATCGAATTTATCAAACCCTTATCCCCTCGACCAAACACCCATTTTCCCATTTCACTTTCTCTTTCTCTTCCCCGACAGTTTGCAGAGCTCCACCTTCCTCTTCCCGACCAAGCTCGCAACACCATCTCCTCCACCATCTCCCCGCCACAACCACCAAGTACAACCATCCTCACCGCCTCCTAGAATCTCTCCATCTCTGTCATAGCTTCTTGCCCTAGGAGCTAAGATCGAGATAGAGAAAACTAGGGTTAGGGTTTCTCGAGCAGAGGGAGGAAACATCAATCAGAGACGGAGTGACAGAGCCGACAAGCGATTCAGAGATGTTTGAAGATTGGGTTTGATTTATTTTTGTATTTAATTTCGAATTTGATGAATTTAGGGTTTTGAATGTTTCATGTATAAATAGAAGATGAGGAAGATGTCTTAGGGTTCATGCCTGGGTTAGCCAGTGTATCAATTAGGGTTTAATTTGTAGTCTTAGTATGTTTTAATTCCATCAATTTGGGTGTTGTTGAAACCCTGGATTTTATGTTGAGAAAATCAGGTTTAATGTTGCTGTTCTTATTGTGCTTAATAGAAATAGGAAAGTAGTTAGCTAATTAACCCAATTCTCTTGTGATTGGTCAGATCTTGTAAGAAGACAAATGTAATACTAGGAGAGAATTGGGGTGAAAAGTGAATCAACTCTCCATTAACTACCAAGGAAGGTGTTATGTGCTTAATAAGGTATGAGTGATGCTTAGTAATTGACTAAGAAACCTGTGATAGAGTGTACTGTAATAAAACACTCTATACTAGGGGGGATTAGTAAGATTAGTGACACATTACTCTTTAGAATCATCCTTAGGAAGGTATAAGAACATAACATGAATTGAATTGCCTTAGCAAAGAGTCTAGTGGTGGATTCACCACCCTGGTACTTCCCATTGTCACATTTTATTTCTTTTACTTTAGTTCAGTTCACCATCACAACTTCTCAGTCGCTTCGACAAACAAAAACCCCCCCGTGTTACACATTACCACCGAAATTCGGTAGAAGTAAGCCTTTAGGTCACATATCGGCACCACAAGTCTCGTGGTTCGACCCGTACTTGCCGCGTCTCCGATAGACGTCGTTCACTTGCGGTATTACAAGTAGGTCATAAATTATACATATTCCGAGGCCTACCAAGTTTTTGGCGCCGCTGCCGGGGACTTGGCGTGTGCCCTGTGATTTTCGGCTAAGCTTTACTGATTCTCAACCCTGTATATATCCCTGCATCATTAGCCCTGTGTTAGTGTAGTATCCCTGCATAATTTAGTTTAACTTTGCTTCCTTGTGCAATGTTATTAGCATTGTTTTTGTGCATTATCCCTGCATAATTTAGTGTAGTATAGCTGTTAAGTTTTCTATGTTTGCTTCATTTACTTTTCTTTTGTTTTTTTTTAGTTTTTGCAACTTGTATTGCATTCTATCATTGCAATTTTTGGCTTAATCATTGTAACTTAGCTTAGTCATTGTATATCCTGCATCACTACCCTGTTTGAGCACCCTTGCTTTTGAAACTTGCTCATAACTTTACCTCATTCAGTGCTCAGTGCTCATTGCATTTTATTCATTCAGTGTGTCACACTGAATTTTGTTCAGAGCATTTGGTTCATTTAGCTGATAACCTGGCAGCTTGTGTACACTGCAATACAACAACTCAGCTGCATCACTCTCTGTGATAGCTGAACTTGCAGTGGTACCCGTGTTGCTGTGAAAGCCAACCCAAGAAAGACAAGAGCAAGGCGCATAACTTGAGCAGCCCCTGCAACTTATCGAATTCAGGTGAGTGGCCCCCTTTATAGATGAATGCTTTTGTGCCTCATAAGTGTATGATAAACTAGTTGCCGACTCTTTGCTAGAGTCTGTGCCGTAACCCTGAGCTCTGAGTTTGAGCACAAACCAATCTGCTTCTGAAATACCTGTGCTGTGCACAAGCTAAGTTTTTAATCAAGTCGGGTTGTGAATTGTCTTTGGCATTGCTTAATCTGTTGCTTTCAAGTTGCCAATCTGGGGCTGTGCTAGTTGTCCTGTGACTGCGCTTGTTAACCCGTTGACATCCCTTGCATGCTCTGTGACTTGTCTTGTGTTGTCAATCCTAAGCTTGGTCATCAACCATATCCGTGCATAGCTGAAAGAGACCTTGAATATCATGTGACTTGTTGAATCTGCTTGAGCCATGATCACATGAGAAATTAGCTTCCACGCTAGGTGTTGCATACACCTGAGTTGCATGAGCCACCTGAAGCTCACTCAGCTTGTATGCTCTGTAAACCTTAGTGAGCCATTTGCACTGTGACTTGTTGATACCCTAAAAACTAGTTGTCACCTGCCCTTGCCTTGTGTGATCCTGTGAGCCATCTGTGGTGTGTTGACTGCCAGACCTCACTCGCCTAGCTACCCTGCTCCCTTGCTAGCCCCTGAAGCTACAAGTTTGAGCTACCACCTGTGGAAGCTAACCTGTTGAGCCCTTATGCATGCTTGAACCCCTTGTGTTGTGCCAATCTGTGTTGCAACTGATTGAGTTGCCAACTAGTGCAAGTTGCTTCCCCTGTTAAAGTTGTGATCTCCTTGCTGTGCAAATCTGTGCTTACCCAAGTTGAATTTCCTTGTGTTTTCCCTGGCTCTGTGCAACTCAAATTTTGCTTAAATCCTACATAGAGACCTGACCAGCTGCAACAGCTAACCAGTGCATGAGCTGAGCACAGACCAGCCTGCACAACCACCAGGCTGTGTCAATTTTTGTGAAAATTCTGTGAGGTGTGTGCTCAGCTGAAGCCCTCAACCTGGGCTGAACATAACCTAGAGCCCACACCCAAAACTGAGACATGCTGTGCTTTTCAACTGGGCTGAGAACCACATCACTGGGCTGTACATCACTGGGCTGTTTATAACTGAAACCCAGTTCCACTGGGCTAACTAAACCCACTGCTGGGCTGCAATAACATGCACACAAACTGAGCCCACCCACTGGGCTTGCACTCTGCACAACCGGAGCCCACAATCATAGCTGGGCTGACTGACTCCAAAGCTGAGCTCTACACAAGCTGGGCTTGCATAAACTGGGTTGTGCAAAAACTTCAGCCCACATAACTTAGCCTTTAACCTGGGCTGTGCAACCAATCTGGGCCCACATCTTTTGGGCTAGAACCCAATTTCACTAGGTTTATCACAACCACTGGGCTTTGCTTAAACCAAACTGAGCCCACAGTTCCTGGGCTGCAAACAACTAATTCCCAATAAACCAAATCTAATCCCAATAAACCTGGGCTTCCCACATAAACCAAAGCTCCCAACAAAAGAATCGTTTTTTGGGGACCATGGTTTTTTTTGGGGGACCATGGTTTTTTTGGGGACTAATGTGTTCGGTTAGAAAATATTTTTTGCGACGTAACCGAACTTAGGTTCGGTTGAGAAATATTTTTTGCGACGTAACCGAACTATTGTTCGGTTGGAAAATGTTTTTGCAACTAAACCGAACTATTGTTCGGTTGGGAAATGTTTTTGCAACTAACCGAACTTATGTTCGGTTGGGAAATTTTTGCAACTAACCGAACTTATGTTCGGTTGGGAAATGTTTTTGCAACTAATTTTTGCAACTAACCGAACTGACCAGTTCGGTTGGGAAATGTTTTTGCAACTAACCGAACTTACCAGTTCAGTTGGTAATTCTTTTTGCAACTAACCGAACTTATGTTCGGTTGGGAAATGTTTTTTTAACTAACCGAACTTATGTTCGGTTGGGAAATTTTTTTGCAACTAACCGAACTTATGTTCGGTTGGTAAAGGTTTTTGCAACTAACCGAACTTTTCCCCAAAAAAACCATGGTCCCCCAAAAAAAACCTCGGTCCCCAAAAAACGATTCCAACAAAACCAAATGAATCCCATTGAAACCAAATCTCAATAAACCAAAGCCCACATAAACCAAACTAAATTTTGAGTTCAATTTGAGTACTAAATCATGTCAGATTTTGGTCCGCATCCGGGATGGAACCAAATCCATTAGAGAACTTGCTTACGGGCATCTTTCACAGGATGAACACCCCACATACCATAGTGACTTTAGGGAATTTTATGAGCCTTCTCAGAGCCCTGACTTCACATACCCTAATCATTATGATCACATACATCATCCACCACAGGTTGAAAATGAACAATTTTCTCATACCCAGTCATCACTTTTAGATCAATTAGAAGCTCGACTATCTGCTTTAGAAAGGCAATCTGCTTTAGAAAAGCAATCTGTCCAATCTAATTCCCTTAGGAAATATGAAATGTATGCTTGCACCTTATGTGGTGGCTTAGACCACCCTGTTGAGTACTGTTATATTCTGCATGCTTTTAGACAGTCTAGGGAAAACCATGATAATCCAATGTACGAAGTGTCTAGAAGTGACTATTGGGACCATAATCAACCTGCACACATGCATCATTCACCACAGTGGGGAGATGAACAATTTTATACTCCCCCAACTCCTAGTTTGCAATCAACAATGGAAACACTCATGGAGGAAAAGGCTAGGCTTGAAATGAATGCAATGCATGACCATCCACATAGCAACATGTCTGAGCATCCCTTCTCTAGTGAACCTTTTGCACAAACATACACTGAATATGAACCTAATCTAGAGGTAAATGAGTACACTAGAAATGCTACAATTTTGAATGGGGAGATGAATTTTTGCTATGATGATGATGAATATGATATGTTAGAAGAGCATGTGCATGCTGAAAATATGATGGAATCTTTTGGTTCAGAGACATTATGCGCCTCTTCTGTGAACCCTATGAGCTTAGTTTTGTGAAATTCTTCAGTGAATGTGAGCATGCTTCACAACTTGTTTGTGACTTAGAAAAGGATGAATCTTCTGTTGACACTAATGTTCTTTTGGATCATGATATTATTGTTATGTCTGATTCCCTTCCCATGTCACAATATGTTGCCTCCTCTGATGAATTTGACATGGAAATTGATGAATTGTCCTGTGAAAATGAACATGATTTACCCTCTTTTGACTTTAGGAAAGTGTGTGATGGTACAAATGATTTTATACATGAAAATAACTTGGATGTACCTAACCTCTCTCTTGAGTCACAAATTGAAACTCCTTCACCCAACCTAGGTGTAGTTTGTCACAAAATTGCAAAACCAACTTTTCTAAAAATGCCTAACTTAGGCCTAGAGCTTTGTGCTTCCCAAGTCCTCTTGGACTATTTTGCATCAAAGTATAACACTCTTAAGGAGCCACGGTTGGAATGTGTATGTCCACTTGCTTTTAGCAAAACTCACTTTGAGTTAGACCTTTTGCATGATGTACCTTTAAAATTGCAAGATGTTGTGCTTTCAAACACACCCGTTCACAAGTTTAGGTTTGGGGGAAACTCATTCCCATTTGCAGTCTTACTTGCACTCTCATTTTATATTTGTGTAAGGCTGTTAATGTGTGTATATTTTTTCTATTGGGTTGATCCTCAACTCTTTAGACTGTTGGTTTATGGTGACTTTTCATTGTATATATCCGAGGGGACTTGTTAAATTTTCTTTTCTTGAATCGGTTGAGTCTTCATGCGCATATATTATGCTAATCCGATATGATCTCCGTTGAGAATGTTGGATTCTAGCCTTGACTAAAAGAAGCTCAACCTTGCTCCGCCGACATCCGGTAATCTCTTCCTTTTCTCTTATCGCATAGTTCTCATGGTATGTGACTTGTTTAAAATTTTCCTATCTCGTTGACACATTGAGGACAATGTTTGATTTAGGTTTGGGGGTGCATTTGCATATTTTTGCATATAGAGTTTTTAGTCTTTTTAATCTTTTATTTTCATTAAAAAAAAAAAAAAAAAAAAAAAAAAAATATTCAAAAATTCAAAAACTTTTTGCAAATGAAAACCTCCAACTTTTAGAGATTTTAGAGTCACTAGCATGCTTTTAGCTACGTTTACATAGAGAATCTGACCGAAATAACAGAAGTTAGAGGTACCGAAGAACGCAATCGGGTTTCTTAGCTGATTAGAGCGTTAAAATTGGATTTAACCATACCGGAGGGCGAATTAGGTGCTGTTTAGATATTCGGTAGTAGAATTGTGATCAACCATAGTGGAGACTACCCATTTTACATCAAGTGAGGCACCAACCTTCAATTTTTGCAACTTTCTAGAAAAGCTGTTAGAGTGTGTGTCACCGTACGTCAATTCCGGGTAGGAATGGTGAGCTACCCAACTTCGCACCAATTTCAGCACTACTTTTGATCTCTTGAGTGCTAGTTTTTGTCAATCATGAGGGTGACGTCTAAAGATGAAAACTCCTTCTAAATACCGATTTGTAGTTAGCATCACTCTCTCTCTCAATCAACAAGACCCATAGAAACACATCATCACAACAAACGGAGCATCATCGAATATGGAAAGAAAAATTGATATAGTCCAAGGTTTATGTGCAACAAAGAAAAGAAAATAGGATGAGAATTAATAAAATTTATAAAATCAAGACAATACAAGTTGTGGAAAAATTGAGTCATAAACTCCTTTGTCCATGGAGTTAGTTGTTTCATTATTTGTATTTTTATTTTCACTTTTTGTAAAAAAAAAAAAAAAAAAAAAAAAATCAAAAAATCAAAAAAAAAAAATATTGTAGTTTATTTTTGCTTGCCACCATGGTAAAGAAGAATTGAAAAAGAAAAATCCAAACAACAAGGAATTTGAGTAGAAAAGTTAAAATGTGTCAAGTTTTGTGAAGTTTAGAAGTTCGTCATCAACAAGTGAAGACCGAAGACCGAAGATTGAAGACGTTTCTATGGTTCTTATGAGAGAGTGATATTAATTGCCGATCGGGTGAGAAGTGAGTGAGTACTCCCACCCCTTGCTAATGGTTGATTTCTTAGAGATCATCGAAAAAGATTCTTTTGTCCACACTTCGTGGAGTCTCCGTAAATTATTTCGGAAGGTTATCCTTCTTACCTACAACGTGTGCGATTTCTCTCTTTATTCCCGCGCTCGCACACATGAGAGACTAAAAAAGCGGTCTTTTTGAGTGCAATTATCATAAAACCCTAATGGTGAGGCGAAGTTGAGACTTATGATCACAATCGAATCCGAATTCTTTCATATGGTATGGTTACTTCTCGCTCAAAGACTTAAGGATGAGAAGGCGTTCTTTGGTAGTTCTAACCTTCTCGTTACTAGCATGCGAAACTCTATGTCCTCATAGCTTCTTCGATTCTTGAGACTCTTTTACACTCCGAAGTTGGAGAAGGTTTTGTGGGTACACCTCCTGCAAAACCCTCACGAGACTACAACTCGTCCACTAGGGACACCTAGCGGTTTAAAGGCTTAGTGCATACGCTAAATGCATTCGAGAGACTGCGACAGGGGGTATAGTTAGGATTTCTTCATTTCTCGTTTCACTTGAGGACAAGTAAAATTCAGGTTTGGGGTATTTGATGAGTGCCAAATAGTGCATATTTATACACCTTTTTATTGGCATTTTACTCATCTTTTGCGCTTAGAAATCGGATATTATCCTGCATTCTGTGTTTTCTTTGTTTTCAAGAATAAATATTTGTATTAATTAATTTTGTGTTTTTAGGTAATAAATAAAGTCCTAGAGAAACTGAGGAGCTAAAGAGCGAAGAATTGGAGTCAAACATCTATGGAGCAGATAGCCAAAGCCCGCGCGCAAATCAGTTGCAACCCAACAAGGAAGACTTGGGCTAGAGCTACCCATGTGTAGTTGCAGGAAATCCCACACTACACCCCTTACTCAGTTTTACTTAACTAATCCATTAAAAGATGTGTGATCAAGAATATTTATTAATTGATTCCATGAAATGTTTACACAAGACAATAGAATTACACTTGGAAATTAAAGCGCTCTTAAACTTTCTCTCTCCTAATGACTTGCTTCACCCTTCAAAAAGATCTCTCCTTTCAACAGATTCACTTAGCCCTTTATATAGGGTAATACATAGTGGATGACAGCTAAACTATCCTTTATTTTCGGGAATGTCTCGCGAAGTGTCGCAAATGCACAAATATTCATTCTCGCGACACTTCTTAGCCCTCGCCAGGTTTCGTGTCTTCCAATTGTTTTGTTTGTCGTTATTCATCGCGTCGTTTATTTTAGCTCCCTGCGACTCCCTCGCGACACCGTCGTTTATTAATCCCGCGAACCTTGTACGTTGCGATATTATGATCCTACATCTTGCCTCTTTTTCCTTGAATATTGCTTGAAGAGCGATTTCAAGGAAAAAATTCATTGTTGTAGTAATCCTTGGTTTTAATTGGTGAAGGAACGAGCGAGAGAATACTTTTCTTGAAAAGTACGTACTTGCCTCTATTCTCTTGGCGAAGTTCCGGAGCTTCTTTGTAATATATATATGAAGCGTCATTTCTTGCCTCATGAGTTACGGAAAATAATCAATCTCGCAAGCTCTTCTCGTCTGTTAGGAAATATGTTGTGCGATATTTGGATCCTACTAAAATTCCTTCCGCCAGGTTTCCTTGGGTTTAGTAGTGACCGTTTACACGTGTCTATATTTACCCCTTTTACCGGTGCATTTAATGTTATCCGGTCGTAATATTTTTTCTCATCTATTTATAGGAGTGTCCCCTGTGAAGAATTTTCCTTTTCTTTTTCTTCTTCTTCATCGTCTGCAAGTGTTCTTCTTCTTCATCGTTCTGCAAGTGTTTGCCTGCTTTTCTCTCACCATCTTCTTTACCACTTTTGCTATTTCTTACCAGTTGTTGTTCTCATGGCGTCCAGGTTTGTTAATCTTGCCATATCTGACTGATTTTGTGGTTGATTAATTTTGAGATTATTTTTTCTTGTTAAAATCACACTGGTATGATTAATTTTGTAGTTTTCTTTCTGCCATTGTTGTTTAGCAAGAACCAACCCAGAACTAAATTTACCGTGAAGAACCCTCTTCTTTCTTTGGGTTCGCCGTCGAAATCTACTTCGCAACAAGAATCCTTTGCGCAACCAAAGCCCTCTTCGCGAGCAAAATCTATGGCTTCAAACAGAAAGTCTGCGAGTGACAAGGTATTTAAGAAACATTTGTTTTTTATTAACAATATATTGTTGCCTCTGTTTCTTATTTAACTTGTTATTCGCAGGATGATGGAAGTATTGACAAAACTCCTAAAAGACTTCGCCAACCCAAGCCTGTTACTCCCAGTGTTTCCTTTCCCTCCTTTACACCTTCTTCTCCGGTTGCGAAATCATCGCAAGATGATTTCTTGGCTGATTCTCACGAGAACATTACTAATGACAGCATTCCTATACCTGAACTCTTCGCAGATCAGGCTCCTCATAATAGTCCTACTATTCATGCCTCTGGCATTTCTCCAGCCATCATCCTTCCCGAGACTTCCTTTCCTCGTGACGCTGCCTTGATGAAAGATGGCCCGTCTCCTCCTTCCACTGCTATCATTGCTTCTTCATCCGAGCAAATCCCTCTTACCAAAGAAAATTTGGAAGGGATAGAAGTGGCTCTCAAAGTCCTTTCAGATCTTGTGAATGATGCCAAGAAAACTTCCGTCGACCCTGTCAAGTCTGATGTTTGCGAGATTCTAAGTAAATATCTTGGTCCTGATAGGTTTTCAAAGCATCTTTGGTTCAAGAAATCACTAGATTGAGGGATGATCTCAAGCTATGACCGAGAGATGTAACATTTCCATCTTGAAAATCAAAAATTTCACAACATCTCGCTAGACCGTGATAATCTTCGCAGGAAGAATGAGGAGTTAAAAGGTATGCTCTCGCGACCCCATCATTTTTTTTTTTTTTTTTTTTTTTTTTTTCTCAACCCCTTGTCTCCGCTCTTCAAGCCCAAAACCCGAAAACGAACAATGGAGATATATCAATTGGAATCCATTGGTGAAGAAGTTCGTGTTGAAAGAGACGCTTGGATGGAGCAATATAACTACTTAAATAGTCTTCATACATATGCTGCCGACCAAATAAATAATTTGTCTAAAGAAAACATCGTGTTAGCTCAGAGTCAAGACTCATTAAGTAATGATTTATCTCGTCTCTCTTATTCTTTGAATAAAGCTAATTTGGAAATGGAAACTTTATCAGATGAGAACGGAACTCTTTCCCAAGAAAAGCGTTCTCTATTAAACAAAGTGGCGACCTATTCGCAACAATATAATTCTTGTCAAAAATTATGTGAAGAACAAGAACGAGCTATTCACACGGCGAGGAGTCGACTTGAAGAAGTTACAGTGGCCGAGAGATAAACTTATTCAAGGTAGAATATCCTTGAGTGTAAAAGCGAACCAATTCAAGGATCAATGTTCTCGGCTAGAAAAATCCAATTCTTCGCTTGTTCTTGAGAATGCCATACTTATTTCCAACGAAAAAACCTTGCGATCTCGCCTGAAGGGCTTAGTTGGGGACACATTCGATGACGCCATGGACCGATTGGGAAATAGTTGTTCGTCTTTTATTCAGCATCTTGTTTCTCAAAAGGAAGGTAGTCATATTATTTGACTACCTTAATTCATTTATGAATCCCATAATCTTTAAGATTCTCTTTTAATCTTTACTTATTCAATTGTTATGCGGATTTTGAGAAAAGCTTCGCTCTGTTATTATTTCTACTCTCAAGTCGGACAACTCTAAACTTCGCAAAGAAAATGGGTCGCTTGCTACTTCCCTTGCTCTTTCTCGCGATCGTGCCGAAAGGAGATTTGACTATATGTCGATTGTAAGGACATAGATAGTAAAAATCAGCAGAAAGCGCTCCTTCGTCAATTTCATCTCAAGGCCGAGGTCATTGTGAATGACATTTTATTGTCTAAATCTCTTGAACCTGTTCGTGTCAAACCTTTAGAAGTAAGTGATGATGAAGTCCCCAACTCTCCTGATGATGATTATGATTATGAAAGAGGCGAAGATGTCGCCAATGCCGAAGTTGTCAATAAAAATCTTCTTTGAAAAAATTTACGACGAAATTCCATTCTCTGGCGAAGTTTGAAGTGAGAAAATTATTGGCGAAAATGATAACATTGATGTAGAAAATTAACTGCTTTGTAACTTTGCTGCAACTTTCTTTTTGTTTTGAAAGATTAAATCCCTTGTTGAACAATTCTCTTATCTTCTTCTTCTTAACTATGACTATAATCTCGCAAGTTTATTCGCTTACATTTTTATGAAATGATTTTTACTCAGTCATCCTCATTTTTGAAATGTATTCTTCACTGATGTCGAATTTTATATTGCGACGAGGTCGCAGGTATCTCCATGAATGGAGAAACCTACTTTTCTCACCTTATCATTTCGGTAGTCTTTATTTTATCTCTTCTTGTTGCGACAAGGTCGCAGCCGCCTTTACATTTTCATGCAATGGCCCATTGACCTTGCCTTATCATTTTTGTGTGGTCTTCCAAGTTAGACCTCCCTAATTAGAGGTCTTCCCCGCCACCTATCATTGCGACAAAATCGCGGGACGTCTTTACACTTGCATGTAAAGACCCATTGATCTTGCCTTATCATTTTCCAAGTATTTTTGCCTCTGCAGGATGTTTTAGTTGCGACAATATGACAGGTCTAGATATCCTTGCGAACATAAAGCCCCATGACATTGCCGTCTTGCGACGAAATCGCAGGACGTCCGTACACTTTCGTGTAAAGACCCATTGATCTCGCCTTACCCTCGCGTTAGTATTATTGCCTCTGCAGGATCATTGCACAAATATGACAAGCCTAAATTCTCTTGCGAAAACACAGCCTTATGACATTTGCGTCTGTTTTGACACTCCCCCTAATGGAGAGCGTCGCCCTTATCATCTCCCCGGTTGCCCCTTCAAGGAGGCGAAACATCGGCCATACAAGACTAGCTCCTCCCATCCGGTCTTAACAACAACCAGTTGTTTTCGCAGCCTCTTATCCCTTATACCTATAGGGTTTATGGTTACGAGACTGCACCTAAGTGGAGTTTTCTTCGGGCGAGTGCAACATATGCCAAGACTTGCCAAGAATGGCCGGGGTAGGTTCATCCATCCAGGGCACTCGGCTCAACCGTGTACCTCGGCGCCTTGAGCATACACGACTCCTTGGAAGAGACCCTCGGTCGCCCAACCGGGTATAACCTTATATATATAGTTGGGAATCCAAGGTACCTCTTCCGGATAGGCTTTCATGGGCCCCAAATTTTCATGACTCAGGCTTCAGGAGCGGTGTAACCTTCCCCCTGAGCCATGTCGAGAGATACCCCCTTATATGACGCACTTTAGGTCTTACATTTGCCTCTTACGAAATGTTATTCGCGAACTAGGGTGTACGCCATAAAGGTTCGTCCCATTCTTTTGTTTGTTCATTTTTGTTAAGCCATTCATGACTCTTTGTTATTCTTATCGCGAGATCTTCGCGGATTTTCTCTGCATTTTATTGAATTTCGCAAATATTTTGCGTAGAAGTACTTCATCTTAATTCATTTTTCCTCTCCCATTTTTATGGGTAATATTTCTTTAGATATAATCTATTCCATGGTCTACCCAATTTTTGTCCCACATCTTTTCCTTCGGGATCCATCAATCTATATGCCCCTGTACCAACTACCTCTTTGATGATATAAGGTCCATCCCATTTTCTCGCCAACTTGCCTCCACTTTCACGTTGATATATTGGGGTTTCTCGCAGCACCAAGTCTCCTGGTTGGAACTCACGTATTTTGACACGCTTGTTATATTCTCTAGCCAGTCTTCGCTGATAATTCTCCATGTGTCGCAATGCCTTTTCTCGTTTTTCTTCCAATTCATCCAACTTGATTAGAATGTTGCATGCGCTAAGATTTTTCTCCCAAACCTCTTTTTTGGTTGTCGGAATCATGACCTCTGTTGGGAGTACTGCTTCAACTCCATAAGTTAAGCAAAAAGGGGACATTCCTGTGGCTTCTCTTCTAGTTGTATTATAAGCCCATACTGCATTGTGTACTTGTTCGCACCATCCCCTATTGTGTCCTTCCAACTTTTTCTTCGGTATGTCGGCAATTGTTTTGTTTGTTGCCTCCGCTTGGCCGTTAGCTTGCGGATATAATGGAGTTGATTTCCCACATCTTATCTGAAATGCATTAAGCAGCAACTCTATATTTTGCCCTTCAAACTGCTTCCCATTGTCAGATACCAATTGTGCGGGAATCCCAAATCTGCATATAATATTTTCAAATATGAAAGTAAAGACATCCTTATCGCGAATGTGCTGGACCGCTTTCACCTCTGCCCATTTTGTGAAATAGTCCGTTGCGACGATTAAGTACCTTCTTTGTCCTGTTCCTGGTAAAAATGGTCCCACAATATCTAAACCCCACTTTCCAAAAGGCCACACACTTGTGGAAGAATTTAACAGTGCCCCTGGCGCGTGTATCTTTTTCCCATGTCTTTGACAGTCCTCGCAGCGTCTTGATATTGCTCTCGCGTCCTCATGCATATATGGCCAATAATATCCTTGCGTCTTTGCCTTGTATGCCAAAGATCTCCCGCCGCTATGATTTCCGGCATCCCCACTATGCAGCATTTTCAATATGGTTTCTCCTTCTTTCCTTGTTAGACATCGAAGTGAAGGCCCATCAAAAGATCGCCGATAAAGCACGCCATCTCGTAATTCATAATTTGTTGCCCGGCTCTTTAACTTGTGTGCCTCCAATCTATTTCTTGGTACCTCTCCTTTCATTAAGTACGCATGAAGTTCCACTCTCCAGTCTTCCTCGCGACATTGCATTTCATCTACCACCATCATTATATCTCTTCTTGTTCTTCTCCTTTATTAATTGATGGCGCCCGATAGTGTCTCGTATTTTGATATTCCTCGTGATCGGGTCTGTCATCATACTTGATATAAAGGCAAAAGCGTCTGCGAGTCTATTATCTCTCCTTGATATGTGCCTCCATTTTATTTTCGGTATCTGTGTTGGAAACAATTCTTCGACATGCTTCTTATACTTTTTCAAAGACGGATTATTTGTAGTGTATTTCTCTATTACCTGGTGAATTGCTAATTGCGAATCACTGGTAATCCTTATATTCTCCAATTTCATTTCTATTGCAAGTCGCAGAGCATGTATTATAGCTTCATACTCTGTTTCATTATTCGTGGATTCAAACTCCAATCTAAAAGAAAAAGCTAATTTATTTCCTTCCGGTGAAATCATAACAATTCCCACTCCATTTCCTTCTCCATTTGATGATCCATCTACTAATATTTCCCATCTGTCTCAGCTCGGTTAGCGGGTCTTTTGGGTCTCCATACTCTTCTTCTACATCCATCATCTCATCTATCGCTTCATCTTCTTCTAAGGGAAATTCTGCTAAAAAAGTCTGCGACAACCTGTGACTTAGTTGAGGATAATATCTCATACTTGAGTTTACAATGGCTTATTTGAGCATTCCATCTTTCAACTCTTCCCGATCTTTTTGAGTGTTTCATCACTGACTCAATTGGTATTTTCGTTACTACCTTAATAGTATGCGCTTGAAAATATATGCGAAGCTTGAATGTTGCATAAACTAATGCCAGGATTAATTTTTCGATCTTGAATAATTTCTTTCTGCGGCATTGAAAGTTTTGCTGATATAATAGATTGGTTTTTCTACTCCTGCGTCCGTTCGCAGTAAAACTGCACTTAAGGCATGCGAAGTTGTCGCGAGGTATATTAATAATTCCTCTCCTGGTTCTGCCTTCTGCATAATGGATATATCCATTAAATGCTCTTTGATCCCTTGTAAAGCCTTTTCACATTCGTCCGTCCACTTAAATTTCGATCCTTTTTTCAAAACGCTGAAAAAATGTTTACACTTATCAGATGACCGCGAGATGAACCTTCCTAGTGATGCTAACAACCCATTCAGCTTTTGAACATCCTTTACTGTCGCAGGTGTCGGCATATCGCGAACTGCTTTTACTTTCTCCGGGTCAACGTGTATTCCTTCCTTTGATACAATGTAACCCAAGAACTTCCCTGACGCAACTCCGAAGGTACATTTTTCTGGATTGACTTTGATGTTGAAACGCCTCATTTGCTCAAAAATTTCTTTCAGGTCTCGCACGTGATCTTCTGCCTTCTTACTTTTTACCAGCATGTCATCTACGTATACCTCTAGTGTTTTATGTATCCATTCTGCGAATACCTCTTCTACCATCCTTTGATACGTTGCTCCAGCATTTCGCAAACCAAACGGCATTTTAGTATAGCAGTATAATCCTCTTGGAGCGAAGAAAGCAGTATGCTCTTGATCTTCCTCGGCGAGAGGAATCTGGTTGTAACCTTTGTATCCGTCCAGAGATGATACTCTTTCATTCCCGGCCGCTGATTCGACTAGTTGTGGAATATCTGGCAATGGAAAACTGTCTTTAGGGCAAGCTTTATTTAAATCAGTGAAATCAATGCAAATCCTTATTCCCTTGTTCTTCTTTGGAACTATAACCATATTCGCTATCCATTCGGGATATTTTGCTTGTCTAATAATTCCCGCATCCGGCATCTTCTGCAGCTTCTTCTTCTATCTGCGAGGTGATATCTTTGTTGCTATCTTTCTAATTCTTTGTTTAAATGGCTTCACATTTTTATCAATTTCTAACTTGTGACAGGCTATCGACGGATCTATACCAGGCATTTCATCCATATCCCACGCGAAGATGTCTTTATAATCTCGCAACAGATCGACAGTTCTTTTCTCTTCATCCGCTCCCATGTTAGTTCCAATCTTTAGCATCTTGGGTTTTTCCTTAGTTCCAATATTCACTTCTTTGGTTTGTTCTGCCGCGACGTAACTGGCCTTCGGTTCTCCCATAGGGGTTGGTCCTTTTGGTTCTTTCGCAAGATCAGTTTTTTCTCCCGAGGTCTCGCTAGGTATGCCTTTTCCTTCCTTTGCTCTTATCATGTAAACTCTGAACTCTTCTTCTTTCTTATCCGCCCTCGCCATCTTTTTGCGATACTTTGATATATTCTTTCGCTTGTTTACTTGTTCCTCGCAACACTTTACTTCATTTTGATAATATATTCTTCCTTTAGTAGTATCCCCTTTGATCTCGCCGATTCCGGTTGGTGTAGGAAACTTGATACATTGATGAAGCGTCGACGCCACAGCTTTTATTGCATGTACCCATGGTCTTCCTAGTAATAAGTTATACGGTGATTCCATATCTACTACGCTCAATGTCACCTGTGTCTCGATTCCTCCTAATGGAATACGTATTTTTATCTCCCCTTTAACTTTTGTTATGGATTTACCAAAACCTTGAATATTGTATGCCGCGAAAATCATATCTTCGTCTTTATATCCCATCTTTTTGTAAGCGTGATAGAACATGATGTTCACCAGACTCCCTGTATCGATTAAAACTCCATTCACCACCCATGTTTTCACCGTGTTCTCCGATTCCTCTCCTTCCTTATACGCGTTGATTGCGATCACCAATGGAGATGTGTGATCCAAATTTTCTTTGGATATTTCACCCGCCGTGAATGTTATCTCTTGCTTTTCCCAATCCTTCAAAGGTGATGCCATTTCTCTATCCGTAATCTTCTTTCCTTCAAAATCCCGTTTGTGTATTCTTCCTCTGATATTTTCATGAAATTCACTAATCATTGCTCTCGTGTCTGTGCTGCATGCCATATCTTTTTCCTCTGCCTCATCCGATTTAAGATTTTCCTTTCTCATTTTCCTGATTTAAACAACTTTAATTACAATATTCTCTCTTTTACCAATGATTCTCCCTGTTTCTAGCGCATATGTAGTTGCAGGAAATCCCACACTACACCCCTTACTCGGTTTTACTTAACTAATCCATTAAAAGATGTGTGATCGAGAATATTTATTAATTGATTCCATGAAATGTTTACACAAGACAATAGAATTACACTTGGAAATTAAAGCGCTCTTAAACTTTCTCTCTCCTAATGACTTGCTTCACCCTTCAAAAAGATCTCTCCTTTCAACAGATTCACTTAGCCCTTTATATAGGGTAATACATAGTGGATGACAGCTAAACTATCCTTTATTTTCGGGAATGTCTCGCGAAGTGTCGCAAATGCACAAATATTCATTCTCGCGACACTTCTTAGCCCTCGCCAGGTTTCGTGTCTTCCAATTGTTTCGTTTGTCGTTATTCATCGCGTCGTTTATTTTAGCTCCCTGCGACTCCCTCGCGACACCGTCGTTTATTAATCCCGCGAACCTTGTACGTTGCGATATTATGATCCTACACCATGACCCGGATCCGAGCCCGCTCATTCTGAGCCATTGAGATCTCCCTCAGCTACATCCAACGGTCGATCCTTCTTGCTCATCGTCCCTTGATGCATCCGCTCAACACTAAAACAGCCCGTCCTTTCCGAGCCGTTCAGATCATCTACTCCTCATCCCACGGTCGCTCAGCCCTTCGCATCGTCTTCTCGATGCACCTGCTCAACACCGAATTTATCAAACCCTTATCCCCTCGACCAAACACCCATTTTCCCATTTCACTTTCTCTTTCTCTTCCCCGACAGTTTTTGAGCTCCACCTTCCTCTTCCCCGACCAAGCTCGCAACACCATCTCCTCCACCATCTCCCTCCACAACCACCAAGACAACCATCCTCACCGCCTCCTAGAATCTCTCCATCTCTGTCATAGCTTCTTGCCCTAAGAGCTAAGATCGAGATAGAGAAAACTAGGGTTAGGGTTTCTCGAGCAGAGGGAGGAAACATCAATCAGAGACGGAGTGACAGAGCCGACAAGCGATTCAGAGATGTTTGAAGATTGGGTTTGATTTATTTTTGTATTTAATTTCGAATTTGATGAATTTAGGGTTTTGAATGTTTCATGTATAAATAGAAGATGAGGAAGATGTTTTAGGGTTCATGCCTGGGTTAGCCAGTGTATCAATTAGGGTTTAATTTGTAGTCTTAGTATGTTTTAATTCCATCAGCTGGGGTGTTGTTGAAACCCTGGATTTTATGTTGAGAAAATCAGTTTAATGTTGCTGTTCTTATTGTGCTTAATAGAAATAGGAAAGTAGTTAGCTAATTAACCCAATTCTTTTGTGATTGGCTGTCTTCCGTAAGAAGACAAACCAATACTAGGAGAGAATTGGAGTGAAAAGTGAATCAACTCTCCATTAACTACCAAGGAAGGTGTTTTGTGCTTAATAAGGTATGAGTGATGCTTAGTAATTGACTAAGAAACTTTGTGATAGAGTGTACTGTAATAAGACACTCTATACTAGGGGGGGATTAGTAAGATTAGTGACACATTACTCTTTAGAATCATCCTTAGGAAGGTATAAGAACATAACATGAATTGAATTGCCTTAGCAAAGAGTCTAGTGGTGGATTCACCACCCTGGTACTTCCCATTGTCACATTTTATTTCTTTTACTTTAGTTCAGTTCACCATCACAACTTCTCAGTCGCTTCGACAAACAAAAACCCCCCCTGTGTTACACATTACCACCTGAAATTCAGTAGAAGTAAGCCTTTAGGTCACATATCGGCACCACAAGTCTCTGTGGTTCTACCCGTACTTGCCGCGTCTCCGATAGACGCCGTGCACTTGCGGTATTACAAGTAGGTCATAAATTATACATCTTCTCAGGCCTACCACCTACAGTAAACAAGACAAAGAAAATAACATAGATATTGGACTCTAGAATTTCCTGGAAATTTAAGTGCTACCTAATAGTAGTGAAATGAGTTTACACATTGACAAGTAGCAGCAACCTTAAAGTTTTCCTATGAATGTGGTTTATAAGATCTGGTACACATCCATCCAGGGAACTATAATTTGAAGAAACCGTAAAGACTTTCACAAAACCAGGTTGCTTATAAGTAAAAAATAGCATGGCGAACTAAAATAATTAAAGCAATAACAAAAGATTCATATTCAGTAGGGAAAAACAAAGTATCATCATTGTACTACAAATCCTACAATTAACTCATTGACAAATTATTAAAAAAAAAATCTAAGTTGATAGCTATTCAATAAGGTCCAAACAAAAATCCGTCTCCTAAAAGTAGTCAAAGACCCATTATCATTAACTACTACCGACTATCTCATCGCCTTTTATAACATCAACAACACCATAGTTTCAGAAACAGTTCAAATATTAGGTACACAATCTAAGTTTCATACAAATCTGATTCACACAACAACCAAAATAGATTTAACAAACGAGAGCATTTCCACAAAATGTAAATAAGAATTTTTACCCTTTGGTTCCTCTTGGGACTATTGCAGTATCAGGGTGACTTCCAAGAACATGTTGCACAACAAAATTCCTGCGAAATACAAGAGTATAACCCATCAAATGATTACATGATCAGATGAAACTAAACCCAAATTTATGCATAAAGAGATTATAATTAGTTACCATGACGTACTGCTGTTGAAATTGAACACAAAAAAAAAAAAAAAAAAAAATTACATTTTTCCAACCTCATGACCACCACCACCAACAACAATCATGTTACAACACCACCACCCGAAACATACATAACATTTTAAAGATGATGAATTTGGAGTTACATTCATGGATTCGGTCAAAGTAAAAACTAATTAGTACAACACGATAAAGAGATCAAACCTTTTCCTTATCATCAAGTTACTCAATGAAATTAGTGAGTGAGTTTACATACTGAATGAATTAACTCCAACACCTGTTAAAATCTATTGCATCAACCTTAAATCCAGCTTCTGTTAAAAGTGTCATAGTTTTATACCGACACCAAGCACCAAACCCACCTCCATGAACAAGGACAAAATGTTTCGCCTCCAAATCATCAACGTTTATATCCTGTACGTGTCAATGGAAATTAGAAATAAATTTGATAGTATCATCAATATTTTACTGGAATTCAAAATAAAAAAAATCAGTGGATCAGTAGATGAACGAGAACAACAATAGGAATTGCACATTATGACTTTATACCTATATACTTCCCCATTTTTTTAACACTTCTGAAATTTGTATAGCCAATCCTATTGTAGGGAAAATGCAAATTGCTTAAGGAGCTTTCAGATTAAAATTCACACGACAAAACATTCCACTAAGAAAATAGGTAGTCTTACCAGTACCGTTATGAGATTGTGCAACTAAGTCTTTACAAGAGGTTTCAAAATCATAGGTAAAGTTACTGACTGAGAACATTTACCACTAAAATTATGCCCTAAGTACAGGCACAAACCAAGCCGCAATCCATACTTTAGATCCAAATTTCTCATTATCAATAAGCAGTTAATAAATTATCTTCTGATCCCGTTCCATCAAAAATAGTTGTAGCTGTATCAAATAGATCTGAAATTCGAGTTGGTTGTTGATTGAGAAGAAGAAAAACTTTTAATTGAGAAACTAAAATCGAGTCGATAAACATCAAAATAAAAATTAATATGAAGTTAAGTGAGATATGATGAAATTAGGTTATCCACTTACAATTTTTAATCGGAATCAACTTAGGTCGATTCTTCGTAATATGTAAAGTGTAAACTTCATTTTCCATCTACCAAAACCAAACCAGAAATAATTTGATAGATTTGTTGATAATAACGGCGGATATGACAGAGGTGGTGGTGCTGGTTGTGGTGGAGGAAATCGAGATGGTGATGGGAGCGATGCAGATGGTGGTGGGAGCGATGGAGGCGATTGAGATTTTTCTTCTGCGTTATTAGAAATAAAGAAGAAGAAGAGATGGAAGGTTAAAAATGAGATTACGAAAATTATGTTTTTAATTAAAATTTCAATTATTCCATTGGGGGTATTTGTAAAGACTATAAAGGGTATTTGTGAAGGACCCATGGATAGTAGCGGTGTTTATAACATTCCCACTTAATTTTATAACTCACAAAACATAACCCCAACAACTACGACGCTCTGGGAGCTCGCCTAGGTTCCAAAGGCGCACGAAGCATAGGTCCAAAGCCCGAGTAACCCATTTTTACACTACTTTCCACGCCGACGCCTTAGGCGATCGACTTTGACGACTTTGGCGCCTCACGAAAGCTTTAGGCGCCCAATAACTCGCCAAAGTCGCCATGGTATGTGGTAAATTTATACGTAATATTGAAAGTTCATTAACTCTGTTTCCTTATTCATGTTATATACTACAATCACCATAAACAATGATCAATTTGTAATTGGTAACAATTTCAGATTTAGGAAACAACGTGATTGATGGTAATTAACTTGAAATTAAGGAATTGTAGTAGTTGGTTTTAATATCATAATTTAAGGAACAAAACTTAAGGAAATATCCCATCAAATCTTCACTAGACCGATAACGTGATTTATATTTATAATTAGAAAAATAACGTGATTGATGTGATTGACTTTTACTTCCTAATGTAGTTATATATAGTAATTAGTTTTATTGATCTAACTATAGGAAAATTAGATAATTAGAGGATCAATCAATAATAACATATAATAATGATGACATTGCATAATTGATAAATTCATTCCATTACACATTCAGAGAAGCTAAGCTTCACTACAAGATAAGAAAGAAAACAATACTGATATTTATTAGACTCAGGTGTTTTCTCATGTTCACCAACCCTTAGTTAACACATGTATAAAGTGCGTGTAAGATAATAGTTGGCAGAGCATATGAACAGCACGTGAGAACTGAAGGAGGGAAATACAATTTAAAAGAGTTATCCGTCACTGTAACTTATCCTGCACCACTGCATTTCTTGTGCTAATATCCCCCCTCAAGCTCATGGGTGGAGCAAGCACATTGAGCTTGGCACACAACATCTGAAATGCTGGGACCATGCGAGCCCTTGGTAAAAATGTTAGCCAAACCTGATCAAGAGTGTGAACATAAAAGACAGCTAAGGCTTTAGATTGGACGAAGTCTCTGATAAAGTGAAAATCCAGATGAACATGTTTCATTCTGGAGTGCATGACAGGGTTAGAGGAAATACTGATGGAACTGATATTGTCACACTCTAGTTTAGGAATGCCAGAGATTGGAAAGTGTAAATCCTGGAGAAGATAACAGACCCAAACTACTTTAGCTGCACTGTTAGCCATATTCCTGTACTCAGCCTCAATACTAGAGCGAGCCACTGTTGATTGCCTTTTAGAATACCATGGTATGATATTAGGATCCATAAAGATGCAATAACCATCAGTAGAGCGTCTATCATCAGTAGCATCAATTGGAGTTTGACAGGGCTTAGCTCCTTCCATGGGATGTTTAGTGAGCAAATCAACTGCATATTTAGTCTGAGAAAGAAACAATGTAGTAGCATCTCTCTTAATCTCAAGACCCAAAAAGAAGTGTAAATCTCCAAATTTTTGATAGGAAATTGCAGTTGTAGATGAGTAATCATTGTGTGTAAGAATGCAGGAGAACTGCCTGTGAGTAAAATATCATCAACATAAACCAAAGGCACTGAAATATGAGGACCATCTTGATGAACAAATAGACTAGAGTTAGAGACAGAATTCACAAACTTGAGAGATAGAAGAGCAACACTTAATTTCTCATACCAGACCCTGGGTGCCAGTTTGAGACCATAAATGGCCTTATGTAGAAGACAAACATGATTAGGCTTTGACTCATCAACAAATCCAGGAGGCTAAGTCATGTAAACTACTTCCTTCAAATCTACATGCAAAAAAAACATTACTTACATCTATTCGATGAATTTTCTAGTTGTACAAAACATCCATTGCAAGGATAACTCTGATAGTTGTTGGTTTGGCTACAAGGCTAAGTTCTCCTCAAAAACAAGACCTGGTTGCTGATGATACCCTTTTGCAACTAGTCTGGCCTTATGTTTGTCAATGGTGCCATCTGCCTTGTACTTGACCCTAAAAACCCATTTACAACCCACTATATTGTCTATACCAGTAGGATCAACAAGAGACCATGAACCTGCATCATTTAAAGCCTTTTATTCTACAACTGAAACAACTCTCCAAACCTCTTCATTATGAGAAACACTAATGCAAGTAGGAACTGTATGAACTTTTCTAAGGAGATCTACATCTATAGGGTAAGAAGTTGCAAAATAAGATTTGGGAACTCTAATGCCATTTTTACCCATAGTAGTCATTTAATGATCATTCACAGTGAGAGATGATGATAGAGGTATAAGAGTAGATGATAGTGACGAAGGCTGAGATGACTGAGGTGCAGAAGGACAGGATAACAACTTGTAAGTAAATGACTCCTCATCAAATGAGACATGTCTAGAAATGTAAACAATGCCAGTGTTAGGATCTAGGCATCTGTAACCTTTGTGTTGAAGGCTATAACCAAGAAAAATCTATTGTTTTCTCCTAGGTTCAAGTTTGTTTGTGGTGTAGGGTTTGAGCCAAGGGAAACAAGCACAACCAAACACTTTTAGAAAGTTGTAATCTGGCACTTTGTAAAAAAAAATTTGAAATGGAGTAGAGTAGTTGAGAGACCTAGTGGGAAGTCTATTTATCAAATAGTTGGCAGTTTGTAATGCATTAACTCAATACTCATGGGTAGGCCAGATTGAGATAATAGAGTTCTAGTGATTCCTAACAAATGTTTGTGTCTAACTTCAGACACACCATTTTGTTCTGGTGTATGAGGGCATGAATGTTCATGAGTAATACCTTTAGGGTCACAATAATATTCTAAGAACTTATTCAAAAATTCACCACCACTATCAGTTCTAATAGTTTTTATTGAATGTGATAGGAGGTTTTTAATTCTATGTACAAAAGAAATAAATGGTTGCTTGAAATCAGACTTAGAATGTAAAGGAAGAATCCGACAGTATTTTGAATATTCATCAACAATATTAGCATAATATAAACTGCCAGAGACTGAAGCAACTTGACAAGGACCCCAAAGATCCATGTGTAACAAATCCACAGGTTGATGTGCAACAATACTAGAAACTTGAAATGGAAGTTTTTTTACTTTTACAAAGTTTGCAATCTAAGCAAGAAAAAGGTTTATTGGAAATATTTGATAAATGTAGTAAAGTACAAAGCTTCTGAAGAGTTTGAAAAGTAGGATGGCCAAATATTCTATGGAGAAGAACACTGTTACTGGTTGTGGAGAAGAGAGCAATAGGAGCTTTGTGGAAGGATATTAGATAGAGACCATTTCTATGTGGTCCTTGGAAAACAGTCTTCACAGAGTTCATATTCTTCACAGAGAAGCCATGAGAATCAAGTGTTAAGGAACAGTTGTTGTCAGTGGTAAATTTATGAATGGACAATAAGTTGTGTGAGGCATGAGGAACTACAAGGATATCATGAAGATGAAAGGAATGGTCATTAATGAGCTTACTAGAGTGTTGCTTATGAGTTATAGGCATACCTGCACCATTTGCAGTTTGAATCAGTTCAGAGCCATCATATGAAGTAACCTCTTGTAGAATGTTAGCATTAGGAGTGATATGATTGTTGGCTCCAATATCAGTAATCCATTCTTCATCATCAAATATATCAGCAGCACCAAGCATGACTCTTAAATTTGCAGGAGGAGCTCTACCTTTGTAAGAGAAATTTAACCTTTGAGTGCAATTAGGTACTAAATGATCATCACCAAGACATATCTGACAGGGTTGCTTTTCACTAGAAGGATATCCTCTACCAGTAGAGTGTCTGTGAAATATAGTAGGATTTGGAAAACAACCTCTACTACCATAACTTCTGCCTCTATAATAACTTTGTAGAATGAGAAGAAGAACCTCTGTATGAACCTCTACTAGAGTTTTCCATAAAAGCCTTTGTATCATTCTCAAGTTTAAGTGTAGCTGCTCTCCCACTAACAACAGCTTCCTCACTAAGCAAATTGTTATGTAATTCAATACAAGAGATAAGTGGATTGCGATGCCTCATAGAGGTAGCAAAGGGTATATAATCAGAATTTAAAGCTTTAAGTGTAATAACAACCAAATCCTTGTCAGAAATAACCTCTCCAGCAGCAGCCAATTGATCAGATAACATCTTGATTTCATTGATTAGAGTAGGTCTAGTTTTAGTACCTTGATTGAGAGAAAGCAGTTTTGTGTGCAATTGAATGGAATGAGTGGAAGAAGATCTCGCAAAACGCTATGCAATGCTAGTCCAAAGTTCATGAGAAGTTGACGTTGCTCTGGAAAAGTAAGGAATAACTGAATCGAAATTGTTGAGTGAATCCACGTAATAATAGAAGAATTTTCATCCATCCAATCTGTGTATAAAGAATTCTCAACTCCATTTGCCTGATTCCTTGGATTTGTGTACTGTGGAGGACAAGGATATGAGCCATCAAGATACTTCATCAGCTTGTATTTATGAATTACTGGATTCATGAGATGTCGCCATGTAATGAAGTTATCTTCCATGAGCTTGAGATGAACAAAGTTGTTTAACTGATTCAGAGGAATGTTAGAAAAGGAATTTGAAGTAGGATTCTCCATAGGTGACGAAGATACAGATCTGAATCTGAGAGTAGATAAAGAATCAAATAAGAAAAATGAAACAAGATTTCAGAATAGAAGAAAGAGAGATTAACAGATCTGAGAGGCTAATTTTTTTTTTAAATAGGACTGATCGTGAAATTGAACGAACATAAATTACTTCTCTGAATATTGGATGAAGAAATGAATCGGTAAAAAAGATGATGAAGAAGATCAACTAAAGATCTGAATACTGGATCGATTAAGAGTTGAAACTAACCCTAACCTATATGATACCATAATGGCATTGCATAATTGATAAATTCATTTCATTACACATTCAGATAAGCTAAGCTTCATTACAAGATAAGAAAGAAAACAATACAAATATTTATTAGACTCAGGTGTTTTCTCATGTTCACCAACCCTTAGTTAACACATGTATAAAGTGCCTGTGAGAGCATATGAACAGCAAGTGAGAACTCAATGAGGGAAATAAAGTTTAAAAGAGTTATCCGTCACTACAACTTATCTTATCCCGCACCACTGCATTTTTTGTGCTAATATATAACACAATCACGAAAGTATTTATGGAATGAGAAAATAAAAGTTAGGGAAATAACGTGATTGATGCAATTCATCAATTAGTTTATATTTCTGAACTATCTATGTAGGTAAAGAAATAAAGTTTATACTATTAGCCTTGTAAGCTTCTACTCTTGCAGAAACATTAAGCCCAATCAGTAAAAGAAGGAAAACTTAAATCGCGCCAGAGCTCCATGATAGAATATGCATTGTGCTCTTTTTTTTTTTGATATATTCTTTTAGTAAATATATCCTTTCAGTTTGCAAGACTGCAGGTCTGCAACCTCATGATTTCAATGGTGATAGTGGTCATTCAGTTGATTTAAAAAGTCACTGGTATTAAAAATTCATTGGATATGTCAAAAACTCTATCTACAATACAAATTTTCGCCTAGGGAGACGAGCTTGGCGCCTCGCCTCGCCTAGCGCCTAATACAACATAGCCCTATAACCCTCTTTCCCCTCTCTCTCTCTCTCTCACTCCTTCTTCTTCTTCTTCAACAAGACCAATAACAACAACCCTTTTCTGCTCAGATCTGGTCATTTTGGACTGGATCTGAGCAGATTTCTTCACTGTTTCTTGTTTTCTAGGTTAATTAGTAGTTTTAGCTTAATTTTTATTATGTTTTGTACTTATCTACACTATTATGATGGTTTTATCTACTATTTTGAGGTTCATCTTCGCTTTATGGCGGTTTTTGGTTCTTGGTTATTGGGTTGGGTTCTCCAACAATGAAATCGTCATCTTCATTGATGATTTCTTTGACGACGGAAGCTTCATCACTAGTTACAAGACAATTGAGCAAATCACTCCTATTTTGGGAGCATATCTTTCTAAAAAAGAAAAACAAACTAAATAATTAGGATTTACTTCGGATAAAAACCATTGTTTCTCCGATTTAATCGGATCTTATTCATACTTGTATTTTTCTTACTCCGGTAATCCTTCTCTTTTCTCTTGTCGAATTTCTCGGTATTGTACTTTTACGATATGTTCTTGTTACTCTATATTCTCTTATTTTCAATCTTAAACTCATTGTAAACTCGAATTTCCATTAATGAAAATGTTCCTTATTTATCAGAAAAAAAATTAAAAAAAAAAACTCACAAAACACAAACATATTTCACTAGGTTTTCTTACAAACAACCTGTGATATCGTATATTACAAACAAAGATACGCACGCATGCCATACTTTACTTAAGAGCCGCCAGTTCAATCGGATAGTTAACAGATGCAAACCGTTTCACAAATGGTCATGTAGTTGCGAGAAATATCACAACCACACCCTTAGTAAAATCTATTGAACCATTTAAGAAACCATCATAAAAATCTCAAGAACTTTTATTAAATCTTTCAATCAAATACAAATTTATGTGAAAACCCTAACTTGGGAAGAAAATAATCTTTCTATCTCCTAAATATCTTGTCTAAGCTCTCTAAAAAGATCTCTCCCACTTACAAAGACGCTTGGCTCATTATATAGGAGTTTACATAGTGGAGGACAGCTAATAAAGCCCCTTATTTCGGATCTGACGTGCGTCAATGTCGCATGGGAGTAACAGCATTGCCGTACGGTTTCTTTACTGCCGCATAGATATTTACACTTTACTCGTGATTAGGTGACGTCATCTGGTTCGTCATTCTGGATATGTCTTATGCGTTTGTGTTCGCTTGCTACCAATGTAGTTACTTCGCATACAAGACTAGTGTGCGGTATTTTGTACCCACTTTTTGCCTCTTCTCATATCGTTCTTTTGATAGAGAGAGGTATGAGAATTTCCATTTTATTACTCTGCCACACTAGTTCATTTATTCACATTCTCCTCAACCGACAGGTTTCCGTAATTTAAGTTTAACCGTCTACACGTATTGATTTTTCCCCTTATAACCGGAACGTCTCGAGTTAACCGGTCACTTCTCTTCCCTATTTAACGACTGGAGTGAGGAGAGATTATTGTTTCTTTCCTTTTGTTGATGGGTGAAAATTACTCCTGCTGAATTTGGTAATTTGGGGTGTGATGAGGAATGAATTTAAACCTACAACAAATGCACTGCGCGGTGAGTGCTTGTAGATTCGAGAGATCAATCTGTGCAAGTCCGGCCTAAACCAAGAAATGGCCGTTCCAGACTTGTTTCGGTCACAAAGTGAAGGAGATGGGGTTGATCTTAGGGAGGGAAGCGAAGAAGGTGTTGAGATTGTGAAGATGTTGGCTTGCTTATGACTTGTAACAGAAATATGAGCAAGCTTACGGTTGATGCAAGCAAGCTCTGGGTGTTTGAATACGATGTCGTATTAACACTTGGTTTCTGTCGACTGAACTTGTGTTGTTCTGTTGTCTTGGCTTGTTTGAAATAGGGCGGAGAACCTATTTATACAAGTCGTTGAGCCTCATTCACGTTTCTCGTGGGAAGTGGAGGTAGTGGAATGACGGAGTAGTGGAGTTGTGTGTCGGTGATACACGACCAGTCTTGCCCACTTCTCCTGTTCATCTCTAACCGCCCATGACTTCCTAACACGTTCTTGTGATGGCGCGTTGCACGCCGCACGTCGTAAACCGCCGCACCAATACCCCGCATGTATCCCCCAGTTTGTGACATGATTGATGTCTGGAATGTGTGAATCGTGGATCCACGAAAGATAGCATGTAATCTTTGAATTGAATAACTGTGTTATTCGAAGTCGATACTTGTGAAGTATCGTGTGTATTTTATGCAGTACTCGCATTACGGTGTGGTAAAGTGATGTGTAATGACTGCTCACTAACCAAATAACTCCCGACTGTGGTTGTATAACCAAGTCGGTGAGGTCGGACGGATGAGATGATGTTTGAGACACTCATCTCTGCGACCGTTGATGAAATTAGGTTTTAAAAGAGGTGCGCAAGCATCACTCTTCAGCCTTGGTCGAAACCAAGCATGGGAAGGATTTTGAGAGGACCGACCATACATGCGTGTTGACGGCATGATGGTGTAGGCGCCTGTATTCTCGTTCCCTCATGAAAGCGCGATCTGGGCCACTCAATTTGACCGGTAAAGAGGAGTGGTCGAGATCGATTTTGCGATAGAAGTTTGATACCGCAAGAAGCCGCGCGCCATACCCTTTTCCGGCGCGTTTTCCAAGACGACCTAGCTTGGTCGGTCTTGGCCGGTTGGTTTGGCGTGTAGACGGTAGGCTGATGTTCACGCCTATGCCTTACCGTCTCGTGAAGATGCAATCTAGGCCACTCAATTTGACCGTCGAGAGGAGTGGTTGAGATCGGTTTGCGGCAAATCCCTTGCCGCAAAGGAGTTGGAAACCGCATGACATCCCAAGTTTGGGCGTGCGTTCCAAGACGACCCATCTTGGTCTGGTCTTGGTCGATCATACCAGCGTGTAGGTGGTAGGCTAGTGTTCACACCTATACCGATTATCCCATGAAAACGTGATCTAAGCCACTCAAATCATCCTAGTGAAGTCGAGCGGTCGAGATCGGTTTAGGATTTGGGAGATGTAACCGCGTGAGTTTGGTCGGGCGTTTTGGATTAGCCGGGCATGGTATGCCTTGGCCGACCGCAAGAGGAGGTAGATGGGCCCACGGTGGTCATGCCGGTATGACCGGCCTTGGTTAATCCAATCAGTGACCCTCCATTCGTACGGAGAAGATGGACGCGCGTGATGACTTGAAGCCCTAATTTTGGCTTTCAAAGCCGCGCGACCATGCTCTTTCAAAGTGACGAATTTGTCAGTAACCAACCATGGTTTGTTTTGACCGACTGGTCATGTATGTAGGCGGTCACATGGTGATTGTGTCGTCATGCTCCGGGCCCTTTGAGTCTATATCTACACCCTCCATCTATACCTGCGAAGATGGATGGTTGAGACCGTTTTGCGGCACATGTAATATGCCGCAAACCCTAATTTAGGGTTTTCCGCCCATAATGCTTGGTATGGACGGTTTCTTGGCAAATGAGGCCAATGGTCGACCATGCGGGGCCGGCCGTGTGTATTCCATACCGCTTGGGGGTGATGGAATTGATCTGTGGTCATCCAATCATGCTTGTGGAGTTGGATGATCGCGATCGGATCATATCCGGCAAGCTAAGGCCGTGCGTATTCCATACCTCGCTGGGGGTGATGGAATTGATCGTGGTCATCCAATCATGCTTGTGGAGTTGGATGACTCCGATCGATCATATCTGGCAAGCTAAGGCCGTGTGTATTCCATACCCGGGGGGTGATGGAATTGATCCGTGGTCATCCAATCATGCTTGTGGAGTTGGATGACCGCGATCGATCATATCCGGCAAGCTAAGGCCGTGTGTATTCCATACCTGCTTGGGGGTGATGGAATTGATCCGTGGTCATCCAATCATGCTTGTGGAGTTGGATGATCGCGATCGTATCATATCCCAGACCGATACATATCAAGTACGGATGCTCAATCGGGCTAGTATAACACACCGAGAGGGGCTCAATCGGGCTAGTATAACACACCGAGAGGGGCTCAATCGGGCTAGTATAACACACCGAGAGGGCTCGGGCTAGTATAACACACCGAGAATCACCCGTACGGGTATTTCGTACATGGCTTCATTATAGTGCTTGGAGGTTCGTGTTACTCGTAAGAGTGACACTCGATCGTCATGCCACACCGATAATGGTTCATTATAGTGCTTGAGGTTCGTGTTACTCTGTAAGAGTAACACTCCGCCGTCATGCCACACCGATAATGAGTACAGGAAATACAAGGTCAATTAAGTGAGGGAGTATCCAACACTTATAAATGGCTTTACAAGATGTCGGCCGCATGATTTTTCGTGTTTTTACAAATTTAACCTTGAACGAAAATCCACCATCAACATTAAGTCCCCTGCCTAGCACATAATGGTTACACTATTGTGTGGTAGGCATGAGATGGTGACAGTTAAAGATAAAACTTATGAGGCAATGTTAGATGTTACCAGGAGAGACGGGTCGTCCTGTCCTTCGAGCATGTCACGTTCAAGAGACGTCCAGAAAAGTGTTCCCCTAGCATGATGTCGGTCTTGCCTGCTTCGATCGACCTTGCTATGACTGCTTCGGTCGAGGGGCTATTGCGCCTGCTTCGTTCAACCGTGGGGATGTGCCTAATCGACTGACTGTTGCGCCTGCTTCGTTCGTGGGGTTACTGTGCCTGATTGATCGAACGTGGGCTTGTTGTGCCTGATTCGGTTGAAAGTGGGTCTACTGTGTACATGCTTCAAACGTCAGCCATGTGCTTCGACTGAAACCGCCCCGCTGTGTGCGCCTATTATACCAGCCTTATGTCGTGATTAACACCAGCCTTTGCGATTTGAGCAATACCACCTTTTGACTTGAGCAATACCAGACTTGAGGCTTGTACCGTATGCATTTGAATGATATTTGGACTGGCCATTGTGTGAGTTGTGTCTTGCCGTGTGTGGCGACACTTCTCATATGCTTTCATACAAGTTCTAACTCCTGTCTTTTATTCCATTGCGGTAGAAAGAATCCCTGTTGAGATGTCTTCTCATATCGACTTTAGGGTTCTTCATGCTCCGCTGGGTCCTCATGAAGGATGGATGAGACGTACGTTTAAGCAATGAGTACATCAAAGATAACTTAGAGTGCAGATTATTGATGTAGCTTGAGTGTTGAAACGACTCGAGAGGATGTTAAAGTGGTTTCTGGTGCGAATGTTGAGGTAGATCCTGGAGAGAGTGTTGAAGCAGGATTCCCGGAGAGAGCATTGAGGCGTCTCTTGAATAGACTATTGAAGCAGCTTCTGCGGGAGGGAGAGTTGAAGTGGCTTCCTCTCCAGTTCGATTTACCCTTGCGAATTCCATGATTCTTGACAAACCATCTTTCTCGTGTTGAAGAAGTCCTTGACTGACGGTGAAGGAACTTCATGCCGAGCCTCAGTCCCCAGACGTGGTTTACATGGTTTTCTCGGCGAGCGGTTGTTGTCAAGCCGTATGGAATATCTTGCACGTTGTTTCATCATTGCGGAGTCGTGCATGTGGTATTGGGGTTGGAGTTTACTAAGCGCAAGATGTTGTATCTCGGTGGTTTTCCTCTTGATGCTTCAGGAACCGCTGCGAAGGCTAAAGGTTGTATCGCCTGTTGGTGAGATATACGCCCCTACGAACATTATGAGGCTCTTCGGTATGCCTGGTTCTTTCTATCAGGGCATATGTTGTTGTAGATGAGCGTTCAACAGCTCCAGAGGATGACCAAAACGCGGATCCTCCAACATAGCATGATAGACATGTACCACTGTCTGATAAAGTGACTCGCCCGGATCGTTCTCGGTATGACGCGTGGACATCGTTATCTTCTTGAGGCTGCTCCCTTGAGGTATCGGCTCCAGTGGAAGATTGACGTGACAGAGCGTTGATACGTTGCACCGGCATTCTTTAAACCAAATGGCAGTATGGTATAATAAAAATTTCCGAGAGGAGTTCGAAAGGATATCTTACTTGCATCATGCTCGTACATCCTTATCTAGTTGTAGCCGCTGTTCAAGTCTCTGAAGTATATGTAGCACATGGTCTCGTGCCTGAATTGCCTCGGAGATTGTTTGAATGATTACACAGGGTCGAACTGATGGAGATAGGCCTAGGAGGTTCCTTATCGTCGAGCTCATCAGTTGTGGAGTTGGTTCCATCTCAGTAGGCGTCGCGGGCGTCCAATATCTCCTCTTGTGTTTCGTCGTTCTTGCAAAGATTCACTTAGGCGGAGAGACTAGGTGCCAGTCTCTCCTGATAATTGCTAACAACGGCGCCGGTATATTTTCTTCCCCTTCTGATCACGGCTTGCCTCGAAAGAGCGCTCCCTTTTGGCGTGAGGATGGGCTGAAGTTTCACCGGATAGAGGTGGACGCTTCGCCAGGAAAGGTGTGTCGCGGTGCTTAGACTCCAGCGATGCAAGTCGGTCTTCTTCCTAGATTGACGCCCTGGGGAGTGGGATGCAACGAACTTGTGTGATTCTTTCCGCGGAGCTCTCCTGTATGTGCTGGTTTGGTTTTCCTCGAAGTCCGTCATTGTGGTGGGCTGCCGTACAATCTTGCATAGGCTGACCTCGGCTGTCCTGGGAGTCTCGAGAGTAATCACATTCGAAGATGCTCCTGTGTCGACGAGGGCCCTCCTGAACTCTGAACCCTTGATGCGTGCGGTAGTATGTAGGGCCCGGTTGTGACCTTCCCCCGCCATCATGTCGTCTTCTGTAAATGTAACATTATTTACAGGTGTTTCTGACGCAGTTAGGACTTCTGGACGTGAATGAGTCAGGTGTACATCCAGAGCTATTTTATTAATTGCAGCAAACGTCCCTACCCGTTGATTCTTCGAGAGGTGCAAGAGTTCACACATGCTTTCCACTAGAGATGCCGCTTCCTGGTCCACTGGTCCCTGGTTCGTAGTGAAACTATTGACTTGAGGAGGATCGTTGTGAAGATCAGTCCCCAGTGTAGGAGTCTCCATGACAGGACCGCTCATATATGTGTCGCTTCTTTGATCGGGTCCATGCAGGCCCACGCCGCTGAAGTACCTTTTCCGGTACGTTGAATGCATTCCTTGTTGGCTCCAGGAGCCGTTGCGGGTCATGTGGAAATCAATCAGTTAATGTCTTAAGAAAAGTGAGTACCTCTTTCCGAGTTGCGGCCATATCCGTTTGAGTCTTGGCAATAACTTCCTCGCTTCCATCAAGTCTGCAATGGTAATGGGAGATGGTCCTCCTCTTGCCCCTCCGGCTCCTCGTCCCGATGAAGGAGTGGAAGTTGTTGCTCCGTGACTACCGGAGGTGTTACACTTGATGAGATGCCGGATTTGCACAAAACATGCTCTGGCTCTCGTGATGGGAGGTATTGTAATATCACCGCCGAGTGATCGAATTGAACGTTCCCATCCTCTCGTGCTCACGTGTTCCTTGATTGATCTCTCCTTCCTCAAGCATTTCTTCACCGCTTCGACAAGGGTCTTGAGATATAAATCTTCCAGCAGGGGTCCGTAAGCTGCAGGCTCCATTTCTTTATCCGGTAGACGTTGTGGTATCCGGACAAGTATTTTCCTCTGCGGAGTTGCCTCGAGTCTTCGTTGTCGGCTGGACCATGTTATTCGTCTCTCCTGAGTCCCCTGTGATTACGCGCTCTTTCTGCATCTCCACTGGTAAAGGTGTGACTCCTGACTAAGGATTCAGCGTTTCTTGCACTGCCTGAGTAGATGCATGCCGACCCTTCTTGTAATTGTGATGTTATATCATTCAAAAGGAGGAATGTTTCGCTCTGCCTTCTGGTGATATCGGCTTGATTCGCCAAGACATCCTCCAACATTCCAGCTATGCTTCCCATGATATCTGAACCACCTGCGGACTCCGGGTGAATATACATCGTGACACGAAAACCGAAGAATTGAGAATTCGATTTTTTGTAACCGATAGATCAACCTCCCACCGTGGTCGCCAATTGTTGATGGGTGAAAATTACTCTGCGCTGAATTTGGTAATTTGGGGTGTGATGAGGAATGAATTTAAACCTACAACAAATGCACTGCGCGGTGAGTGCTTGTAGATTCGAGAGATCAATCTGTGCAAGTCCGGCCTAAACCAAGAAATGGCCGTTCCAGACTTGTTTCGGTCACAAAGTGAAGGAGATGGGGTTGATCTTAGGGAGGGAAGCGAAGAAGGTGTTGAGATTGTGAAGATGTTGGCTTGCTTATGACTTGTAAATGAAATATGAGCAAGCTTACGGTTGATGCAAGCAAGCTCGGGTGTTTGAATACGATGTCGTATTAACACTTGGTTTCGTCGACCGAACTTGTGTTGTTCTCGTTGTCTTGGCTTGTTTGAAATAGGGCGGAGAACCTATTTATACAAGTCGTTGAGCCTCATTCACGTTTCTCGTGGGAAGTGGAGGTAGTGGAATGACGGAGTAGTGGAGTTGTGTGTCGGTGATACACGACCGGCCTTGCCCACTTCTCCCTGCTCATCTCTAACCGCCCATGACTTCCTAACACGTTCTTGTGATGGCGCGTTGCACGCTGCACGCCGTAAACCGCCGCACCAATACCCCATATGTATCCCCCAGTTTGTGACATGATTGATGTCCTGGAATGTGTGAATCGTGGATCCACGAAAGATAGCATGTAATCTTCGAATTGAATAATCAGTGTTATTCAGGAAGTCGATACTTGTGAAGTATCGTGTGTATTTTATGCGTGTGCATCGATTACGGTGTGGTAAAGTGATGTGTAATGACTGCTCACTAACCAAATAACTCCCGACCGTGGTTGTATAACCAAGTCGGTGAGGTCGGACGGATGAGATGATGTTTGAGACACTCATCCGCGACCGTTGATGAAATTAGGGTTTTAAAAGAGGTGCGCAAGCATCACTCTTCACTTGGTCGAAACCAAGCATGGGAAGGATTTTGAGAGGACCGACCATACATGCGTGTTGACGGCATGATGGTGTAGGCGCCTGTATTCTGTTCCCTCATGAAAGCGCGATCTGGGCCACTCAATTTGACCGGTAAAGAGGAGTGGTCGAGATCGATTTTGCGATAGAAGTTTGATACCGCAAGAAGCCGCGCGCCATACCCTTTTCCGGCGCGTTTTCCAAGACGACCTAGCTTGGTCGGTCTTGGCCGGTTGGTTTGGCGTGTAGACGGTAGGCTGATGTTCACGCCTATGCCTTACCGTCTCGTGAAGATGCAATCTAGGCCACTCAATTTGACCGTCAGAGAGGAGTGGTTGAGATCGGTTTGCGGCAGAAATCCCTTGCCGCAAAGGAGTTGGAAACCGCATGACATCCCAAGTTTGGGCGTGCGTTCCAAGACGACCCATCTTGGTCGGTCTTGGTCGATCATACCAGCGTGTAGGTGGTAGGCTAGTGTTCACACCTATACCTGATTATCCCATGAAAACGTGATCTAAGCCACTCAAATCATCCGGTGAAGTCGAGCGGTCGAGATCAGTTTAGGATTTGGGAGATGTAACCGCGTGAGTTTGGTCGGGCGTTTTGGATTAGCCGGGCATGGTATGCCTTGGCCGACCGCAAGAGGAGGTAGATGGGCCCACGGCGGTCATCTTTGGTATGACCGGCCTTGGTTAATCCAATCTGTGACCCTCCATTCGCATCGAGAAGATGGACGCGCGTGATGACTTGAAGCCCTAATTTTGGCTTTCAAAGCCGCGCGACCATGCTCTTTCAAAGTGACGAATTTGTCAGTAACCAACCATGGTTGGTTTTGACCGACTGGTCATGTATGTAGGCGGTCACATGGTGATTGTGTCGTCATGCTCCGGGCCCTTTGAGTCTATATCTACACCCTCCATCTATACCTGCGAAGATGGATGGTTGAGACCGCTTTTGCGACATGTAATATGCCGCAAACCCTAATTTAGGTTTTCCGCCCATAATGCTTGGTATGGACGGTTTCTTGGCAAGCAGAGGCCAATGGTCGACCATGCGGGGCGGCCGTGTGTATTCCATACCGCTTGGGGTGATGGAATTGATCTGTGGTCATCCAATCATGCTTGTGGAGTTGGATGACTAGCGATCGATCATATCTGGAAAGCTAAGGCCGTGCGTATTCCATACCTCGCTGGGGGTGATGGAATTGATCTCGTGGTCATCCAATCATGCTTGTGGAGTTGGATGACTGCGATCGAATCATATCCGGCAAGCTAAGGCCGTGTGTATTCCATACCGCTTGGGGGTGATGGAATTGATCTGTGGTCATCCAATCATGCTTGTGGAGTTGGATGATCGCGATCGATCATATCTGGCAAGCTAAGGCCGTGTGTATTCCATACCGCTTGGGGGTGATGGAATTGATCCGTGGTCATCCAATCATGCTTGTGGAGTTGGATGATCACGATCGAATCATATCCGAGACCGATACATACGCTCAAGTACGGATGCTCAATCGGGCTAGTATAACACACCGAGAGGGGCTCAATCGGGCTAGTATAACACACCGAGAGGGGCTCAATCGGGCTAGTATAACACACCGAGAGGGCTCGGGCTAGTATAACACACCGAGAATCAGCCTGTACGGGTATTTCGTACATGGCTTCATTATAGTGCTTGGAGGTTCGTGTTACTCTGTAAGAGTGACACTCAGTCGTCATGCCACACTGATAATGGTTCATTATAGTGCTTGGAGGTTCGTGTTACTCTGTAAGAGTAACACTCAGTCGTCATGCCACACTGATAATGAGTACAGGAAATACAAGGCTGAATTAAGTGAGGGAGTATCCAACACTTATAAATGGCTTTACAAGATGTCAGCGCATGATTTTTCAGGTTTTTAAAAATTTAACCTTGAACGAAAATCCACCATCAACACCTTTATTTGATCTTCATCTCTTCTGCAAATTTTCATTTTCATCTGCAAGTTTTCATCTTCATCTTATAGAGGTCTTCCCTTTTATAGATTCTCCAGGTGTTATTCTTCTCTGATTTTATGGATTCTCATTCAAGGTTAGTGTACTCTGTTACCACTATTGTTTTATTTTTCTTTTTTTTTGATTCTCGACTGCCATTGTTGATCTCTGCTGTTCTTCTAATTCCCATACTGGCTTTTGAATCAGCAAAAGTTCTTCCTCTGGTAATATTAAGATTACGATTCCAAACCCTAAATCTTCTTCGAGTTTCAAAGATGATGAATCTCGCAAGAGGAAGCCTTCGCATAACAAAGCATTAAGAAATACTCTCTTTTCTCTTAAACAATATTGTTTCCTCTATTTCTTATCTGCGTTGTTCTTCGCAAGATACTGAGAGAGAGATTGATGGTGAGAAAAGGAAAAAGGTTAAGAAATTTCGCAAGGCCCCCTCGATCAATACTTCTATTGTCATGCCGGAATTCAAATATAAGAAGAAGGGCACTGATATTTCTCCTAACATCACTGTTGACGCTCCCTCACAAGGCTTTGTTGCCTCAGCTCCTTTGGATGTTTTTGCGTCTCCGAAAGAAATTTCCGCTCCTAAGGAAGCTGCTTTAGTTGATCATGTAGTAAAGGAAATATCCGCTTCTGAGGAATCCATTTTAGTGGATCAGGCGGTTATTTTATCTTTAAACAATGTGACCGCACTAGTGATGGATAAGACCGTTTCTACCTTCGTGAATATTCCCATATCAGCGAATATTTACGCATCAACAGAAGATACGTCCGCACCCATTTCTCATGATATCATTCCTTCTGTGATTTCCCCTTCTTCTTCTAAAGTTACTTTTCCCCATGTGAAGGTTGTCTATGCTGATAAGGGGTCCTTGAAGAAGTTGATTCTGCTACTCATACTTTGTAAGATATCATTAATTCTTCTCATTCATCCATTAATGATCCTGCTAAGCTTCACATCTGTGACACTCTGATCAAGTTGTTATGTGACTCTCCACCAAATAGACTAACCAGGAGCGAAATCTTCTCATAGCTTGATCCAAGCATCCATCTTGCTCTTGATCTCTTGGTAAGTAATCTTTCGCTTACACTTTTCTATTCGTGTTATTCTATCGCATCTTTACGCTTATTTTGTTTCTTCTTTAGGAATCTCGTCGCCGCATGGTCTTAGCTGAAGGATTTTCTGAATCTAGTAGTTACATACTAGAACTCTCTCGTCAGAATACTGAATTAAAGGGGGAACTCCAAGCTGTAACTCTTGAATCTGAAGGTCTTTGTAACAAGAATCAAGATCTTAGAGGTGCGTATTTTTTTTCCTTTTGTAACTCATTTAGAAGCAATTCTTTTTTGCGTCCATAGTTTGAGTTTCTTCGTGCGTATGTTAAGACTTAAATCAGAAGCGCGTTATGGAGAGATTTAACTTTCAATTTTCTGCTGAAGATGCTCGTGCGGATAATGAGAGGTTTCAGGATCAAATAGATCAATTAGTTAATAACCATTCATACTCGCTTGATCAGATTAAGAATCTAAAAAATGAGAATCTTTGTTTAGCTAATCAAAATGAACTTATGGGCTCCCAAGTTTCCCATCTATCTGGACTGTTGTATAGTGCTGATTTAAGACATCAAACTTTATCAGATGAGAATCAGGTTCTGGTCGCAGAGAAGCGGTCTTTCTTAAAGAAAGAGGCGATGTTTACGCGTCAATATCTTATCCTCCAGAAGATTTGTGATGTCAAAAGGAATCCCTTCGCACACTAAAAAACCAGCATGATGAGTCTATGAAGAAATTAACTCTGGAGAATGAGAAGATCATCCAGAGTAAGATAAATTTGACTGTGAAGATGAACCAACTTAAAGATCAACATACACAGGGGTATCATGATATCCTTATGAAGGAAAAAGCTTCTATTTCTCAAGATGAAAATAAGATTTGATCTCGTCTTAAGGGTTTCGTTGGTGATGATTTTGATAAGGTTATGGAGAGTATGAAAAGTATTGGTCTCGCTTCATCTCAATATCTCATTTCTCAGAGGGAAGGTAGTCACATTGATCTGACTGCCTCAGTTTACTTGTGTTATTTGATTGCTCATATCTTGTGGATGCGAAGTTGTCGCCCTGGTAATAATTAAATTCCTTTTTTACAGAATCTGAAAAGTTGCACCAGTCTACCATCACCAAGTTGAGATCTGCACTGGCTAAGGTTCATAGAGAGCGCACGAGACTCTCAATAGCACTTACCTCTTCTCGAGACAGAGCGAGTAGGAGGTGTTTGTATCTTGGAAACTTAATGGAGGTTTCCATAGAGAATACTAAGAAGAGTGACGCTCGAGAAGCTCATTTTAAGGCTCAAATTCTCGCGAATCTAGTTTGTATTGACAACTCACTTCCTCTAGTGGATGTACAAACTCTTGATGTGGATGCGGATGAAAAACTTCCTGAGACCGACAGTGACTATGAGTATGTGAGCGATGATGATGAAGATGATGAAGCTCCCTTTCAAGAGGATCAGGACGGATCTGGTGGTGGCCTTCCCAAAGATCAAAGCTCTGATGTAAATCCCAACAATGAGGTTGATGTTGAAGCATCTGCAATGAATCAAGACGCGCATTCTAATAATGCTTAGCTTTTCTCTTCCTCTAGTCTTCTGTCCGTCTGATTGTAGATTTTTGGATATGTATTTTTGAGACACACTTTTATTTCTGCTGCTCGTCTCTAATAAGGAGGATAATACCTTTCTTACGTTAATTCCCATACTTTCTTCTATTATTCTGCTTGTTAGAGATATTACTTTTAATTGCTCATCGTGCGGTGATATCCGTGCGTTAATTAACCTTTAATTATTTTTCTATCTCTTATTGCTTCTTTTTATTTTCTTTCCTGCAAAATAGAAATTGTTATACTTGGAAACAATCTTAGCGTTTTATATTGAGGTTTTATTGAGCCTCCCTAATTTGAGGTCTTATCATCCTCGCCCTTATTTTTGTCTTAAAACATTTTTGTGCGGCAAAATCGCAGGCAGTCATTACCCTTCCAAGTAATGACCTATTGATCTTGCCTTATCACTTCTTGTATTTTTGCCTTTACAGGATGTATTAATGCGTTAATACGAGCCTTATTACTCCCGTGAGTAAAAGCCTCATGATATTAATGTCTTTGACACAATTCAGCTCCCTAATAGAGGGTGCCGTCCTTATATTCCCCCTGACTATCCCTTCAAGGAAGCTTACCCCTACCGGGTTAGGGTGGGATCCTCCCATCCAGTGATGCAATAATCAGTTGTGTTCGCGGCCTCTTATCCCTCCGCCGATATGGCTTGTGGTTACGAGACCGCACCCTAAGTGGGGTTTATTGAGGACCGAGTGCATCATAGAAAGGACTTGTCAAGAGCGGCCAGGTACGCTCCAGATTCCCAAGGCACTCTTGACTCAACTGTGTACCTCGGCGCCCTGATCGAGTTTCTACACTCCTTAGGAGAGATCTTCTTACCTTAGTCTTTCGACTTAGGAATTCTACTGGATGGGCTTTTATTTCACCCCAAATATCCATGGCTCAGGATCTAGGGTCGGTGTAGCTTTCTCCTGAGCCATGCTAATTTATCAGGGTTTTCTCCAATTATGACGCGCGTTAGGTCTTATTTTTGCCTCTTGCTATTATGCGAACTAGGGTGCACGCCACAATTGGATGCCATTTTGTTTCTGATGCCTTTTATTAAGGTCTTATTTTTGCCTTTTTGTAATGTTTGGAGTATATAGAAGAAGAATATTTCATTTTCATTCATACGCTTGATTACAGCTCTAATGTCTTCTTTCTTCATTTATTCGCTTACATAATAACTAGCTAGAGTTAAGGACCACACGCCTTTTTCAATTGTATCCGTCTGTGTGCATCATTTTCGCCTGCTAATAATTTTCTTCAGATGTATGATAATTTTCGCATGACTTATGGATAATGCTTCTTTAAATAAGTTCTATTCCATGGGTGGTCAAGCTTTCGCCCTGTGTTACTCCCTTCACAATCCATTAATTGGTAAGCTCCATTCCCAACAACTCCTTTTATTATATAAGGTCCATCCCATGTCTTCTCTAGTTTTCCATCTCCTCCTTTCTGATATAGCGGTATTTCTCTTAAAACTAGTTCTCCTGGTTGGAACTCTCTTTCTTTGACGCGCTTGTTATACTCTCTGGCTAGTCTCTTGTGGTAATTCTCCATATGTTGCAGATAATCTCTCTACTTTCTTCTAGATCATCAAGTTTTGTTAATATCAAGTCCGTGTTTAAATTCTTTTCCCATGTGTAGTTGCAGGAAATCCCACACTACACCCCTCACAAGGATCCACACAATCAAATCATTTTAAGATGAACAATTGTAATTTTATTGATCAAACTTCAGAAAATGTTACAAGATGAAAAGGAGATAAACTAAAGAATTACTACCACTCTAAACTTTCTCTCTCTTAATGACTTGCTCAAGGAAGCAAAAAACGACGTAACGGATGACGACAGACAAAACATGAGAAAGATGTGAAGATGTAGCGAGATCGAGGAGTGTTGCGAGATTTGACATTTGTACATTTGCGATACTTCGCAAGTCATACCCGAAAATAAAGGACAGCTTAGCTGTCACCCACTATGTAATGTCCTATATAAAGAGCCGAATAGTCTTAAGGAGGGGGGGATCTTTTTCGAAGTGTTGAGCAAGTCATTAAGAGATAGAAAGTTTAGAGTGGTTGTAATTCTTTAGTTTATCTCCTTTTCATCTTGTAACATTTTATGAAGTTTGATCAATAAAATTACAATTGTTCATCTTAAAATAATTTGATTGTGTGGATCCTTGTGAGGGGTGTAGTGTGGGATATCCTGCAACTACACCATGCTTCTTTCTTTGTTGTGGGAATGATAACCTCAGTTGGTAACACTGCCTCTACCCCATATGTTAGACAGAAGGGTGACATTCCTGTAGCTTCTCTCCGTGTTGTTATATACGCCCATACTGAATTATGTACTTGTTCACACCATCCTTTATTGTGACCCTCGAGTTTTTTTCTTTAATATGTCTGCGATTGTTTTATTATTTGCCTCAGCTTTCCCATTACTCTGAGGATATAGAGGAGTTGATTTTCCACTTTGTATCTTGAACGCGTTAAGTAGCATTTCTATGTTTTCGCCCTCGAATTTCTTTCCATTATCAGAGACTAATTTCACGGGGATTCCAAATATGCAAATTATATTTTCAAATATGAGAGTGAAGACATCTCGATCTCGAATGTGTTGGACTTCTTTCACCTTTGCCCACTTTGTAAAGTAGTCTGTTGGGACTATTAGATATCTCCTATGCCCCGTTCCTGGTATAAATGGGCCTACAATGTCAAGGCCCCATTTTGCGAATGGACACACACTTGTTGATGAGTTTAGCGCCGCTCCTGGTGCATGTAACCTTTTCCCATGACGTTGGCATTCTTCGCACCGTCTCGATACCTCTTTCGCATCCTCATGCATGTAGGGCCAATAGTACCCTTGCAATTTTGTTTTGTAGGTTAATGATCTTCCACCATTGTGGTTCCTTGCGTCTCCATAGTGTATTGCCTTTAATATTTCCATTCCTTCCTTTCGCGTTAAACATCTTAGTGATGGTCCAAGGAAGGACCTTCGATAGAGTACGCCCTCTCATAATTCATAATTTGTCGCTCTACTTTTCAACTTGTGCGCCTCCAATCTATTCCCTGGGACTTCTCCTTTTGCTAGATATAAATGAAGTTGGTCTCTCCAGTCTGCGTCTTTGTCTGCATGCTTCTCTTCTGCATCTTCCACTATCATTACATCTGCGTCGTCTTCTTCTTCTTCTTTTCTGATTGAGAGTGAAGAGAGCGTCTGTATCTTTATATACCTTGCGGTTGGATCTATCAACATATAAGCAATGAAGGCATTGCGTCTGCGAATCGGTTATCTTTCCTGCATATGTGCCTCCAACTTATTTTGGAATTTTTGCTGATAGCTCTTCAACGAGCTTCTTATACTTCTGCAAAGATGGCTCATTTGTGCTATACACCCCTTCTATTTGACGTATTACCAATTGGGAATCACTGGTTATTCTAGCGTCTTCTATCTTCATTTCAATTGCTAGTTGTAATGTATGCACCACTGCTTCATATTCGGTTTCATTATTGGTGGATGCGAATTCCAACCTAAATGAGTAAGCCACTCTTGCTCCTTTTGGAGAAATGAATACTATTCCAATTTTGTTTCCTTCTCCGTTTGATGATCCATCCACCAGTATTTCCCATCTATTTGAGTTACGATCTGTTAACAAGTCTTTAGGATTTCCTTGTTCTTCATCGATATCCATCATTTCTTTTATATTTTCATCTTCTTCTAATAGAAATTCTGCCAAGAAATCTGTGATGACTTGTGATTTTGGTGAAGATAATATTTCATACTTGATCCCAAAGTTCCCTACTTGCGTGTTCCATCTTTCTATTCTTCATGATCTTTTTGAATTCTTCATTACAGGTTCAATTGGTACCTTTGTCAGTACTTAATCTTGTGAGCTTGAAAATAGATTCCGAGCTTTTGTGTTGCATAGACTAATTCGAGGATAAGCTTCTCAATCTTTGAGTAATTTTTCTCTGTGGCATTGTAGGTTTTTCTTATGTAGTTGTTTATGGGTAAAAATCATTTCCGCCGATTTTGGTAAATTCGGTAGGTGAGTGAGAAACTGGTTTAAACCCTAAACAAATGTGTTGCACGTGAGCACTTTCTAGATTCGAGAGATCAATCTGTACAAGTTCGGCCTAAACCAAGAAATGGCCGTTCCAGACTTGCTTCGGTCACAAAGTGGAGGAAAAGGGTTGATTTGGGGAGGGAAGCAAAGAAAGGTGTTGAGACCAGAATAGTGCAGGAGAGTAGTGTCTCGACTTGTATCAGAAAGTGAAAGCTTCGGAAGCTTGCAAGAGATGAAAGCTTTTTTTGGAGAGCTTTCAAAGTTGCCTTTTCTGAGAGTGTTGTGTTTTTCTCCTGACCGAGACTTGTCGTCTGGTGGAAATAGGTAAGACCTATTTATACAAGTCGAGATTGAAATGTACCCGGCCTCATGAAGGAAGAGAGTAAAGGGTGAAATAATGGGAGGAGGTGGTAACCGCATGGTTTTATGGGTGAAAACGTTTTCACCATTATTTCCTCATTTATTTGACCACTTTATTCCTATTCACGCTTTCTTAATGTGAGCGTAGTGTACGCTGCATGCTGTGACCGCCAAACCAAGACCCTGGAAAACATCCCCCAGTTTGTGTTGATGTCTCGAGTGTTGGTTGCACCTTGAGTGCAAGTGGCGCTGCTAGTGGCGCGTGTGGCATGTGCGGAATGCCTTTGTTGCGGGTTGCACCTTGAGTGCAAGTGGCAATGCCAGAGCTACTAGTGGCGTGTGTGGCATGTGCCAATGGCATGTGCGGAATGCCTTGGTGGTAGGTTGCACGTTGAGTGTAAGTGGCAATGCCAGAGCTGCTAGTGGCGTGTGTGGCATATGCAGAATGCCTTGGTGGTAGGTTGCACGGTTTGCAAGTTTGGCTACTAGCGTGGGTTTTAGCATGTGCCAATGGCATGTACGGCCAAGTTGGCCTAGGTTGCACGGCTTGCAAGTTAGGCTACCAGCGTGCGTGTTTGGCATGTGTCAATGGCACGCACGGCCATTAGGGCCACGGCTAGGTAATGAAATCTACCAGCGAGAGTGTTGGCTTGTGCCAATGGCATGCTCAGCCATTAGGGCCACGGCCTGGTAAGAAAAGCTATCGGCGATGCGTGTTAACATGTGCCAATGGCATGCGTGGCCATTAGGGTCACTGCCTGGTAAGAAAATATACCAGCGATGCGTGTTGGCATGTGTCAATGACACGCCCGACCATTAGGGCCACGACTTGGTAAGAAAAGTTACCAGCGATGCGTGTTGGCATGTGCCAATGGCATGCGTGGCCAATTTGGGTCATGGCTACCAGCGACGTGCGATAAGGAAAGCTCATGGCCTGGTAAGAAACGTGTTGGCATGTGCCAATGGCATGCGTGGCCAATTTGGCCTAGGTTGCACGGTTTGCAAGCCTAGGCGCGGGCGCCATTTTGGCATGGCGTGGCTAGGGCCAAGGTAAGGGTGCTTGTCTTGGCGTGGTGTGACTAACGTAGCTAGGGCCAAGATAGAGTGTGTTTGGCATGGTGCGGCTAGCTTGGGCAAGGTGTGGCTGGCGTGATTTGCCATTGGCACAGAGGTGCGGCTAGCATGGTAGGCATGCTTTGGCGCGTTAGGTGTGACTAGCATAGCTAGGGCCAAGGCAGAGTGCGTTTGGCATGGCGCGGCTAGCTTGGGCTAGGTGTGGCTGACATGATTTGCCATTGGCACGGAGGTGCGTCTAGCATGGTTGGCATTCTTTGGCGCGTTTGGTGTGACTAGCATAGCTAGGGCCAAGGAAGAGTGCGTTTGGCATGGCGCGGCTAGCTTGGGCTAGGTGTGGCTGGCATGATTTTCCATTGGCACGGAGGTGCGGCTAGCATGGTTGGCATGCTTTGGCGCGTTTGGTGTGACTAGCATAGCTAGGGCCAAGGCAGTGCGTTTGGCATGGCGCGGCTAGCTTGGGCTATGTGTGTGGCTGGCATGATTTGCCATTGGCACGGAGGTGCGGCTAGCATGGTTGGCATGCTTTGGCGCGTTTGGTGTGACTAGCATAGCTAGGGCCAAGGCAGAGTGCGTTTAGCATGGCGCGGCTAGCTTGGGCTAGGTGTGGCTGGCATGATTTGCCATTGGCACGGAGGTGTGGCTAGCGTGGTTGGCATGCTTTGGCGCGTTTGGTGTGACTAGCATAGCTAGGGCCAAGGCAGAGTGCGTTTAGCATGGCGCGGCTAGCTTGGGCTAGGTGTGGCTGGCATGATTTGCCATTGGCACGGAGGTGAATTAGGGTTTTGCTCGTTGTAACCCTAATTTGAAAAAAATACCCCCCTATTAATTACTGACTACATGTATTAAATGTTCTAATAAATGTGTCACCGGTGACATTAGGTTATTTGGGGTTTTACGATTTTACCCTTTGTTTAAAAACCACCATCAACATTAAGTCCCCCGCTTAGCTCGGAACAGGGAGCTTTGTTGCGAGGTAAGCATAAGATGGTGACAAACTATCAGCAGTAAATCGTAAAGAGAATTGAGGAGGCTTGTCTGACCTTTTTATAAATAGGATTTGGAATCCTTGCCTCTGCCAGTTTTGCACAAATCGGGAGGCTGGCTCAATTGGGAAGTCAACATCATTGAGAGACAGGAAGCTGGGCGGCATCGAGAAGTTGACGCGAGCTGGGAAACTGAGCGTGCTAGCTGGTGGGACCGGAGCAAGGTCGGGAAGCTGATCGTGCTAGCTGGCGCGACTTGGGCGGTCATTGGGAAGTTGGCGCAATTGGTGGGACCGGTGTGACTTGGGAGATTGGGAAACTGGCGCGAGCTTGATGGGACCGGTGTAAACAAGGAGGGAGTAGGTGTTTCTACAGATAGCAAAGTTTCCTTATTTTTCCTTCCTTCACGCGCGGCTTTAATCAGGGCATTATCCATGCTAAAATCTGGAAGCGTTATGTCCCTCGTTGCTTCCTTTCCTTTTTTAAGGTTCCGTATTCATACCCAACGCAATTGTACCGTCTCCCTTGTTTGAGAAAAGGTTATTCTTGTTGAGTTTCTTTCTTTGCCTAGAGACGAATCATCCTCTAAATAGCCAGATTCTCCAAGTGAAGGCGCGAGGTCTGACTCTTGCAAAAGCACCCCGACTAGGGTTATTCGGGCTAAGAAGATCATACCGGTATGTTTTCTTCTTATTTTCTGTTCATGTTATCCTCTTTTTATATGTGTGTAGATAGGATGGAACTTGATCATTTTCCCCATTTTTTGCAGTGTATGATGGGACCCTCCCAGGATTGGTCGCGCTTTAACTCTTCGGAGAAGGACTTGAGATTAGCGGAGATCGATCTTCTTCTCTTGAGGAGGCATTGGTTGGGATTGAATCTTTGTTCCATGAAGCTAGTGAAATCATTAAGGACCTCCCTTCCATCTATCCCCATGAAGAACAGGTGCATGTTCGGACTTTCTTGGGTTCAGTGAGCATGGAGGAGGGGCGAGATAACGAGGAAGAGTCTTGGCATATTGAGAAGTTTCAGTGCGGCAAAGCCTTTCCTCGGTTCGGGTATGGGGCAGATCGAACTGTTTCTAGGTCGAAGCGACGAAAAAGCGAACGTGTGAGGCTCTTGGAGGAGAGCGCCATGATTCTTGATTTTGATGCGGATGAATCAAAAACTTTCTTTGAAGTGTCAATGAGAAAACTTTCGAATGAGCATATGACGGAAACGAAATAGCCTTTGAAGTTGATGCCAAAGGTGTCGTTGGTGATACCAGAGGGGTCATGGTGGCGTATGCTAGACCGGTCGTCGGGGAGGACACTGCTGCTGCTGTGGTTCCTTCGGGATGGGATGTTGAGGTTGCTGCTGCTAACACCGTTGAATGGAACCTTTGTTGCCCGAGGGATTACTGGGGGAAGTTCTTGAAGATAGCCTTGCCCGATGGGACTTGTGCTCCATCCTTCGAGGGCTAGTTCCTCCCTTTTGTTATTTCTGTTAGCTGCTTAGTTCCCCTGATGTTTTTTTTTTTTTCGTAAACTCATCTTTACCTTCTTCTTCATCAGTCAACATTTTGCTTCATATATATTTTTTGAAAGAGGTTGTGGTATGATGGCTCTGCAATGGTTTTACTGGGTTTATCGATGTATTTCTCGATATCCGAAGAATTTGCTTGGAAAGAGATGTATTTATGCCTCTTTTTTTTGACGGAAAAGGGAATCCCGGGAAAAATACAAACGGTGTATTCATCTTGGGGGAGTACAACTACTAAGAGGAATTGTTAAAGGAAATACTAAAAGGGGAGTGACTGGAAGCACATCATTTTAGGGATTGGAGGCCTTGAGCCATCGCGAGTGAATTATCACGCCTTCGGTGTGTCCGCATTGATGAGCTTGCAATATCCTCCCAAAAGGGTATCCGCAACCAGATACAACTCGTCTTCTCTTTCATTGGGCGAATCGGTTTGAATAGCCATTTTTACCGTCATCCTCCCAACTTGAAACGAGCTTTCCTTAACCACTACATCTCCGATTGAAAACGGGTTCAGACGTCGTGCAACCGTTTGAGTCTTGGCTTCGTTGGTTTCAATAGAAGTTTCCAAGCTTCTTGCAAAGTGTTCAAATGGTCCAGCTTCCCATTGACATTTCTTGACAAAGCGTTCGTGCCGATGTCGCGCCGAGTCCCCATGACGAAATGGGGAAGGAAAGACCGGTTGCGAAAAAAGGTTGCTCGGTCGGACTTACTTGCATTTGAAAACCATGAGCTAGCGCCAACGGGTCCTCTCCGGATGTCTGGGTTCCTTCAATAGTTCTTTGATGCGATAACCAAATGATGATTTGTTAGAAATTCCTTCGGGCATGGACGTCGGCAGAGGGTGCACATCCAATTTCGCTTTGTTATCGAGCACCCATAAGCGTCCCAATATCATGTCATGATCTATTTCTTTGACAATGTGGAATTTGCTATGCGTTATAGCGTCTCCCATCTCAATCTCTAGGTTGATGTAGCCATGCGCGTTCAAAGTTTCTCCTCTCAAGTTCTTAATCACGGACGGGGAATAAGTAGCGTCTTGTTTTGTAAATCCTGTTGCCTTTAGTGTCTTGAAAGTAATGATGTTGTGGTCAGAAGCCGTGTCGATGAGCGTATCTTCAAATTCGTTACCTCTTGAACGGGACGTGGTCAGCAGTCCCCATTTCTCCTTTTTGGTTCCGCCTGCTTGGAAAGCTTGGGCCCATGGCGGGGTTTCTGATGAGAGAAAAAGTCGTTTGCCGGATATAACGCGATTGAGAGATGCGAAAATATCTTGGCGCTGCACCTTGGAAAGATAGAGAATTTCGCATACATGTTGCATCATGGATTGTACAGTCTCGTGCACGGAGTCCCCAGAGGACCCGCAGTTTCTTATTGGGAGTGGGTCTCGATGCACTCTTTCGTCTCCTAGTTGGAGTTCTCCCGCTTTTATCCTTTCTTTGAAAATATGCTTTAGTCTGTTGCAATCGTTGGTCGGGTGGTGAACGAACCTGTGGTAATGGCAGTACTTGGGGTTCGCCATCTCAGCCTCAGTTGGTGGACGCCTGGGAGGTGGCAGTCTGATAACATCATCTTGAACCCAGGCTTCTAGGAGGTCAATCACCTCCTCGATGGGAAACGGAAAATCAAGGGTATTTCCTTCGGTCTCATGATGCTGCATGGGAGTTTTAGTGACGGCCTTTCGTGGCGGGGGTTCCCGTTGCGCCGACGCTTCACGTTTTGGATGGTGGCTCGTAGTAGGGGCTTTCCTTTTCCCCCCTTTTGTTTACTATGTTCACGGAGGATGAGCCGGCATTAAATTGCTTGATGATGAGGCGTCTACTCCCGTGAGTTTCACGCGTGTCTTTGGTTCGAGTTGGCTAGCTCTTTCCGGTAATCTTTGTCTTTGTTGTTGCGGATCGTCTGGCGGCTTCATGGAGTTCGGAGAATGTTTGGAAGCGCAAGTTCTCTAGCAAGGCGCGGTAAATAGGAACCATACCATTGATACACGCGTTTACTTCGTTGTTGCTCGGTCACGTTTGGGTCGTGACGATCGAGTGCTTGAACCACGAACCTTTTGACGAAATCATTCGGATATTTGTTATCCCACCGGTACATTCTTCCGAGGTCCAGAAAGTAACTTGTTCAGAAGTATTGACCATGACTATGCTCCGGTTGTGCTTTGTTCGGTGGGATGATGTTGTACCATGTATACGCCCTTCCAGTAAGTGATTTTGAGAATTCCCTTAAACGAAGAACGTGATTATATTCATGTTCACCCAGGGATTCCAGGAAACGGGAGACATGCTCATGTGCACTCCCGGTACCATTGTACAAGGTGAATTGAGGAGAATAGTACCCCCTTGGGAGAGGGATTCTCTGCATTTCGGATGGGTAAGGGGTTGGTGATGATGCACGTCCAATTCATCATTCTTGATTCGGTTGCGGAGAAGTTGTTCCAGATCTTCTCGCGTGACGAAGTTGGGCGGCTGATTTCTTTCCAACGAGATTCTAGCGCGAGTTTCCTCATCCGTGGAGGCGTGCTCCTCCGAGGTGCTGGCGTCGGGGTTTTTGGAGACGTTCCTAAGCGGCTCTAGAGGACGCGACTCACGTGGTAGTCGCTCTGTCAGGGTCCTGAGAAAGACGAGTACCTCCTTTTGCGTTGAAACCATATCCGTCTGGGCTCTGGCGAGCATCTCCTGTCGTTCCATCAAATCAGCAATGGTGACATAAGGACGACTTCCTCTGGTCCCTCCGGTCTCTCGTCCCATCGGCGGGGTAGTTGGAACCTTAGTTGTGGTCGGAGGCTCCATGCTAGACGAAGCAATAGGGGCTGCAGCGGCGGCTCTGGCCCTGGTGATCGGTGGTGTGACACCCGAAGAGATATTTTCGTTGCCGTGATTAGAGGGTTGTGCAGAGACACTAGAGGAGGCAGCGGCTCTGGCCCTGGTGATTGGTGGTGTTACTGTAGTCAGTAGGTGATGCAACGACGTTATTGGGAGAGACGCTAACATCAGGGATTTGTTCTGTGCTGGTATTCTCGGCATCCTCTCCGGACCTGAGTTCCACCATGTTGGGATTTGACGTTCGGGAAACGAAATCAGGAGTCGGAGTTGGTTGTAACCGATAGATCAATCCTCCCGCTGTGGTCACCAATTATTTATGGGTAAAAATCGTTTCCGCCGATTTTGGTAAATTCGATAGGTGAGTGAGAAACTGGTTTAAACCCTAAATAAATGTGCTGCACGTGAGCACTTTCTAGATTCGAGAGATCAATCTGTACAAGTCCGGCCTAAACCAATAAATGTCCGTTCCAAACTTGCTTCGGTCACAAAGTGGAGGAGAAGGGTTGATTTGGGGAGGGAAGCAAAGAAAGGTGTTGAGACCAGAATAGTGCTGGAGAGTAGTGTCTCGACTTGTATCAGAAAGTGAAAGCTTCGGAAGCTTGCAAGATATGAAAGCTTTTTTTTTGGAGAGCTTGCAAAGTTTCCTTTTCTGAGAGTGTTGTGTTTTTCTCCTGACCGAGACTTGTCGTCTGGTGGAAATAGGTAAGACCTATTTATACAAGTCGAGATTGAAACGTACCCTGGCCTCATGAAGGAAGAGAGTAAAGGGTTAAATAATGGGAGGAGGTGGTAACCGCATGGTGTTTATGGGTGAAAACGTTTTCACCATTATTTCCTCATTTATTTGACCACTTTGTTCCTATTCACGCTTTCTTAATGTGAGCATAGTGTACGCTGCATGCTGTGACCGCCAAACCAAGACCCTAAAAGCATCCCCCGGTTTGTGTTGATGTCTCGAGTGTTGGTTGCACCTTGAGTGCAAGTGGCGCTGCTAGTGGCGCGTGTGGCATGTGCCAATGGCATGTGCGGAATGCCTTTGTTGCGGGTTGCACCTTGAGTGCAAGTGGCAATGCTAGAGCTGCTAGTGGTGTGTGTGGCATGTGCCAATGGCATGTGCGTAATGCCTTGGTGGTAGGTTGCACGTTGAGTGTAAGTGTCAATGCCAAAGCTGCTAGTGGCGTGAGTGGCATGTGCCAATGGCATGTGCGGAATGCATTGGTGGTAGGTTGCACGGTTTGCAAGTTAGGCTACCACCGTGGGTTTTGGCATGTGCCAATGGAACATACGTCCAAGTTGGCCTAGGTTGCACGTCTTGCAAGTTAGGCTACCAGCGTGCGTGTTTGGCATGTGTCAATGGCACGCACGGCCACGACTAGGTAATGAAAGCTACCAGCGAGCGTGTTGGCATGTGCCAATGGCTTGCTCGGCCATTAGGGCCACGGCCTGGTAAGAAAAGCTACCAGCGATGCGTGTTGGCATGTTCCAATGGCATGCGTGGCCATTAGGGTCACGGCCGGGTAAGAAAAGCTACCAGCGATGCGTGTTGGCATGTGTCAATGGCACGCACGGCCATTAGGGCCACGGCTTGGTAAGAAAAGTTACCAGCGATGCGTGTTGGCATTTGCCAATGGCATGCGTGGCCAATTTGGGTCACGACCTGGTAAGGAAAGCTACCAGCGATGCGTGTTGGCATGTGCCAATGGCGTGCGTGGCCAATTTGGGTCACGGCCTGGTAAGGAATGCTACCAGCGATGTGTGTTGGCATGTGCCAATGGCATGCGTGGACAATTTGGCTTAGGTTGCACGGTTTGCAAGCCTAGGCGCGGGCGCCATTTTGGCATGGCGTGGCTAGGGCCAAGGTAAGGGTGCTTGGCTTGGCGTGGTGTGACTAGCGTAGCTAGGGCCAAGGCAGAGTGCGTTTGGCATGGCGCGGCTAGCTTGGGCTAGGTGTGGCTGGCGTGATTTTCCATTGGCACAGAGGTGCGACTAGCATGGTTGGCATGCTTTGGCACGTTTGGTGTGACTAGCATAGCTAGGGCCAAGGCAGAGTGCGTTTGGCATGGCGCGGCTAGCTTGGGCTAGGTGTGGCTGGCATTATTTTCCATTGGCACGGAGGTGCGGCTAGCATGGTTGGCATGCTTTGGCGCGTTTGGTGTGACTAGCATAGCTAGGTGATGTTATTTTGAAGTTGTTGTAGAAAGTGGTAAGAAAGATGTCGTTCCTCTCAGACTTGTGAAGGATTTTTTTAGATTCAAATAAAACTAGAAAACTCAAAATAAGTTGTATCAAGATTTTAAAAGCACTGAGACTCAGGATTCCACCAATATCCAATTTTTATGTGAATTAATCTAATCAATATTCATGCAACTCTTTACATTTAAAGTGATTCTAATAATTTTGCATAAGTAGATTTTCAGAATAACAAGTGTATTTCGAAAGCATAGAATATCAAAAACCTAGGTCTAAGCATATCCTATCAAGAGAAATCACAATTGCTTAACGAAAACCATTCAATCAATTCTCAATCAAGGCAAATAATCATAAAAGAGCTTACAAAAATTAATTAAATAGAAATTACCACACAAATCATGGAAAATTGTCTTTCTCCGTCGCCTCAGCAATGGGGTTTAGCTCCTCATATTATTCACGTGCTCAAAATAATTGTTCATAGCTCAAAAGTGTGAAAAATAAGAGAAAGCTAATAACTCAGGCAGTTTGCAACGCTGAAGAGGCGTTACAAACGATCATTATTCTGAAAGAAATAAGACTGCCTCTTTAACGATATTTCTTTAGTGTTGTTTGAATACGATATATGAAAACTGCTGTTGAATATAAGACTGCTTTGCGACTGACTCCGTTGGTCCCATGTTCTTCGTGTTCTTGATAATTGCAGCAGCAGCAACAACAATTCCTGCAGCTCTGATTTCTTCTCCTCTCTGCCTCCGTTCGTTCCCAAAAGTCTCGACTGCCCCCCAACTACTCGAACCACCTATTTATATCACACAGAAACACAAGAAACCTCGAAATATACTTGATTTTCCTTCCTCCAAAAGTCACGGGACTTGGCTATTTGTTCTCTGCCAAGCTCCGATATTTCTTCTCCCTAACTCCTTCACGCGGCTCTGATGTATCCTACCGATAGGATATAGTCTCACAGAAGATATTCTTCTATATATAACCAAAACAGGACCGAGATTCTCTTTTTGTTACCGTAAATAGTTTCTACTTCCCTGTTTACGAACTTGAGATAAAATCTCCTTTTTAAACGGATCCAAGTCCACCACTTAACCCTGTTAACTCATAACAAGCCCAAGCAAATCCAACCGAGCCAGAAAATCCGAGTAAATATAGTCCGAATCACATCCAGACAATTATGCAGGTGGTAGAAAATTTTCCCGCCAAAATAGATTTTGAACGAAGAAGACAGGGCTTCCCCCTAACCATTCCCGGGGTGCCCTTAACACCTGGGTGTCCTGGAGTGTAACTAACAATTAGGGTGACCCATAGTAATTGAAGCGCCCCTTATCCAAATGAGGGGTTCCTTTAGTGATTTTCTCCAACGAGCGCAAAAACCACTTTTCTATCCAAATTTGCCGCAAAAGCTTATTTCTCCAAAAACACCTACAAAGATATAAAATAACCAAATAAGTACAAGATCGAGCACTAACAATATACATAATTGAGATCCAAATAGACACATAAATACGTCTATCACTAGGGCCAAGGCAGAGTGCGTTTGGCATGGCGCGGCTAGCTTGGGCTAGGTGTGGCTGGCATGATTTTCCATTGGCATGGAGTTGCGGGTAGCATGGTTGGCATGCTTTGGCGCGTTATGTGTGACTAGCATAGCTAGGGCCAAGGCAGAGTGCGTTTGGCATGGCGCGGCTAGCTTGGGCTAGGTGTGGCTGGCATGATTTGCCATTGGCACGGAGGTGCGGCTAGCATGGTTGGCATGCTTTGGCGCGTTTGGTGTGACTAGCATAGCTAGGGCCAAGGCAGAGTGCATTTGGCATGGCGCGGCTAGCTTGGGCTAGGTGTGGCTGGCATGATTTGCCATTGGCACGGAGGTGCGGCTAGCATAGTTGGCATGCTTTGGCGCGTTTGGTGTGATTAGCATAGCTAGGGCCAAGGCAGAATGCGTTTGGCATGGCGCGGCTAGCTTGGGCTAGGTATGGCTGGCATGATTCGCCATTGGCACGGAGGTGAATTAGGGTTTTGCTCGTTGTAACCCTAATTTGAAAAAATACCCCCTATTAATTACTGACTACATGTATTAAATGTTCTAATAAATGTGTCATCGGTGACACTAGGTTATTTGAGGTTTTATGATTTTACCCTTTGTTTAAAAACCACCATCAACAGTAGTATATTGTCTTTTCAACTCCTTGATCCAAGCGAAGTAAGACAACACTTAATGCGTTCGGTGTTGACGCTAGATATATTAATAGCTCTTCATCTAGTTCTGCTTTCTGCAAAATAGATAAATTAATTAGATAATTCTTAATGCTTTGCAGTGCTTTCTCACACTCTTTTGTCCATTCGAATTTGTTCCCCTTCTTTAGGATGTTGAAAAAGTGTTTGCACTTGTCTGAAGAGCGCGAAATGAACCGCCTTAATGAGGCTAGAAGCCCATTTAATTTCTGCACATCTTTCACAGTTGCGGGTGATGGCATGTCACGCATTGCTTGCACCTTTTATGGACGATTTCTATTCCTTCCTTTGATACAATGTGACCTAAAAATTTCCCTGATGTGACTCCAAAGATACACTTTGCCGGGTTTATCTTCATCTTAAATTGACGCATCTATTCGAATATATCTCTCAAGTTTTCAACATAATCTTTCGCCTTTTTTCTTTTCACCAACATGTCATTTACATAGACCTCTAACGTCGTATGCACCCATTTCGCGAATAACTTTTCTACCATTCTTTGATACGTCGCACATGCATTTTTTAAACCAAAAGGTATTCGATTATAACAATACAATCCTCTTGGCGCGAAGAAAGCAATGTGTTATTGATCTTCTTCCGCCAATGGGATTTGGTTGTAGCCCGAATATCCATCCATTAGTGATAATATTTCATGTCCTGATGCTGCTTCTACCATTTGTGGTATATCTAGAAGTGGAAAGATGTCCTTTGGGCATGCTTTATTCAGGTCACTGAAGTCGATGCAGATCCGTATTCCTTTATTTTTCTTTGGCACGACCACCATATTTTCTATCCACTCTGGGTACTTTGTTGGTCTGATTATCCAGCATCCAACATTTTTTGCAACTCTGCCTCTATTTGAGGATGATATGTAGTTGCTATCTTCCTTATTATCCTTTGCTTGAAGGGCCTTGCATTTTTGTTGATATCTAACTTGTGACATGCGACATTAGGATCTATGCCTGGCATCTCATCCATACTCCATGCGAAAACATCCCTATATTCCCGCAGAGATTGATTGTCCTTTCTTCTTCTTCTTTGTCCATCTTTGTTCCGATCTTTAATATCTTTGGTTCCACTTTTGTTCCAATGTTGATGTCTTTCGTTGGTTCCGCTGCGGTGAAATTCGCCTTTGGTTCTCCCAGTGGTGTTGGCTCTTTTATTTTGTACATCGGTTCGCCTTCTTTCTCCGGAATCTCGCTTGGTATTCCTTTCCCTTATTGTGCTCTTATCATGTATATTCTCAGTTCCTCCTCCTTTTTTGATTCTCTTGCCTTTCTCCATCTATATTTTCGCTTCTTTGTGCGTCCTTCATAATTCTTTACATCGATTTGACTGAAGACTTTCGCACTTCCAGTATCTCCTTTGATTTCTCCTATTCCACTTGGTATAGGGAAACGCACGCATTGATGAAGGGTTGACGCTACTCCTTTTATCGCATGCACCCATGGTCGTCCCAATAACATGTTGTATGGTGATTCTACATCAACTACGCATAAAGTTATCTGCGTTTCTATTTCTCCCAATAGTATTCGCATGGTTATCTCGCCTTTTGGTTTTGTTGTGGTTTTATTAAAACCATGAATGTTGTATGTTGAGTTCGTCATATCCGCATCTTTGTATCCCATACTCTTGAATGTGCGGTAAAACAAGATATCTACCGAACTACCCGTGTCTACCAGGGTCCTATCTATCGCCCATTCTTATGATGTTTTCGCGCTTTAATTTCTTCCCATTCGCTCTGCTGTTACGGTAACCACCAGGGGATCTGTTCGCCTTAAACTTTCTTCTGGTATCTCATCCGCTGCGAATGTTATCTTCTGCTTTTCCCACTCCTTCAAGGGAGACAATTTTTCCACTGTCATGATTCTCCTTCCTTCAAAATCGCGCTTATGTATTTTTCATGTGATTCCTGCATGAAAATCATCGATAAATGTTTTTGTTATCGAGTGAAGAAGAACATCTCCTTCATTTATCTCAGGTATTTCAAGCTCTTAAAGATAATGCACTCTACGTGAACTTAAAGAAGTGTAACTTTTTATCAAAGTCAGTAACTTTTTTGGGATAATATTATATTTGACCAAGGAATTTCCGTTAATGATTCTAAAATTAAAGTGATCTGACTGGCCTACTCCAACATGCATTAAAGATGTTCGCAGTTTCCATGGCCTAACATCTTTTTATAGACGTTTTATTCGCAATTTTAGCTTTATAGCTGCTGGAGTAACTGATTGTTTGAAGCAAGAAAAATTCCTATGGACTGAGGAAGCAGATAGGACTTTTAATCTTCTTAAGGAAAGGTTTTGTAGTGCACCAGTACTTGTAATGCAAGACTTTTCCAAACCTTTTGAAGTTGATTGTGATGCATCTATAGTGGGAATTGGAGATGTTTTGTCTCAAAATGATCATCTAGTTGCTTTTCACAGTGACAAAAAACTCAGAAGCTAGGCGGAAATGGTCCACTTATGAACTTGAATTATATGCTCTTGTTCAAGCATTGAAGCATTGAAGCATTGGCATCTTTATTTGGTGCATAATGAGTTTATTGTCAACACTGACAATCAAGCTTTGAAGTTTTTGCAAACTTCAGCTAAAGTAAATCGAATGCATGATAGATGGCTATCCACTATAAATCAATATACTTTCTCTATTAAACATATGAGTGGAAAATTAAACCAAGTGGCTGATGCTTTGAGTAGACGTGCTTATTTTCTTGTCACTCTTCGCAGTGAAAGTGCGGATTTTGATTACATCAAGGACTTATATATGATTGATGAAGATTTCAAGACAATATGGGAGTAATGTGGGAATATGTCTTCTGGGATTGATGATTTTCTTATTCAAGAAGGATTTGTCTTTAAAGGTATTCGTCTTTGTATTCCATAAGGTTCTTTGAGGCTTTATCTCATCCATGAACTGCATGGTAGTGGACTTGGAGGTCATTTTGATCGTGACAAAACTATTACTTTGCTTGAAGAATGATATTATTGGCCTTTATTAAAAAGATATGTACAAAAATTTGTTCAAAAGTGTATGATTTTTCAACGCTCTAAAGATACTATTCAAAACATTGGTTTATATACTCCTTTGCCGGTTCCTGATGCTCCTTGGGTAGATGTAAGTGTTTATGGGTAAAAACTGTTTCTGCTGGTTTTGGTAATTTAGGTTTGTGGTTGAGAAACAAATCTAAACCTAAAACAAATACACTGCACGGGAGTACTTTAGATTCGAGAGATCAATCTGTACAATCCTGGCCTAAACCAAGAAATGGCCGTTCCAGTATTGCTTCGGTCACAAAGTGAAGGAGAAAGGTTGGTCTTAGGGAGGGAAGCGAAGAAGGTGTTGATACCAGAATGGTTGATTCTGAAGGTGTGGCTATTTTATGACTTGTATCAAAATTTGGAACTGGCTTGAGGAATGAAAGCTATGATGGGTGTCGTAGGTGCAATCAAATTAATTAATATTTCCACTCAATTAAAAATAATATAATGGAAGTCAAGTTCGTTCCCACGAGGAGCAAGAGATTCTAGTTGTAAAAATTGTCACAAAAAGGGGGGATGTATAAAGCAAAAGAAAATAAACAAGGGTAAATTTATTAAATACCCTTAATTTTGACATCCAACAAATATACCCTTATACAACAATAAATATACCCCTGATAGGTGTAGAATACACCATATTTACTATATAAGAGTTTATGCTTTCTTTGCTATTTTTCTTGTAAATTATGTATTTTACGCTTGTTTTGAGTTTTAATAGCTACTATGGAGTCACACGGAGGAAAAGGAGAAGAAATCACCATATTTTAGCAAAAGGGTAAAATTGTCATTTCACCAAGGAGGGAATACTATATAGAGCCCAGCCAAGGTTAAGGGGCAACCCAATTTGGAGGAGTACTAAAGCCAGGCACAGTCAAGGCTAAGGGGGGTTGTCATCAATGTACCCCTTATCATTTATCAGAGGGTGTAATTATCCCTGGGGTATCCCTTATCTAATAAATGGGGTAACCCTTATCTAAAATCTTTGGGGTGTGCGGATCCGCCCCACTCATTACACAACCCTATAACGAGAAGAGAATTCTCTTTCTCAATCATTCTATTATTTCTGCTCCACACGAATGTGAGAAAGAAAACACCATGGCTCTGCCATTGTTGATCGAGAGGAAATGTTGATGAGAAATACAAAAAGGTGATGGTGTTGCTATCGATGGTTCAGAGAACTGAGAAGTTAATCGAGCAGTCATGGCTGCTGTTGAGTCCGAGTGATTGAAGGAGAGATTAAATCAAGAACAGATCGAGAAATTGGAGATGGTGATTCGAGAAGCGATTTAGGGATTGAGACGTGATCTTGAGGACTGGTTTGAGCGAGATTGATTGAATGATGGGTTCGGTTAGGTTGAAGCTCAGGGAAACAGATGGGTTCGATCTGTGATGTTGGTGGCCGCTGGTCGAAATCGAGAAATCGGAAGAAGGGGATCTGTGGGTTTTGAAATCGATAGATGAGAAGAATCAATAGAGGTAGCAGTCACTGATTTTCTGGTGGAATGGGTTTGTGGCTGTGTATTTGAGACGGTAAAGACAATGGGTTTGAATCTGAAACTACAACAGATGAAGATGGTTCTGGTTTTGGTTCAACAACAGATGGAGGAGAGGACGACTGAGAATTGGTTGTGGTGGTGATTGAATGGGTAAAACTCAATTTGAGTTTGTATTGATTGGAGTGTATGGCTGCTGCTGTGAGGTGACTGAGATCCAGAAAAGAAGATGCCGGTGTTACAAGAACAAGAAAGGGATCTAATGTATGATGAAATTAAAGGTTATGGTTTTTATGGAAATCGAATTACTGGCAAGACTGTGGGTTTGCTACGAATGTAATTGTGATTCAAGCTCAGCCTAAGAAGCAACAGAAGAGAAATTGCCACTGCAAGAGTGGTGGTGCAATGGCTAGGACAGAATGGAGTTAGAAGACCTGCTGCTACTGTTACAGGGAGATGCTGTTGATTTTCATGGGAATGGTGCTGAGTTGATGGTGATGCAGGTTGAGATGGGAAATTGAGCTAAGCTTAGATGAATGCTAGGTTTGGAGTTGCAGTTCAGGTGTTATGTTATGAGAATGGCAAAAATGGGTATCTAGTGAAGTTGCGATTTCGTTTGAAGGGTTTGAAAGGAGGGGGATATGGCGCAGCTGAGAATAGCACCATGAGTAGTTGCAGGCAGTTGTGATAAAGGATATGCAGTGCAGGTGGTACGAGGAGAGGATGTTATTGCTACAGAATGCGCAAGGATGAATCTACAATGGTTTAGTGAAATTGAGAATGTCTCCGCCAGGTGCTGTGTATGTTGCAGTTTGAGCTATTGATGCCATGGGTGGTGTCTGCCGATTATGTGTGGAGGAATAATGTGGAGCTATGGCTAGAAACAGAGGGTGTCTTTGCCATGGTCACAATGGCTGTGTGATTCTGTAGGCCGTGGAGGTATTGATAAGCTTCGGGTGTTGATAAAAATGCTTGCAAGTGCTAGTGGTGTTGAGAAGTCTTGAGGCACTTTGGTGATGAAATGCAACATACGAGCCAAGATGGCCGAGGCGTGAAGCACAATCATGGTGCAACAACACGGCTACGGCGAGCAATGGCTTATGCCATGGCAACTTAGCCGAGTCAGCCCAGTTAGCTGGACTCAGATGCTGACTCGGTTCTGACTCGTGACCCAGACCTTGACCCGATTGACTAACGGTTGACTGTTAGTTTGACCTAACGGTAACAAAATCTTGACGGAATATTCCATCACCGGCGACAACTTTCAGGCGACGGATTCCGGTCAAATTCCGGCCACAATACCAGTTTTTCGGCGAGCCAAAATTCCAGAATTTTCTATGGACTTCTCTCATGGGTGTGAAGACTTGGGCTTGGAATTGGATGGAGAATTGGACTCAAATTTGGAAAGAGAAGATGGAAGAAGAGAAAGATTTGAATTTGGAAATTGAATTGCTAAAGGAAAAGGATTCTATTCCTTGGAAGATTTGGAGAATATTGAAGCCTATAAATAGAGAAGTTTTCTACCTCTCTATACACCTCTCTACACACACAACACTTGTGTTTTTGCTTTCAATTCTTCTTCTTAATTATTGTGTGAACTTGAAAATTCTCCTTTTAATTATTTTGTGTGAATTTCAAAGACATGAGTAGCTAATTTTATTATTGATTGAGGATGAATTCCTAGTTCTTAATACATGATTTGAGTTTTGTTTCAATTCTATCTTGAAGTTTTTCACATGATTATCGTTTGTTTTTACTAATAGGAATGTTTATTCATTCATGATTGATTGATAGATTGTTTAGAGTGCACGCTAAATTGATTTGTTAGTTTAATCTAAATCTAGTATAAGTTAGGGAATAAGTAATCGTTCTCGACACTTTACACAAGTAGAAAACACGAGACCTTGCGGAGGGATTCCGTGGAGCGATTGTGTGTAAAAACAACGCTAGAAAGTGGACCAAGCGAACCGAGTTTAACTACTAGTACTAAACCTAAATTCATAGATCTTAATGCATTCGAGGGAATTACATCTTGTAAGCGAACCTCAAGGTGGTTCTTTTGAATAGAATCTGATAACTAAGCGGACTTGTTACTCAGTGAAATAAGGGATTTTGGGGCTAGCTAAGCGGACCTGCTATCCTACGGTTGGTGATAATCTGTGACTAATAACAAGTAGAAAAGAACATAACTTGATTCATTGTTTCGTAACGAAGAAGGATTCCTTGGTCTTGTCTCTCTTATTGCTTTCAACTTTCGATTTTAATTGCTTTGTTTATTTTCTTTTGCTTTTTACACCCCTCTTTCGTGACAATTTTTACAACTAGAATCTCTTGCTCCTCGTGGGATCGACCTTGACTACCCTATATTACTTGTTAATTAGGTAGTAAAGTATTAATTAATTTGATTGCACCTACGACACGCATCAAATTTTGGCGCCGCTGCCGGGGAGCAACGGGCGATTTTTAGTTGTTTTTGCTTTTTGCTTTATTCTTGCTTTGTTAGATTCTATACTGTTTCTAACTTAGTTTTCGAGAATCTTATTTCAGGTGTTATACCTTTGGTGAATGCTTAAAGAGGGCAGACCGAGTCCAATACGTCTTCGATCCGGCACTCAACTAAAGGATTTCATTCGTGCGGTTAACACTCCACTTCCTCCGTCTTCATCAAGTGAATTCACAGATTCGGACAAAGAGGAAGAAACAATGGCTGATCGTACACTCAAGAACCTAGCTTCTCACAGGCTTGATACACAACAATGGTGTATCCAAACTAACTCAACCTTCGAGATCAAGCGGGTTGATTAGAGAGTTACCAAAGTTCCATGGCATGGTGAATGAGGACCCAAACAAACATCTTATGGACTTCTATGCCATAGTTATGGCCATGCTTCCACCGGAGACTAATGCGGATGGAGCAATGTTGAAAGCTTTCCCGTTTTCTTTGGCGGGCAATGCTAAGGAATGGTTATATTATTTGCCTTCCGGAAGTATCACAACATGGAATGGGATGAAGAAACTTTTCCTCGAGAGATACTTTCCCGCATCCAAAGATACTCAAATTCGCAAGGAGATTTGTGTATTGAAACAACAAGTGGGAGAATCATTGTATGAATGTTGGGAGCGATACAAGAGGTTGGTGGCAAGCTGTCCACACCATCAATTTAGTGACGTTATGATACTCCAATACTTCTATGAAGCTCTTCACCCAAGTGATAGGTCTCTTCTTGACGCCGCGGGTGGTGGTGCACTAATGAACAAGACGGTGACCCAAGCTACCGAGTTGATTGAAAGTATGGCGGCAAACTCGCAACAATTCTACACAAGAGATGAACCCATGGTGAGGCGAGTGCATGAAGTTAGTGATTCATCATCACAACTTGATCAAAGAATGAGTAACATGGAGATAATGATTCAAAGGATGGCCGCGGTTATTATTTCGGATAATGAGACCGAACAAGTGAATGCTTTATATCCAAATCAAAGGCCAAGGTACGATCCATACTCGAATACTTACAATCCCGGGTGGAAGGATCATCCTAACTTTAGCTATGCAAATAAGCAAGCGGCGGTTCCCAATCCGTATGAGCAACAAGGTGGATTCCAACAATCACGTTTTCAACCTCAACAACAATTCCAACCTCAAGTGAAGGAACATGGATCTTCGATAGATGATAAGCTTAATGTCATGATGCAAAGTATTACGTCAATGTTTCAACAAAATCAACAAAAGACGGATTCGGCAATCAAGGATTTACAAGTTCAAGTGGGGCAATTAGCGACCGATGTGAACTTATTGAAAGCGCAAGCGTCCACAAAACTTCCTTCACAACCATTTGTTAATCCAAGAGAGAGCGTTAATGCGATTACTTTGAGGAGTGGGAAACAAGTGGAGCAACCAAATCAACAAGATAAGGTGTATGATGAGAAAGAGGAAATTGAAACCGCACCAAAGGAGAAAACATCCCCAACCAACCAACCCGAGGAGACGGTTCCTACTTTCACAACTCCACCCCCGTTCCCTATCCGATTTGCTAAATCAAAGAAAGACTTAGAATACATGGATATTTGGGAGATCTTTAAGAAAGTACAAGTCAATATTCCACTCATATAAGCTATTCGTCAAATTCCTCGTTGTGCAAAGTTCTTAAAGGAGTTGTGCATGAAGAAGAAAAGGTTGAAAGGGAATGAAGTCATGAGTGTGGGGGAGAATGCTTCGGCGTTTATTCTCAAGAAACTCCCACCAAAATTAAAGGACCCCGGTAGTTTCAATATACCTTGCACAATTGGTAAAACAAGGTTTACTCGAGCTTTGCTAGATTTGGGAGCATCGGTTAATGTTATGCCTTCCTCGATTTATGATTCTTTGAATCTTGGTCCTCTTAAGGAGACCGGGGTAGTTCTTGAACTTGCTAACCGATCTAATGTTTACCCGAAAGGGATTGTTGAGAATGTTTTGGTGCAGGTTAATGAGCTTGTATTTCCGGCCGATTTCTATGTCTTAGACATGAATGATGAAAATTCTTCCAAGTCTACACCTTTGCTATTGGGTAGACCATTCTTAAGCACCGCCGGAACAAAGATTGATGTCCAAAATGGCACCTTGACTATGGAGTTTGATGGTACACTCATCCACTTCAATATCTTTGAGACAACGCGATACCCTAGTGATGTGAAATCATGTTTTCCCGTGAAAGAGATTGATCCGGGCTAATGAATCGTGCAAAAGCTAAGTCGGGCCGTCGACTTTAAAACAAGCGCTTAATGGGAGGCAACCCATCGGTTTTGTATTTCTTATCCTTTTTATTTTTTTGTTATTTCTTTTTCTTGTTCCTTATCATGTTAAAATCTCCCACCTTGACTTTACTAGGAGGATTAAATTACATTGAGGACAATGTAAGGTTTAAGTGTGGGGGGAGTGGTTAAGCATGTTTTTAAAACAAAAAATTACAAAAAAATTAAAAAACTTAAAAAAAAAAAAAAAGTTTTACATAAAACTTCAACTTTTAGAGATTTTAGAGTCACTAGCATACTTCTAGGTATGTTTACATAGAGATTTTGACCGACATAATTGAACTTGGAAATGTTAGAGAACTACATTCGGATTTCTTGCTTGTTAGAGTGTTAAATAATGGATTTAATCATGCCGGTGATGCTAATTTGGTGCAGGGAGAAGTGCGTTATTAGAGTTGCTGATCAATCATTAGTGGAGACTACCCGTATTCATATCATGAGAGGCACCGACCAGAAATCTTCCATCTACTAAAGAGCTTTCTTTTGAGTGTGTGTCACCGTACGTAAATTCCGGGTAGAATGGTGAGCTACCCAACCTCCCACCAATAGAAGCACTACTCTTTGATCTCTTGAGTGCTAATTTTGTCAATCATGAAGGGTGACATCTATAGATGAAAGCTTCCTTCTTGTAGTTCGATTTGCAGTTAGCACCATTCTCTCTCTCGACAATAACGGATCCATAGAAACACTCTCATCATCAACAAGGAGCGACATCAAAATTTACAAGGAAAGTTGGAAAAGTTTAAGGTTTACAAGCAACGGAACGAGAAAAAGAGCAAATTTCAAATATAAGTAAAGCAACATACAAAGAGCAGATTTTTACATATATGTTGAGAACTTACACTACAATGAGGTAATTTTATATTCAAGTATGAAGACTTATTCATGAAAGCGAAGAAAATTAAAAGGTGAGAATTTTTGAAGTTTATGATTTCAAGACGATACAAGTTGTGAAGAATCAAGCGGTAAAATACTTCTCCCACGGCCATGGTTTATTTTTTGTATTTTATTTCTCTTGTTTCAAAATAAATAAAAAAAAAAATTAAAAAAAATTAAAAAAAAATAATAATAAAGAGAAAAGAAAAAAGAAAAAAAAAAAAAAAAAAAAAGAGAAATATTGGTTTTGTTTTTATTTATTTAATAAGCCGTGGGGAAGGAAAATCTATAAGGAAGTCTCAAGCGACAAGGATTATTAAGGTAAAGGTTACAAATTGTCAAGGATTTATGAAATTCGAGGGTTTATCATCAAAAGTTGAAACCGAAGACGAAGACCAAGAAAATCAAAACGAGGAGCGGAAGACGTTTCTATTGGATGCCGTGAGAGTGGTGTTATCATAATTGGCGATCGGATGTGAAGGTGAGTAAGTAATCTCATCCTCGATAATAATGGTTGATTTCCTTTCGTAGAGATCGTCAGAAAAATGGTTTTTCAAAATATTAAAAGATGTGGGTTTTTAAAAATATTTCGGAAGTTATCCTTCCCACCATTCAACGTGTCGCAGGATTTCTCTCTTCATTCCTACCTGCACACATGTGAGAACCATAAAAAAGCCGTCTTTGAGTGCAATTATCATAAAATCCATTTTGGTGAGGCAGAAGTCGAGGCGAAATGCTTATTGGTCGTTTCTCAAACACGCGTTCTCTCATTATGGTGTGGTTATTTCTCACTCAACATTTAAGAATGAGAATATGTTCTTTAGTATTTCTAACTTCTTATTACTAGCACGCAGAAATTCTATGTCCTCATAACTCTTTGGATGCTTGGGACGCTGAAACGCTTTGAAGTTGTGAGTTTTTAGTTTGATTTGCTCGAGGACTAGCAAAGTCTAAGTGTGGGGGAATTTGATAGGTGTAGAATACACCATATTTACTATATAAGAGTTTATGCTTTCTTTGCTATTTTTCTTGTAAATTATGTATTTTACGCTTGTTTTGAGTTTTAATAGCTACTATGGAGTCACACGGAGGAAAAGGAGAAGAAATCACCATATTTTAGCAAAAGGGTAAAATTGTCATTTCACCAAGGAGGGAATACTATATAGAGCCCAGCCAAGGTTAAGGGGCAACCCAATTTGGAGGAGTACTAAAGCCAGGCACAGTCAAGGCTAAGGGGGGTTGTCATCAGGGTACCCCTTATCATTTATCAGAGGGTGTAATTATCCCTGGGGTATCCCTTATCTAATAAATGGGGTAACCCTTATCTAAAATGCTGGGGTGTCTGGATCCGCCCCACTCATTACACAACCCTATAACGAGAAGAGAATTCTCTTTCTCAATCATTCTTTTATTTCTGCTCCACCTGAATGTGAGAAAGAAAACAGCCATGGCTGCCGCTGTTGATCGAGAGGAAATGTTGATGAGAAATACAAAAAGGTGATGGTGTTGCTATCGATGGTTCAGAGAACTGAGAAGTTAATCGAGCAGTCATGGCTGCTGTTGAGTCCGAGTGATTGAAGGAGATATTAAATCAAGAACAGATCGAGAAATTGGAGATGGTGATTCGAGAAGCAGTTTAGGGATTGAGACGTGATGCTGAGACTGGGTTTGAGCGAGATTGATTGAATGATGGGTTTGGTTAGGTTGAAGCTCAGGGAAACAGATGGGTTCGATCTGTGATGTTGGTGGCCGCTAGTCGAAATCGAGAAATTGGAAGAAGGGGATCTGTGGGTTTTGAAATCGATATATGAGAAGAATCAATAGAGGTAGCAGTCACTGATTTTCTGGTGGAATGGGTTTGTGGCTGTGTATTTGAGACGGTAAAGACAATGGGTTTGAATCTGAAACTACAACAGATGAAGATGGTTCTGGTTTTGGTTCAACAACAGATAGAGGAGAGGACGACTGAGAATTGGTTGTGGTGGTGATTGAATGGGTAAAACTCAATTTGAGTTTGTATTGATTGGAGTGTATGGCTGCTGTTGTGAGGTGACTGAGATCCAGAAAATAAGATGCCGCTGTTACAAGAACAAGAAAGGGATCTAATGTATGATGAAATTAAAGGTTATGGTTTTTATGGAAATCGAATTACTGGCAAGACTGTGGGTTTGCTACGAATGTAATTGTGATTCAAGCTCAGCCTAAGAAGCAACAGAAGAGAAATTGCCACTGCAAGAGTGGTGGTGCAATGGCTAGGACAGAATGGAGTTAGAAGACCTGCTGCCATCATTACGGGGAGATGTTTGTTGATTTTCATGGGAATGGTGCTTGAGTTGATGGTGATGCAGGTTGAGATGGGAAATTGAGCTAAGCTTAGATGAATGCTAGGTTTGGAGTTGCAGTTCAGGTGTTATGTTATGAGAATGGCACAAATGGGTATCTAGTGAAGTTGCGATTTCGTTTGAAGGGTTTGAAAGGAGGGGGATATGGCGCAGCTGAGAATAGCACCATGAGTAGTTGCAGGCAGTTGTGATAAAGGATATGCAGTGCAGGTGGTACGAGGAGAGGATGTTATTGCTACAGAATGCGCAAGGATGAATCTGCAATGGTTTAGTGAAATTGAGAATGTCTCCGCCAGGTGCTGTGTATGTTGCAGTTTGAGCTATTGATGCCATGGGTGGTGTCTGCCGATTATGTGTGGAGGAATGATGTGGAGCTATGGCTAGAAACAGAGGGTGTGCTGCCATGGTCACAATGGCTGTGTGATTACAGAGCTGTGGAGGTATTGATAAGCTTCTGGTGTTGATAAAAATGCTTCCAAGTGCTAGTGGTGTTGAGAAGTACTGAGGCACTGGTGATGAAATGCAACATACAGAGCCAAGATGGCTGAGGCGTGAAGCACAATCATGGTGCAACAACACAGCTCTGGCCAGAGCAATGGCTTATGCCATGGCAACTTAGCCGAGTCAGCCCAGTTAGCTGGACTCAGATGCTGACTCGGTTCTGACTCGTGACCCAGACCTTGACCCGATTGACTAACGGTTGACTGTTAGTTTGACCTAATGGTAACAAAATCTTGGACGGAATATTCCATCACCGGCGACAACTTTCAGGCGACGGATTCCGGTCAAATCTACCACAATACCAGTTTTCCTATGAGCCAAAATTCCAGAATTTTCTATGGACTTCTCTCATGGGTGTGAAGACTTGGGCTTGGAATTGGATGGAGAATTGGACTCAAATTTGGAAAGAGAAGATGGAAGAAGAGAAAGATTTGAATTTGGAAATTGAATTGCTAAAGGAAAAAGATTCTATTCCTTGGAATATTTGGAGAATATTGAAGCTATAAATAGAGAAGTTTTCTACCTCTCTATACACCTCTCTACACACACAACACTTGTGTTTTTGCTTTCAATTCTTCTTCTTAATTATTTGTGTGAACTTGAAAATTCTCCTTTTAATTATTTTGTGTGAATTTCAAAGACATGAGTAGCTAATTTTATTATTGATTGAGGATGAATTCCTAGTTCTTAATACATGATTTGAGTTTTGTTTCAATTCTATCTTGAAGTTTTTCACATGATTATCGTTTGTTTTTACTAATAGGAATGTTTATTCATTCATGATTGATTGATAGATTGTTTAGAGTGCACGCTAAATTAATTTGTTAGTTTAATCTAAATCTAGTATAAGTTAGGGAATAAGTAGTCGTTCTCGACACTTTACACAAGTAGAAAACACGAGACCTTGCGGAGGGATTCCGTGGAGCGATTGTGTGTAAAAACAACGCTAGAAAGTGGACCAAGCGAACCGAGTTTAACTACTAGTACTAAACCTAAATTTATAGATCTTAATGCATTCAGGGAATTACATCTTGTAAGCGAACCTCAAGGTGGTTCTTTTGAATAGAATCTGATAACTAAGCGGACTTGTTACTCAATGAAATAAGGGATTTTGGGGCTAGCTAAGCGGACCTGCTATCCTACGGTTGGTGATAATCTGTGACTAATAACAATTAGAAAAGAACATAACTTGATTCATTGTTTCGTAACGAAGAAGGATTCCTTGGTCTTGTCTCTCTTATTGCTTTCAACTTTCGATTTTAATTGCTTTGTTTATTTTCTTTTGCTTTTTACACCCCTCTTTCGTGACAATTTTTACAACTAGAATCTCTTGCTCCTCGTGGGATCGACCTTGACTACCCTATATTACTTGTTAATTAGGTAGTAAAGTATTAATTAATTTGATTGCACCTACGACACGCATCAACCCCTATCATTTAAAAATCTTATCCATTAAAAATTAGATTACCTTAATACCCTCACTCATAAAATATATTTATTTATTTCAAAATACAACAAAAATTTGTATCTACCATTTCACCACCACCACCACCAAATATCCCACCACCACCACCAAATATCCCACCACCACCACAAAACTTATATTTACCAGTCCACCACCACCGCCCTCCACCACCACCACCACCAGTCCACCACCACCACCACCAGTCCACCACAGCCGCCCGCCACCACCACCACCACCAGTACACCACCGCCCGCCACCACCACCGCCCGCCACCACCACCCGCCACCACCACCAGTCCCGCCACCACCACCAGTCCACCACCACCCGCCATCACCACCACCACTCGCCACCACCCGCCACCGCCACCACCAGTCTCGCCACCACCACCACCCACCATCGCCCGCCACCACCACCACCCGCCACCACCACCAGTCCCCCACCACCACTAGTCCACCACCACCACCACTCTGCCACCACCCGCCACCACCACCACCATTCTGCCACCACCCGCCACCACCACCAGTCTGCCACCAACAACCACCACCACCAGTCCACCACCGCCCGCCACCACCCTCCACCACCACCACTCCACCAACGCCCGCCGCCACCACCACCGTCCGCCACCACCACCAGTCCACCACCACCGCTGCCGCCAGTGGCGTCAACAATCTAAGTTGATCCCAAAAAACAAATCAGAAAATAAGAAAGAAAAAAAATTATATAATGTCAACAACCCAAGTTGATCCCAGAGGCTGGTGTCAACAACTGAAGTTGATCCCTAAAACAAAAATATAAAAAAAAAATCATGAAAAGGTAATATGGCGTCAACAACCGAAGTTGATCCCAAAATCTGGTGTCAACAACCGAAGTTGATCCCCAAAAACAAAAATCAAAAGCTCATAACAAAATAATATGGCATCAACAATCGAAGTTGATCCAAAATCTGGTGTCCACAACCAAAAGATGGTGTCAACAACCAAAGTTGATTGATTTCCTTTGTTGACACAATAAGTGAAAAAGATACTCCAACTTGTTTGGGTCAACAATGGATGTTGATCCTATTCACTGGGATCAACAATGGAAGTTGATCCCAGTGAACGGGTCAACAACCAAAGTTGATCCCAAAATCTGGCGTCAACAACCAAATTTGATCCATAAAATTGTTGTACTAAAATTAGTGAACTTGACGTGATTCGAACACGCATCTTCTGACGTGGAACCAGGAGTGTTACCATTACACCACAAGTTCGTCTAATACACCTCAACCCTGCCAAAAACCACTTTACATAAATCACACAAATAAATTTGAAATATAACATTATTGAAATCGGAAAGCAACTAGATAATATTAATCAAAAACTTATAGGTAATGATTTTAATCAAAAAACACTAATCAACACGAACACTGGATCAACAAAAACTAAGAAAACAAGTACTCACAAGGGATCTTTAACTTGACGCCCCACTAATAAAAGTAGTGCAGCAATCATTATATGAACAAAACAGTGGAGTTGTAACAAAAAAAAAAATGATGTAGTAGACATTAGTCATTACTTACCATATTAAGCAATTTTGCAAAGCTTGTTCAATCCACTGTGAAGGCTATTACAGTAAACATCAAATGCTTAAAATTATAAACCCCTTATAAAAGCAGTTTGATAAGTTCGGAAAACTCAATCTCTGAATCAGCAATGTCTTACAGGTGAGCAGTTTAAGTACCCATAATCATAACCATTGTAAAATGTAACCCAATGAACATTATCATTCAACAAAATCCCGGAAACGAATAACATTATCATTCAACATAACAACAACGGTTTTTTATTATGCTTAATTACCCATAATCATAACCTTTTTGTAAGTTCATACACATTCGATGCAACATCAAGCTATTGCGCAAGTATTGGGTACATTTCAGAAAAAGTAATCCCGATGCAATAGCAAGTATGGTATGCGCAAGTATGGTGTACATTTCAGAAAAAGTAACTAACTTAGTATGGTATGCGCAATCTTACTATACTCATCCATTGTAGCATCACAATCACAGTTTGTCACACACTACGGTACTGTTTTAAAGTAAACAGTATCGTTTGATTTCTATCATTGTTTAGTATTAATTTCCACTTTGCGGCAACTAATCAAGCTAATTAAAAAGGACATTAAATCAGCGAGTAACATTCATATTCAGCACATATGTATAAATAGAATAATTAAAATTTCGTTAAGGATCTTAGTTTTGTGTAGGAACTGAAGTATATTTGCTATTGCGTCGACTCAAGTGCATAGATGCAGGTTTGGGCGCTCCTTTGTGATTGGTATATTCATAGGAATGTTACAGCACAATGTCTAACTAGCACCTAAACTAGGCTCCGATATTTTCAACCAAACGCTAAAAGCAGAGAAATCAACCCAAACCTACAAGCTAGAGCTGCTAATATAGCACTGTTCCTGCCACCATCTACACTACCACTCTATTGCTGCTCTTACATGCATTAAAAAAATACTTACGCTACTATGACCAACACCAACACCCAAACTACTACAACAAAATCTACCACTGTCACCTCCATTGTAACAGCATCTACCACCACCACCCCAACCATAAGCAGCCATACCACCACCACCCCAACCACAAGCAGCCACACTAGATCGAACTACAATAAAAGACATTGTTTTAATAATCGAGTTACATCATCACCACCACCGCATCCCATGTTTGGTTGATTGATTAATTAACTGATTAGATTGTTAGAATAGCAAGGATCTATGTCTAGAATTATCGAATCAAATATGAATTTTCGGAATATAAAAAAATTAGTAACAACAAAAAAACATTATCAAAAGCCAAATCAAACAAAAATTAAAAGGACACCAACTAATTAAAATCATTACCAGTGAAGATTTGAACAAAATCAGATAGTTATTATCAAAGATTATATTGAAATTGATTGAATCAATATAAAAACAATAGATTGTTTACCTTTTGGTATAATATTCATGTAGATTGTTCTTATCGGTCTTCAAAATCGATTTTCACATTAAAACGGTGGTGATAGTAGTGGGTGGCGATGGCTGAAGAGAGAAGAGAAATGTAGATATTTTCTAGATCTGAAATTGGATTTTTTTTTTATTGATTTTCCTTTTAAAAATGTATTCTCCGTTGGTGGTGGTGGTAGGTGTTGATGGTTCTGGTGGCGACGGAGATGGTGATTGCATCGATGGTGGTAATGGTTGTAGTGGCGACAGAGATGGTGGTGGAGGCGATGGAGATGGTGGTGGATGTTTTTGATTTTAGGATTTCTCTGGATTTAGAGAAGAAGCATAATAACCGAAGGTTTATAAAGAAAGGATAAATGTGGAAAGAAAAATAAAACGTTAATGTACTCAAACGGGCTATAGATTAGGAAGGGTATATTTATTGTAGGATAAGGGTAATTGTGAAGCCCATCAAAACAAAGGTTATTAATACAATTCCCACAATAAACAAAGCAATTCAAAGTTAAAGTTGAAATCAATAAGAGAGATAAGATCAAGGAATCCTTCTTCGTTACAAAACAATGAATCAAGTTATGTTCTTTTCTACTTGTTATTAGTCACAAATTATCACCAACCGTAGGATAGCAGGTCCGCTTAGCTAGCCCCAAAATCCCTTATTTCACTGAGTAACAAGTCCGCTTAGTTATCGTATTCTATCCAAAAGAACCACCTTGAGGTTCGCTTACAAGATGTAATTCCCTGAATGCATTAAGATTTATGAATTTAGGTTTAGTACTAGTAGTTAAACTCGGTTCGCTTGGTTTACTTTCTAGCGTCGTTTCTACACACAATTGCTCTACGGAATCCCTCCGCAAGGTCTCGTGTTTTCTACTTATGTAAAGAGTCAAGAAACGATTACTTATCTCCTAACTTTCACTAGATTTAGATCAATTAACAAATCAATTTAGTTGGCCACCCTAAACAATCTATCAATCAATCATGAATGTCTTTAAGATCATTCCTATTAGTAAAAACAAACGATAATCATGTGAAAAACTTCAAGATAGAATTGAAAACAAAAACTCAAAACATAAATTAAGAACTAGGAATTCATCCTCAATCAATAAGAAAATTAGCTACTCATGTTAAAAAGTTCACACAAAGAATAAGAAAAGAAAAGTGTTGTGTGTGTAGAGAGGTGTGTAAAAGATGTAGAAAACTTCTCTATTTATAGGCTTCAATATTCTCCAAATCTTCTAAGGAATAGAATCCTTTTCCTTTAGCAATTCAATTTCCAAATCCAAGCTTTTCTCAACTCTTCCATCTTCTCTTTCCAAATTTGAGCCAAATTCTCCATCCAACTCCTAGTCCAAGTCTTCACACCCATGAGAGAAGTTCATAGAAAATTCTGGAATTTTTGCTCGCCGGAAAACTGGTATTATGGTCGGAATCCGACCGGAATAGTCGCCGCCGGCCACCTGAGTTCTGTTGCCGTCACTGGTATATTCGACGGAATATTCCGTCAGTCCACCGTTAGGACTAACGGTCAAACTGGTCAACCGTCACCAACGGTCAAGGCGAGAAGAGGGAGTTAGCTACGAGTCAGCAGCGAGTCAGTCACCTAGTTAGGTGAATAGTCTTACTCAATTTGAGTTGGACTAGTTCTTTGGATCGGCCAAGATCTTGAGTTGACTCACTTTGTAAGAAAATCGACGAGAGTTTTGCCTGTTTACAGGACATCCCGGCCAATTTTCAGGCCTCACTTCTTCTTCATTTCCTGTTAAGAATTCCTACACATACATCTAGGAAATTTCACATTTTAAGCATAGCACCACCTTTATCTTCCCTTTGCAGTGTTATTTGTCTCAATCCTGGTTCCATTCTGGCTACAATTCCACCATCAAATCCATCCTTCACAGCACCCACACATCTTCTATCTGTTACTCAGCTGATGCTCCCTGTCATTCCCAGCAGCTTCAATCCATTTCAGTTACACTCCCAGCTATTCAAACACTTCTTCCTGTTCTTGTCTGCAGCACCACCTGACACCACCCTGCAACCTGAGTTTCATTTGTGCAATAACTCAGCTTCATCATCCAATCTTGCAGCATCACTTGCACCACCACACACTCAGAGCAAGTACCCATTTCTAATCTTCACAACATCACCTGCAACTGCTTGAACGCCAGAAACCCTGCAACATTCTTCCATTCAACCATCAAGCAACAGCAGCACAACACCAGCAGACTCCATCAAACCCATCTTATTCATCACCAGAACCCCATTCAACAACCACCAATTCTCAGTCGTCGCCAGCAAACTCCTAATCAACTGTGTTCGATTATAGCCACACAAACTCTTGAACTCAGGGATCCCTTTCTTCTAATTCCATCCAATTTCAAACTGAGAAACCCCAAATTTCTTCAACAGTGATATCGAAACAAAACCCATCTCTCTTTAACTCAAGAACATCAATTTCTTCTCCCCAGTTTCTCTATTTTAGTTCTTCAATTTCTCTGCTGGGTTTTCGATCTGCTTCTCTCAATTTCTCGCCTCTTTTCAGCTCATCTCTTGGTTTGATTCAGCAGCAGTCACTGTTCTTCTCTCGATTTGGTCTCCTTTTCTCTCGATCAATCGAACCCTAATCGATCTCTCAGTTCTCCTCTGATTCATCTTCTTCCTGAGCTTCAGCTGTGCCTCCATTTCATTTTCAAGAGTTTTCGAACAAATGAGAGACAAACTTGTAGGACCAGAATATCGCGACAACAATACTTCGCGAGATCAATATATAACAGCACTGCGAAGGTGTCGCAAGTAAATAATTTAAATGACGCATCAAATGACGACAACCAGAATATGAGAAAAGTATGAATGTACAACTGTTTGCAACACTAATACTTCGCGAGATTAATAAACAACTGCATCGCGAAGGAGTCGCATGGAGGTAAATAAATGACATAATAGATGACGACAGTTAGAACATGAGGAAAGTGTGAAGACTTGGCGAGATTTAAGAGTGTCGCGAAGGCAAAACAACATATATTCGCGAGCATTCGCGAGACGTTTCAAAATAAGGGACAAAGATAGCTGTCATCCACTATGTAATACCCTATATAAAGGGTCGAGTAAGTCTGTTATGAGAGAGGTCTTTCGAATTGTTAAGCAAGTCATTAGGAGAGAGAAAATTAAGAGTGATTGTAATTTCTTTAGCTGGGTTCTACATTTCTTTGTAAATCTTGGAAGAAAACAATTAATAAAACACATTATTATTCATCTTCAAATGGATTGAATAAGCAAATTCGAGTGAGGTGTGTAGTGTAGGATTTCTGCAACTACATATGCGCTAGAAACAATGATCGAACAGATTGAAGATCGAAGAGTACAATTAAAATCGTTTAAATCAAGAAAATGAGAAAGGAAAATGTTAAATCAGATGAAATAGAGGAGTTAAGAAGTAAGGAACATAATGAAGATATGGAATACAATTCAATTACAAAAGCGAAGGTTAATGAATTCCACGAAAATATTAGAGGAAGGATACATAAACGAGATTTTGAAGGAAAGAAGATTATAGATGAGGAGAAGACATCGTCTTTGAAGGATTGGGAAAGCGAGAAAATAACATTCACAGCTCGCAGAAGTACCTAGAGAAAATTTGAATCATATATCTCCACTAGTGATCACGATAAATGCAAGCGAGAAAAAGAGAAGAATCGAAAAAGCAAATGGAAGAATGGGAAATAAATAGAACTTTGGTGGATACGGGGAGTTTGGTGAGTATCATGTTTTACCATACCTACAAAAAATTAGGATATAAAGATGAAGAAATGAGTTCTCCAAGATATAATATTCATGGTTTTGGAAAATCTATAACAGTACCTAAAGGGGAGATGAAATTGCGAATTTTACTTGGGGAAATTGAAACACAAGTGACATTAAGTGTAGTGGATATGGAATCGCCATACCACATATTGTTAGGGAGACCTTGGGTACATGCGATTAAGGCAGTAGCATCAACACTCCATCAGTGCATCAAATTTCCTATGCCGAGTGGAATTGGTAAGATCAGAGGAGATATTGATAAAGGAAGAATATATTATCAAATCGAGGTAAAGCATTATGAAGGGCAAATGAAGAAGCGAAAAGATCGCAGGAAGATGATAAAAGCAGCTAAGAAAGAAGAAGAATTTAGAATTTACATGATAAGAGCAAAAGAAGGAAAAGGAATACCTGGCGAAATCATGGGAGAAGGGAGTGAGTTCGCGAAGGAAATAAGAGGACCAACTCCTATGGGAGAACCGAAGTCTAGCTATGTCGCAGCAGAACAAACAAAAGAAGTGAATATTGGGCCGAGGAGGAGCCAAAAATCTTAAAATTGGGACTAAAATGGAAGCGGATGAAGAGAAAAGAACTGTTGAGTTGTTGCGAGATTACAAAGACATTTTCGCATGGGATATGGATGAAATGCCTGGTATAGATCCATCTGTGGCTTGCCATAAATTGGAAATTGACAAGAATGTAAAACCCTTTAAACAAAGAATTAGAAAGATCGCGACAAGATATCATCCTCAAATAGAAGAAGAATTGCGAGAAAATGTTGGACGCAGGAATTATTAGACAAGCAAAATATCCCGAATGGATAGCAAACATGGTTATAGTTACAAAGAAGAAAAAAGGAATAAGAATTTGTATAGACTTTACTGATATAAATAAAGCTTGTCCTAAAGATAGTTTCCGTTACAGATATTCCACAATTGGTTGAAGCGGCAGGGGAAATGAAAGGATATCTTCTCTTGATGGATACAAGGGTTATAATCAAATTCCTCTCGCCAAGAAGACCAAGAACATACTTTCCTTTCTTTGCTCCAAGAGGATTGTCTTGTTATACAAAAATGCCATTTGTCTCAGAAATGCTTTGGTGCGACATACCAAAGGATGGTGGAGAAGGTATTTGCGAGTTGGATACATAAAACGTTGGAGGTATACGTAGATGATATGTTAATAAAAAGTAGAAAAGCAAAAGACCACGTACAGGATTTGAAAGAAATTTTTGAACAAATGAGGCAATTTAATATCAAAGTAAATCCAGAAAAATGCACTTTTGGAGTTGCCTCTGGAAAAATTTTAGGGTATATTGTATCCAAAGAAGGAATTCAAGTCGACCCAGAAAAATTACAAGCAGTTCGCGATATGCCAACACCGGCGACAATAAAAGATGTTCAAAAGTTAAATGGGTTGTTAGCTTCGCTAGGGAGGTTCATCTCGCGATCATCTGACAAATGCAAGCACTTTTTCAATATCCTTAGAAAGGGGTCGAAGTTTAAATGGACGGATGAGTGCGAGAGCCTTGCAAGGAATAAAGGAACTTTTAATGGATATATCAATTTTGCAAAAAGCGAGAAGAAGGAGAAGAATTGTTGATCTATCTCGCGACAACCTCGCATGCGTTAAGTGCGGTGTTATTGCAGTGGACGCGGAGTAGAAAAACCAATTTATTACATCAAGAAACTTTCAACGCTGCGAAAGGAATTATTCAAAAATTGAAAAACTAATCTTGGCATTAGTTTATGCAACATTTAAACTTCGTATATATTTTCAAGCACATGTTGTCAAAGTGGTGACAAAAGTACCAATAGAATCAGTGATGAAGAATTCAAAGAGGTCGGGAAGAGTTGAAAGATGGAATGCTCAAATAAGTCATTGCAAACTCAAATATGAAATATTATCTTCAATAAATCACAGGTTGTCGCAGACTTTTTAGCAGAATTTCCTTTGGAAGAGGATGAATCAGTAGAAGAAATGATGGATGTTGAGGAAGAACATGGAGATCCGAAAGATTTGTTAACGGAGCCGAATAGATGGGAAATATTGGTAGATGGGTCATCAAATGGAGAAGGAAATGGAATAGGAATTGTTGTGATATCGCCAGAGGGTAATAAAATAGCTCTTTCTTTCAGATTGGAGTTTGCATCAACAAATAATGAAACAGAATATGAAGCTATAATACATGCTTTGCGATTTGCAATAGAAATGAAGTTGGAGAATATAAGGATTACTAGTGATTCACAATTGGTAATTCGCCAGATAAAAGAAGAATATGCTATAAACGAATTATCTTTGCAAAAATATAAGAAACTTGTTGAAGAGTTGTCGACGCAGATACTAAGAATAAAGTGGAGACATATATCAAGGAGAAATAATAGGCTCGCAGACGCTTTTGCCTTTATATCAAGTATGATGGCAGATCCGGTTGCGAGAAATATTAAAATACAAACACTTTTGATGTCGTAAATTGACAAAGAAGAAGAACAAGAAACCGATGTAATGGTAGTAGAAGATGGAACACAAACACTCTGCGAAGAAGATTGGAGAGCGGAGCTTCATGCATATTTGATGACAGGAGAAACACCAAAAAATAGATTGGAGACACACAAATTGAAAAGCCGTGCAACAAATTATGAATTAAGAGATGGAGTACTATACCGACGATCTTTTAATGGGCCTTCACTTAGATGTTTAACAAGAAAGGAAGGGGAAATCATATTGAAGATGTTGCATAGTGGGGATGCTTTGGTAATCACAGCGGAGGAAGATCTTTAGCATATAAAGCAAAAATGCGGGGTTATTATTGGCCATATATGCATGAGGACGCTTGAAACAAGTGTCAAGGCGTTGCGAGGATTGTCAAAGGCATGGTAAGAAAATACATGCACCAGGAGCTCCGTTAAATTCTTCAACAAGTGTTTGGCCATTTGGAAAGTGGGGATTAGACATCGTAGGACCATTTTTACCAGAACGGGACAGAGAAGATATTTAATCGTCGCTCTGATTATTTCACAAAATGGGCAGAGGTGAAAGCGGTACAACATATTCGTGATAAGGATGTTTTTACTTTCATATTTGAGAACATTATATGCAGATTTGTGGTTCCAGCCACAAATGGTATCTGACAATGGGAAGCGGTTTGAAGGACAAAATATAGAATTGCTACTTAATGCATTTCGAGATACGGTGTGGAAATCAACTCCTCTATACCCGCAAGGCTAATGGTCAAGCGAGAGGCGACAAACAAAACAATAGCAGATATATTGAAGAAAAAAATTGGAAGGATACAATAAAGGATGGTGCGAACAAGTACCCAATGCGGTATGGGCTTATAATACAACTAGAAGAGAAGCTACAGGCATGTCCCCTTTTTGTTTAACATATGGGGTTGAAGCTGTACTCCCAACAGAAGTTAAGATTCCAACTACAAAGAAAGAAGCTTGGGAGAAAAATCTCAGTGCGGATAACATCTTAATCAAGTTAGATTAATTAGAAGAAAAAAGAGAGAGAGCACTACAGCATATGGAGAATTACCAAATGAAGATTGGCAAGAGAATATAACAAGCGTGTCAAGATACGTGAATTTCAGCCAGGTGACTTGGTGCTGAGAGAAACACCTATATATCAGCGAGAAAATGGTGGCAAACTGGCAAGAAAATGGGATGGACCTTATATCATCAAGGAGATAGTTGGTACAGGGGCATATAGATTAATGGATCCTGAAGGCAAAGATGTAGGGCAAAAACTAGATAGGCCGTGGAATAGATTATATCTTAAGAAATATTACCCATAGAAGATGGAAGAAATGGAGCGAGCCTGTGATGTAATGATTTCGCGACAAATTGATTGCGAGATCAAAGGAAATAAAGCAAAATTGTGCGATGACCTCGCAAACAGAATGAACGCTTGAATGAATTAACAAAAATGAATAATGAGTGAATGGGACAAACCTTTATGGCGTACACCCTAGTTCGCGAATGATATTTCGCAAGAGGCAAATGTAAGACCTAAAGTACGTCATATAAGGGGTATCTCTTAACATGGCTCGGTGGAAGGTTACACCGCTCCCGAAACCTGGGTCATGGAGATTTGGGGCCCATAAAGCCTATCCGGGAGATACCTTGGATTTCCAACTATATATATAAGGTTATACCCTGGTTGGACGCCCGAGGGTCTCTTCCAAGGAGTCAGTGTATGACCAAGGCGCCGAGGTACACGGTTGAGTCAAGAGTGCGGGGAGCATGGAACTTCCTTACCACTCTTGACAATTCTTGGCACATGCTGCACTCGGCCCGAAGAAAACTCCACTTAGGGTGCAGTCTCGTAACCATAAACCATATAGGTATAAGGGATAAGAGACTGGTGAAAACAACTCGGTTGTTGTTAAGACCGGATGGGAGGAGCTAGTCTTGTATGGCTGATGTACGCCTCCTTGAAGGGGCAACCAGGAGAAGATAAGGGCGGCACCCTCCATTAGGGAGCTGATAAGTGTCAAAAGACGCAAATGTCATGAGGCTTTATTCTCGCAAGAGAATTTAGGCTTGTCATATTTGTGCAATGATCCTGCAGAGGCAATAATACTAACGCAAGGGTAATACGAGATCAATGGGTTTTTACATGAAAGTGTAAGAATGTCCTGCGATTTCGTCGCAAAGACGACAATGTTGCGGGATTTTATGGTCGCAAGAACATTTAAACCTGTCATATTGTCGCAAATATAATGTCCTGCAAAGGCAAAAATACTTAAGACATGATAAGACAAGGTCAATGGGTCATTACATGAAAATGTAAAGACGTCCTGCGATCTTGTCGCAATGAGGGGTGGCAAAATAAGACCTTTACTTAGGAAGGCAAAATAAGACCACACAAATAATGATAAGGCAAGATCAATGGGTCATTACATGCAAATGTAAAGACGTCCTGCGATCTTGTCGCGATAACAGCATTCAAGAAAGATCATTAAATATCTTGAATATGGGCAATTGAAATCTTTTCATCGCAAGAAAGATTACAACAAAAGACTTAATGGAAAATAAAGGAATTGCATAATAAGGTGGCAAGAAGAGTTCTTATAATAAGAAAGAAATAGAAACTAATTCATCCAAAACCAAACTTAGTACTTTACAATCAAAAAGAAAAATTCAACAAAGTTACAAAGAAACTTAATTCTCTATATCAACTTGCTCAGCTGAAGGAGAAGGTAAAGATTCTTCAACAATCTTGTCAGCTTCACCCTCGCCAGTTGAAGGGTTTTCATCAGAAATTCTTTCGCAAGGTTCCTTATTGATAACTTCATTATTAGCGAGGTCTTCGCAGCTTTCATAATCATAATCACTGTCAGGAGAGTTGGGTACTTCATCATCTTCAACATCCAATGGTTCAACATAGACAGGATCAAGGATTTAGAAAGTAAGATATTATTCACAAGAACTTCGCTTTGGGAGGAAATTGACTAAGAAGTGCTTTTTGTTGATTTCTACTCTGATATCTTTAAGATGATTAAGGTAGTTAAACCTCCTTTCCTGCTCGATCGCGAGATTGGGAAAGGGAAGCAACTAGAGTTGCATTTTCCTTGCGAATTTTAGCATGCGCCGCTTCCAAAGTAGATAGAGAAGAGTGAAGATTTTTCTCGGATTCTACAGAGTAAAGAAAGACATTAAAATTATAAGATGGAGAGTGGTATAGAAAATTAGAAAAGAAAAATAATGGAAAAGGCAAGTCAAATCTTATGACTACCTTCCTTCATGCGAGACAAGATATTGAGTAAGGGCCAAGCAATTATTCCCCAAGTTTTCCATGGCATTATCAAAACCATCACCGACAAGACCTTTTAACCGCGACCGCAAACTCTTTTCGTTAGAAATCAATAACTTATTTTGATTCGCAAGGGAAGAATGGGATTCTTTTAACTTGGTATAATCATCCTTGAGTTGGTTGGCTTTCACACTTAGATTTATTCTATTTTGAATAAGTTTATCTCTTTCAAGGTAGTATCTTCAAGTTTATTTTTCAGTAGGCAGATAGACTGTTCTTGTTCATTCAATGCTTTTTTACAAGCATCAAGTTGTTGCGAGGATATTGCCACCTTATCCAATAAAGCTCGCCTCTCAAGAGATAAAGTTACATTTTCATCTGATAAGGTTTCCAACTCCAAATTAGATTTATTCAAAGAATATGAGAGACGCGACACTTCATTACTTAATAATTCTTGGTTTTGAACTAAGCGAGATGTGTTCTTGGGAATGATTATTTATTTGATCCATAGAAAGCGTATGAAGATTATCTAAACGATTATAATTGCTCCATCCAGCGTCTCTTTCCGTTCGAGTCTCTTCCACAATAGATTCCAGTTGATATATCTCCATCTTACGTTTCGGTGCAAAACTTGAGAGGCGAACCAAGTTTTTTTAAATTAAAAAAAAAAAAAAAGGGGGGGGGAGGAGAGATACCTTTTAATTCTTCATTTTTCTTGCGAAGGTTATCGCGATCCAACAAAGTATTATGAAGATTATTCTTCAAAGTCTTAATTTCTTGTTCCAAGGATGCTCGCGATATCGTATCGGAACCAAAGAATTTACCCAAAGACTCAAAACGCTAGATTTGGTGGGGTCATGGAGGCTTTTTTAACATCATTCATAGTATCTGATAAAATTTTAAAAGCTATATCCATCCCTTCTAAATTTTCTTTGCTAAGAGAGATAGATTTTGAGGGAGAAGAAATAGTAGAGGAAGAAGGAAAAGTTGAGTCACCCATAGTTATAAGACCGCCAATTGGAGAGACTCGATCAATAGGTGGAGGCGAGTTAAAAGTAAAAGTAGGAATAGGCATGACTGAAGAATTTCATTCGCAGAAAATTCGAGGATTGATTTATCCCGCGATGAAATTGTAGGGAATGGTACATTATCTTGAGAAGAAGAAATGGGATTATCTTGCGAAGAAGTCGCTGCAGTAGGAGATTTGCCTTGCGAAGACATCGTAAGGAAAGAAGAATGCTTGAATCCCGAAAAGGAACAGTTGGAGCAAAGAGCAGAGGCATCAAATGTATTATAGCGAGACCTTTGGGAGATCTATCATCATTCTTATCATCCTGCAAATAATAAATCAACTTAGAAACAGAGGCAATAAAATTGCTATCAAAGGAGTAAATATTTCTAAAAATACCTTACTACTCGCAGGTTGTTTTTTGGAAGCCAGAGACTTCAGTTGCGAAGAAGATTTTGGTTGCGAAACTGGGGATGTTAGGGTTCACCACGGTATATTTAGAGTTGGTTTGTTCTTGCTGAAACAAAAATGGCGAAAGAAATATCAAAAGAAGAACAAAATCAAGATGAAGTAATTTCAATAAGGAAGATCAATCAAGAGAATAATCAAAATCAATGAAAATAACGAACCTGGATGCCATGAAAACGATAACAGAAAGATAATAAAAAGAAGAGGATGAAGATGAATAGCAGGAAATAGTTGCGGGATTTATGAAGAAGATATAGAAGAAGAGAAGGAGTGTTTTTCACAGCGGTTTCCTTTAAATAGAAGAAAAAGGGTGACCGGATAACATTAAATATACCGGTAGAAAGAGTAATTTTAGACACGTGTAAACGGTCATCCCAAGATTCAAGGAATCAAATTTCGTGGGAAATTGAAGATATATTACTTCTTGTTCACTTCGCAAAGCTTGAACTTCGCAAAGAATAAAGGCAAGTACGTACTTTTCAAGTCCAAGATTCTTTCGCTCGTTCCTTCATCAACAAATGCCAAAGATCACCACAATAACAAATTTTTCCTTAAAAATCGCTCTCCAAGCGATATTCAAGGAAAAGAGGCAAGATGTAGGACCGAATATCGCGACAACAATACTTCACGAGATCAATATATAATAAAGACTGCCAAGGTGTCGCAAGTAAATAATTTAAATGACGATCAAATGACGACAAACTTAATATGAGAAAAGTATGAATGTACAAATCGTTTGCAACACTAATACTTCGCGAGATTAATAAACAACTGCATCGCGAAGGAGTCGCATGGAGGTAAATAAATGACATAATAGATGACGACAGTTAGAACATGAGGAAAGTGTGAAGACTTGGCGAGATTTAAGAGTGTCGCGAAGGCAAACAGTTGTATATTCGCGAGCATTCGCGAGACGTTTCCGAAAATAAGGGACAATATAGATGTCATCCACTATGTAATACCCTATATAAAGGGTCGAGTAAGTCTGTTATGAGAGAGGTCTTTCGAATTGTTAAGCAAGTCATTAGGAGAGAGAAAATTAAGAGTGATTGTAATTTCTTTAGCTCTGTTCTACATTTCTTTGTAAATCTTGGAAGAAAACAATTAATAAAACACATTATTATTCATCTTCAAATGGATTGAATAAGCAAATTCGAGTGAGGTGTGTAGTGTAGGATTTCCTGCAACTACAAAACTCTCTCGATGTTAGGGTTAGATGAGGGTAGGTTATTCAGTGTCTGGTCACAGTGATAAGGGCTAACCTGATGGCAGCCCCTTAACCTCATCTGGACTGCGTTTAGTATTCCTCCAAGAGTTACCCCTTAACCTGGACTGGGCTCCAGATAGTGCTCGCCCCTGAAATGACAATTTTGCCCTTTTTTCTCAAATTGAGTAATTTCTTCTTCTTTTCCTCCGTGTGACTCCAAAGTAGCTACAAAACTCAAAACAAGCGTAAAATACATAATTTACAAGAAAAATAGCAAAGAAAGCATAAAGTCTGTATAGTAAATACGGTGTATTCTACACCTATCAAATTCCCCCACACTTAGACTTTGCTAGTCCTCGAGCAAATCAAACTAAAAACTCACAACTTCAAAGCGTTCAAGCGCCCAAGCATCCAAAGAGTTATGAGGACATAGAGTTTCTGCATGCTAGTAATAAGAAGTTAGAAATACTAAAGAACATATTCTCATTCTTAAATGTTGAGTGAGAAATAACCACACCATAATGAGAGAATGCGTGTTTGAGAAACGATCAATAAGCATTTCGCCTCGACTTCTGCCTCACCAAATAAGATTTTATGATAATTGCACTCAAAAAGACAGCTTTTTTTATGGGTCTCACATGTGTGCAGGTAGGAATGAAGAGAGAAATCCTGCAACACGTTGAATGGTGGGAAGGATAACTTCCGAATTTTTTTAAAAACCCACATCTTTTAATATTTTGAAAAACCATTTTTCTGACGATCTTTAAGAAAGGAAATCAACCATTATTATTGAGGATGAGATTACTTACTCACCTTCACATTCGATCGCCAATTATGATAACACCACTCTCACGACATCCAATAGAAACGTCTTCCGCTCCTCGTCTTGATCTTCATGGTCTTCGTCTTCGGTTTCAACTATTGATGATAAACTCTCGAATTTCATAAACCCTTGACAATTTGTAACCTTTACCTTAAATCCTTGTCGCTTGAAACTTCCTTATATATTTTCCTTCCCCACGGCTTATTAAAACAAAACAAATATTTCTCTTATTTTATTTATTTTTTTATTTTTTTATTTTTTTTTCTTTTTTTTTTCAATTTTTTTTTTTTTTTTTTTTTTTTAAATTCAAAACAAGAGAAATTAAATACAACCATGGCCGTGGGAGAAGTATTTTACCGCTTGATTCTTCAAAACTTGTATCGTCTTGAAATCATAAACTTCAAAAATTCTCACCTTTTAATTTTCTTCGCTCTTGTGAATAAGTCTTCATACTTGAATATAAATTACCTCATTGTATTGTAAGTCCTCAATATATATGTAAAATCCGCTCATTTGTATGTCGCTTTACTTGAATATGAAATTTGCTCTTTTTTTCTCGTTCCGTTGCTTGTAAACCTTAAACTTTTCCAACTTTCCTTGTAGATTTTGATGTCGCTCCTTGTTGATGATGATGTGTTTCTATGGATCCGTTATTGTCGAGAGACAGAATGGTCCTAATTGCAAATCGAACTACAAGAAGGAGGCTTTCATCTATAGACGTCACCCTCATGATTGACAAAATTAGCACTCAAGAGATCAAGAGTAGTGCTTCTATTGGTGGGAGGTTGGGTAGCTCACCATTCTACCCGGAATTAACGTACGGTGACACACACTCAAAAGAAGCTCTTTAGTAGATGGAAGATTTCTTGTCGGTGCCTCTCATGATATGAATACGGGTAGTCTCCACTAATGATTGATCAGCAACTCTAATAATGCACTTCTCCCTGCACCAAATTCGCATCACCGGCATGATTAAATCCATTATTTAACACTCTAACAAACAAGAAATCCAATGTAGTTCTCTAACATTTCCAAGTTCAATTATGTCGGTCAAAATCTCTATGTAAACATACCTAGAAGTATGCTAGTGACTCTAAAATCTCTAAAAGTTAGAGTTTTTAAGTAAAAAAAAAAATTTTAAACTTTTTTAATTTTTTTTTTAAATAAATACATGCTTAACCACTCCCCCACACTTAAACCTTACATTGTCCTCAATGTAATTGAATCCTCCTAGTAAAGTCAAGGTGGAAAATTTTAACATGATAAGGAACAAGAAAAAGAAATAACAAAAAATAAAAAACAAAAGCAAAAGGATAAGAAATACAAAACCTATGGGTTGCCTCCCATTACACTACACCAAAACAGCCTTTTTGTGACGTTTATAAACATTGCGCTGAATTTGTGCAACGGTAATAAGAGTTGGTAAAACGGCGTTGCGCATTGTTGTGCAACGTAAATTATTCGTTGCACAAATTATATTGAGCAACCCTTATAAACGTTGCACAATATGTGGTGCAACGCTTTATTTTTCATATTTGTGCAACGTATATACTAATTTGTGCAGCGGTTATTATTAATTGAAAACACTTTTTTGGGTCCCATTTTAGTTTTCTGTCAACGTTTTATTTGTTTAGTTGAAGCTATATCCGTTGCTTATTTTAGGAGATTTGTGCAACGGATGTCTTTCCTACCTTTATATCCGTTGCAAAATGACTTTCAGGTCAAAAAAAAGTCGTCGCCGGCATTGCTTCCGGCAGATTTCTGCACCTGAATATATACTGATTCTGCACCTGCATGCATACACCATTCGAAATAATCTCAATGAACATATCATTGATCATCACAAACACATGGTTGATCATCGTAATCGACAAGAATGCAAGTTTCTGAAACTAACACAAGTCAAAAAATAATCTTCAGTTGTTTACTTGTTGCAATATAGAAAAACATTAGTTCATAGTGAGTATTGCATACATATATGTAATATAATAAGACATCCTTGTGGACAAACCAAAAATATAGAACTGCCGACTAAAAATATGTGCACACTAAATTGAAAAAACAAGGCACTCCCTGATTGCCTTGCGAAAGGCCTATAGAGTCATACAATTAGAGAACGAAGTTACGGAAAAAACGTACTCGGCAAATCACTTAGGGCTTAATTAAATCCTTGCTAACATACAACAATCCCTTTGGACATGTATGGGTCACACCCACTTAATATTTCCAAAATGTGGCGTACAAATCAAGTATCAAACCTCAAGCTTTCGTCGGAAACGCCATGGAAAATTAAATTTATTGCATAATCATGAGAATTTCAACATCCTATTATGCAGCTATGTATGAACTGCACACAAATTTTGATAAAGCCAAGAAGAAAAAAGTTGTACCTGCTTGATAATGGTAACTGCAGTAGTCCCACTACATGAGGAATCAAAATCCTTTTGAAGCTTAATTTCTTTATCCATAATCTTGAAAGCACTGACATAATAGGCTTATAAGTACTCGCCAATTTCATCATAATTGCACATTTTGTACCTCTCTTGTTCTAACAACATTTTGGGTAATCTATTTATCATCAAATTACTCACTTTATGACCATTTTCTCCATGTCCATCAAACACCCAAAGAATTCTCCTTCTTTACCAAATCTGTACAAAAACAAAGAAACCCACAATTTATTTTCAAATTTCAAAATTGACATTCATAGATAGATGGATAGATTACCTGGTAAAAGAGTGCAGAGTCCTGGTTAAGTTCTTTAATTAGTACCTACAGTGGAGCATACCTATGGAAATGTTGAATTTTTTAAACAAAAATGACTCACCTGTGGTTAATGCTGGAAGGGATTATAGAATTTGGAGTGGATCCATTACTTGTGAGCTTACTGTTGCATCTGCAGTTCAGAGTATAAGGGTAAAACATTAGATTATTCCTTGGGGACAGAAAAATTCGGAGTATATATGTGCATCCCAGTATATCAAGCAACGTTTAAAAGCTGTCTAGAGGTGTTGTTGCTACGGATAGATCTAGGCCATGCCCGATTCTTGGTTGCACAGTTTATGCTTTTTCTTCTTCCTGTATTATTTTCTTTTTTTAACAAGTCATTTCTACTTTCTTCAGAAGTCAACTTTTACATTAAGGAACCAAAGGGAAAAATGATCGTGCATAAAAAATTCTTGTTCACAGACAATAATTTGAAATTCATATGTTAAGCAACTAGGAAATCCATATAAGCAAACACCTTTACCAATGGTTCATTTCAGATGAATTTACCCAGAGAGAAAGGGAATACGCAGATAGATTCAGTCCGTGTAGAATTCACCAAAAATGAAGTATAATGTTTACTAGTTCATACTTGCGTATATCATCTGTGCTTTTAGGATCTTGTGCTCTAGTAAACTGAACCTATGAAAGTTCCAAGTCATGGTTAAAAACTAAAAGTACACAATTGAATTAAGACAGAGACATATACCTGGTTGGTAGTTCCACTCCAGGCTGTAGTTGCTAAAATATTAGCCATTTTTACCAGTAAGAATAATAAAACGTAATTAAGAACTAAAGCAAGTAGAACCAGGCCAGTTTAAGGAAAAGAACCTAAGTATTATCCCATATTACTTATTACCATTCAAATTCCTCTCTCTAATGGTAATACTGCAGCTACATTCCATACTTCTTTTAATGCCTTTGCCTTTAAGGTTGCAGCCCCACACAAAGCTACATACAAAAATATGAATACCACATGAAACATACGAATGAAAGTAAACAAGAAATTTCTAACACCAATGATTCCAAAGCAGTAAAAACATCCAAATTGTTAAAACAAGGAGAGATATTGTCCCCATATGCAATGGCTTTAAAAGCATATATTGTGTCTATATGTATAAAGGAATATAGTTGAAAAGACAAACCTTACCCCAAGCGACCTTCTAATATTGATTTGCATGTTGTTGGACAATCCTTCGGTGTATTTGCACCCAGTCATCCCCAAACAAATCCTTTGCTTCTCACCTGAAGCAACAAATATGAAACAAGCATACAAGATTTTTATGAAAATTGTGACTGTAAGCTAGTACTGATGGGGGACCTTTTGAATTGATACATAAGCCAACTGGTTACTGGATTCATCACTGGATTCTCAACTGCTTCTTAAAAATCTCCAAAGGTCTCCTGGCATGTCTGTGCAAGTCTCTTAGTCAAACTTAAATCTAATTCCCCTATCTCACTGCAAGTTTTACCTTCAAAGATAGTTTCAATCTCCACAAGGAAATTAACAAATATTAATTCAAAAAACTAGCTACTCCAGAAAAATAATAAAAAGGATGTACCATTTTCATTAAAGCTCACACTCAACATCAATGAGATAGGGGAATAAAATTAAAAACGAAAGAACTTGCAACAAGTAAATTAAATTATTTAGATTATTTAAAAGCTAAATAAGCATAAACACCACAACTCCAACAACATTGCTACCCAAATCAATCTTATTGCACCAGCTAAATAGATTTATCTCCCAAATTACATGTTGTATAACATAAATCAGCAGGTACAGATCTAATACAGAAAGAAACTATAGACCTAAATGAATTTCTAAGGTTGCAGAAAAAGTAAAAGAGAAATCAAATCTATAAAGACCTTAGATTTAGGTCAAAAAGTAACCAACAAAACTAAAACAAATTCATCAAAACAAAACAAAACAAACTAAACCTAAGAATTCATGAAAATGAAATTAAAATTTACCCGATAATAAACAAACTACTGGAAGCACAATCAACTATCAGATTTCTGGTAATGGGGTTTCCGATTTCAGGATTTATTTTTTTCTAGGACAAAAATTTCAAAGTTAGGGGTTTGTAGATCTAGATTTCTGGTATATGCGTTTCGTTTACAATATCAAGGTTTAGAAATTATGATGTTTTGATTTTTGTTTTTGAGATGAAATCAAAGCAGATTCAAGAGTGGTTCTCGGTTTGGGAAGAGGGTTTTTGGAGAGAGAGAGAGAGAAGAAAAAACGATTTTCAAATTATCTAAAAAGAAAATTGATTAAAAAATAAATCAGAAAACAAATAAAATTCATCGCCCTAACAACCCATGGACATACCATATATTACAGAAACGCCATCATGTGTACAACGTATATTGATGTTTCAAACCGTTGCTCCATTAAATTCCGTTAATAAATTACAGTAACTTAATTTGTACAACGGAAATTTGGATGCGCAACGTATATAGACGTTTCAAAATGTGCAACGTATATCCGTTGCAACCTCCGAAATCGAAACGTTGCTAAAACCAGGATATGGTTTAGTGTTAAGCGCTTGTTTTAAAGTCGACGGCCCGACTTAGCTCTTGCAAGATTCATTCCCCATATACTAACAATCGGAAAATTTGAGGATCCACCCATAATACCTGTTTTGCAAACAATAACTCCATACAAATATTAGCACAAGAAAACAATAGTGAAATTATCGCCGATAGAAATTTCCCCACACTTATTCTCGTCCACACTCGGAAGTGTATAAAGAACATAGAATTTGGGAATTTCCATGTGTTCCTCTTGGCAAACCTGCATAGTGTTAGAATCAAGTGTTTCCAATGGTGGATATCTAGAAACAAAATCATCCAAAAATACTTTCAAGCACATACATTCAAACCAATAAGAGGTAAAGGAGAAGAATCAATATGCAAAGGGTTAGACAAACCTTGCACAATCTCTTGTATTATAGAATCCTCTTCATCCTTAAAAATTCAAGTGAATTACTTACCTCTTGTATATCGTGGTCCTCTATTAAACCTTGCAACCATTCTTCGTCGTTTTCTACCTTAACCAAAGTCTTGGCATCATTAAAATCATTGGCAAGTTCAATTGGGTCTTCCACAAAATCAATAAATTTAGTTTCATCCTCTAGTATCATCTCTTCAACATTCTCATCATCGGAATCGGGCCATTCACTAAAATGATTCTCATCGGTATAGATTGTAAGATCTTCTTGTGCGGGTGTTACACCGTTTATAACAATAGGTAAGTCACACCAAATCTCCTCATTTTGAATAGGTGAAGGATCGTTATTATGATCCGGAGTTGGAATAACTTCCTCATTGTTGCAACGCTCATACACTTCCGCGGACTCATATCTTTCCCTAAGAAATTTTTTCCAAGCAATAAATGCATCTTTCTCAAGCTCTTCCTTTTGAATAGGTGATTGATCATTATTAAGATCAAGGCTCAAGTAATCTACACTAGCGTCTTCAAAAGTGTCCAAAGGTTGAGTAATTTGTTCGTATAATTTCTCCGAATTCCTTTGAATTTCTCGATGTGATTCTTGCAACTTTTGTTGAAGATCCCCAATCATGGCATACATCTTATCTGCAAAACTAGAGAATTTCTGATCATAAACAAAACTATCCTCCCATCCTTGTGATTGTCCACTTACATACCCGTCATAAGGTTGTTGATATGTATGAGAATATCCATAAGGTTCTGTAGGAATTTGATCATAGCCAAAAGATTGGTTTTGATTGTATCCTAAGGATGGTTGGAAGTTGTCATAATGTTGAGGTTGAAAACCGTATTGATTGTTGTAATATGCTTGCTCTTGTCCACCATACATGGAAAACCGATACTTGAAATAAGATTCTCAAAAACTTAAGTTAGATACGAAATAGAATCCAACAAAGCAAGAGTAAAGCAAAAAGAAAAATAAAAACAACTAAAATCGTCCACGTCTCCAAAGAACGCCAAAAAATTTGATGGGTGTCGTAGGTGCAGTCAAATTAATTAATATTTCCACTCAATTAAAAATAATATAATGGAAGTCAAGTTCGTTCCCACAAGGAGCAAGAGATTCTAGTTGTAAAAATTGTCACAAAAAGGGGGGATGTATAAAGCAAAAGAAAATAAACAAAGCAATTCAAAGTTAAAGTTGAAATCAATAAGAGAGATAAGATCAAGGAATCCTTCTTCGTTACAAAATAATGAATCAAGTTATGTTCTTTTCTACTTGTTATTAGTCACAAATTATCACCAACCGTAGGATAGCAGGTCCGCTTAGCTAGCCCCAAAATCCATTATTTCACCGAGTAAAAAGTCCGCTTAGTTATCGTATTCTATCCAAAAGAACCACCTTGAGGTTCGCTTACAAGATGTAATTCCTGAATGCATTAAGATTTATGAATTTAGGTTTAGTACTAATAGTTAAACTCAGTTCGCTTGGTTTACTTTCTAGCGTTGTTTCTACACACAATTGCTCCACGGAATCCCTCCGCAAGGTCTCGTGTTTGCTACTTATGTAAAGAGTCAAGAAACGATTACTTATCTCCTAACTTTCACTAGATATAGATCAATTAACAAATCAATTTAGTTGGCCACCCTAAACAATCTATCAATCAATCATGAATGTCTTTAAGATCATTCCTATTAGTAAAAACAAACGATAATCATGTGAAAAACTTCAAGATAGAATTGAAAACAAAAACTCAAAACATAAATTAAGAACTAGGAATTCATCCTCAATCAATAAGAAAATTAGCTACTCATCTTAAAAAGTTCACACAAAGAATAAGAAAAGAAAAGTGTTGTGTGTGTAGAGAGGTGTGTAAAAGATGTAGAAAACTTCTCTATTTATAGGCTTCAATATTCTCCAAATCTTCTAAGGAATAGAATCCTTTTCCTTTAGCAATTCAATTTCCAAATCCAAGCTTTTCTCAACTCTTCCATCTTCTCTTTCCAAATTTGAGCCAAATTCTCCATCAAACTCCTAGTCCAAGTCTTCACACCCATGAGAGAAGTCCATAGAAAATTCTGGAATTTTTGCTCACTTGGAAAATCTGGTATTATGGCCTAATCCGACCGAATAGTCACCGCCGGCCACCCGAGTTCTCGTTGCCGTCAAGGGGAATATTTGACGGAATATTCCGTCACCCACCGTTAGGACTAACGGTCAAACGGGTCAACCGTCACCAACGGTCAAGGCGTAAGAGGGAGTTAGCTACAGGAGTCAGCAGCCGAGTCACCGCCTAGTTAGTCAATAGTCTTACTCACCAGTTGGACTAGTTCTTTGGATCGGCCAAGATCGAGTTGACTCCTTTGTAAGAAAATCGGACAGAGTTTTTGCCTGCTTACGTGACATCCCTACCAATTTTCAGGCCTCACTTCTTCTTCATTTCTGTTAAGAATTCCTACACATACATCTAGGAAATTTCACATTTTAAGCATAGCACCACCTTTATCTTCCCTTTGCAGTGTTATTTGTCTCAATCCTGGTTCCATTCTGGCTATAATTCCACCATCAAATCCATCCTTCACAGCACCCACACATCTTCTATCTCATACTCACCGATGCTCCCCTGTCATTCCCAAAGCAGCTTCAATCCATTTCAGATTACACTCCCAAACTATTCAAACACTTCTTCCGTCTTGTCCGCAAAGACCACCTCGACACCACCCCGCAACCTCGAGTTTCATTTGTGCAATAACTCAGCCTTCATCATCCAATCTTGCAAAGATCACTTGCACCACCACACACTCGAGCAAGTACCCATTTCTAATCTTCACAACATCACTCGCAACTTCTTGAACGCCAAAACCCCGCAACATTCTTCCATTCAACCATCAAGCAACAAAGAAGACAACACCAAAGAGACTCCATCAAACCCATCTTATTCATCACTGAACCCCATTCAACAACCACCAATTCTCAGTCGTCGCCAGCAAACTCTTAATCAACTGTGTTCGATTATAGCCACACAAACTCTTGAACTCAGGGATCCCTTTCTTCTAATTCCATCCAATTTCAAACTGAGAAACCCCCAATTTCTTCAACAGTGATATCGAAACAAAACCCATCTCTATTTCACTCAAGAACATCAATTTCTTCTCCCCAGTTTCTCTATTTCAGTTCTTCAATTTCTCTGCTGGGTTTTCGATCTGCTTCTCTCAATTTCTCGCCTCTTTTAAGCTCATCTCTTGGTTTGATTCAGCAGCAGAAATTCTTCTCTCGATTTGGTCTCCTTTTCTCTCGATCAATCGAACCCTAATCGATCTCTCAGTTCTCCTCTGATTCATCTTCCCCCTGAGCTTCAGTTGTGCCTCCATTTCATTTTCAAGAGTTTTCGAACAAATGAGAGACAAACTCTCTCGATGTTAGGGTTAGATGAGGGTAGGTTATTCAAGATATCGGTCACAAAGGTTAAGGGCTAACCTGATGGCAGCCCCTTAACCTCATCCGGATCACGTTTAGTATTCCTCCAAGAGTTACCCCTTAACCTGGACTGGGCTCCAGATAGTGCTCGCCCCTGAAATGATAATTTTGCCCTTTTTTTCTCAAATTGAGTAATTTCTTCTTCTTTTCCTCCGTGTGACTCCAAAGTAGCTACAAAACTCAAAACAAGCGTAAAATACATAATTTACAAGAAAAATAGCAAAGAAAGCATAAACTCTGTATAGTAAATACGGTGTATTCTACACCTATCAAGCTATCATTTCTTTGGTATTTTTCTGGATACTGTGTTGTTGTTCTTACCAAAACTTGATGTTTGATAGAAATAGGTAAAACCTATTTATACAAGTCATAATTGAACACACCCTGGACTCGTAGGAAGTGAGAGTGATTGAGTGATGGAAGAGTGGAGTAATGTGTAACTGCCAGAAACCACGCCTCCACTATGAAGGAAGCGGGTTTGTTTACATCCACTACTTCTTGCTTCCACTAACTTCCCTGTTTTTTTGACACTTTCTTATGATGGACGTGTTTCACGCCGCACGCTGTAAACCGCCAGACCAATACCCTGATGAGCATCCCCTAGTTTGTGACATGTTTGATGTCTCGAGTGTTCTCGTGAAAAACGTATAGCAGATTGCTACGTATGGCAAGTCAAAGTCAAGAGACTTGCCATAGGAAAATAGCATGTGATGCTATTAGGCTTGCCTTGGCTGGCCGCCTAAAACTTGCCACAGGCCTGTAGATTTCATGGCGAATTTGGACGACTGAGATTGTAGCTTATGAGAAAAGATGGCCATTGATTATGGCCACATCCTGTTGTATAACAAAGTGGCGCCATTGGCATAGTGGCGCATGGCGTAGCCATGGAATAGCGGCATGCCAGTGGCGTAGCCGTGGCAGCAGTTTTGACAATATTGGTGTTAGACCCAAATATGGCTCCGACAACATTGGCCCTGTTGCTAAGTTAAACTTAAGTCCTTAGGAGAATCACTTGACCTATTTGGCATGGCGACTTTATCTAAATTAGGGTTTGGCGTATCGAAACCCTAATTAGCACGTGCACTGCGTCACGGTGGCGTGGCTGACATAGTTAGCGCATGCCAGTTGCACGATGGTGCAAGTAGCGCCTAGCGTAGCCATGACCGTTAGATTTTGGCACATTGGTTTTAGACCCAAATGTGGCGTGGCAACATTGGCCTCATACATCAATCCCAATGCTCGGGAAATGTTACTTGGCTTGGTTGGCGTAGCAATTTTGCCTAAAACAGGGTTTGGCGTGCCAAAACCCTAATTAGTGCATACGACATGCGGCATGTGGCATGTGGCGAAGTGGGCATCGACGTTTTGTGCAAATGGTGCCATAGCCACGCCAAAGGAACCATAGCTAGGCCATTATGTGGAAACGACCACAGGAGCAAGGATTGGCATGGGTGGCTATGATATGGCGTCTTTATTAGGGTTTCCTGGGTCCCACACGGCTCGTGGCATGTTGTGGGGCCCGAAGTGGCATAATTTGTGCCACGACTGGAAATTAGGGTTTCGACCATGCAAGGTCGTGTTTCTGGTTAGGATAACCACATTGAAGTCTGTTATGGCATTGGCCACGATCAGAAGATGGGTTGGCACGTAAGTGCACTATTTATGGTATGTTGCCACGTTCGGCATGCTTCTGTGTCAAAGTGGCACGTCCGGCACGTTGGGCATGCACGTTTGGCATGCTAGTTAGTGCATTGGCGCAACTTTGGAAAGCTAATTTGGTATTCGCATAATTTTGCCTCTCTTTTTTAATACTGCGGAAGGTTTAGAGCAACCTGATTGGTCGAAAAAGAGAGGGCCGGCCAAACGCGGGCGTGGCTACACTTCTGGTGTGCGCGTGGCGGGTTTGGACACACTTCTGGTGTTCATGTGGAGGGTTTGGCCACACCTATGGTGTGTGTGTGGTAGGTTTAGAGCGACCTGATTGGTCGACAGGAAATATGGGCCGGTCAATCAACATGAGGTGTGGCCACTTGTAAGTGGCGCGGCTGGCCTATGGCATGGCCACCTTTCCTTGTTGTTGCTCCTGTTCCGCGGCTCCTTTTATTCCTTGTTTTCTGAATTTGGGTAGGATTTTGCACCTACTAATCCATGGCGGATTAATTATCTAGCTCGCCTAGGCTTAATTTCGATAGGCAAGGTCTAATATGCTGCGCAGGGCGCAAAACCCTAATTTTGCAAATCAGGTTAATATTCGAATCTTTGTGAATTATCACAAAATTGATTGAAATTTGTGTGTTGACACAGAGTTCTTTAAGTTTATTGCCAGAGAGCAGTATGCTTTCCGATTGAGTACTTTTATGCAAGGACCTTAACCTTGATACTTGGAGATTCGTGCTACTCTGCTGCGAGTGAACACAAATTGTCATGCCATATCAATATCAAGGGTTCTACCGGGGAACATAGCATAGGAAAAATACTCGTCAGGCTCCGGCATTAGTGAGTAATGCAGCTAGGAGCTTATATACTCATTAGGCTCTATACTAGTGAAAAATTCATCTAGGAGCTTGAGTTTCAACATAATATGAAGAGAGACATAGACACTCATCAGATTTTGATATATTCTCCAAATTCCCTGCGGAATATAAACATATCAATGTCTACTACTGTTTATAGGTGAAAACTATTTCTGCCGGTTTTGGTAATTTGGGATGTGTGGATGGGAAATGAGTCTAAACCTTAAACAAATGCACTGCACGGGAGTGCTTGTAGATTCGAGAAATCAATCAGGCAAGTCCGGCTTAAAACCAAGAAATGGCCGTTCCGACTTGTTTCGGTCACAAAGTGAAGGAGATGGGGTTGATCTTAGGGAGGGAAGCGAAGAAGGTGTTGATAATGTGAAGGTGTTGGCTATGTATGACTTGTATCAGAAAGCTGAACTGGCTTGCAGGATGTAAGCTATCAGTTCCGGTGTTTGAATACGATTGTATCAACACTTGCCTCTGTTGTCTTGTCTTGCTCTTGTTTTTGGAAATAGGGAGGAGAACCTATTTATGCAAGTCATTTGAGCTTTATTCACGTCTCTCATGGGAAGTGTAGGAAGTGGAGTGATGGAGTAGTGGAATTGTGTGTTAGTGTTACACGACCAGTCTTGCCCACTTCTCCTGTCATCTCTAACCATCCATGACTTCCTGACACGTTCTTGTGATGGCGCGTTGCACGGTGCACGCTGTAAACCGCCAGACCAATACCCCAGTATGTATCCCCAAGTTTGTGACATGATAGATGTCTCGAGTGTGTGTATCGTGGGACCCACAGAAAGTAGCATGTAATACTCGATTAAATAACTAAGTTATTTAGGAAGTCGATACCGGTGAAGTATTGATAGGGTGTAGAATACATCCTATTTACTATCTATTGTTTATGCTTTCTTTGCTATTTTTCTTGTAAATTATGTATTTTACGCTTGTTTTGAGTTTTATAGCTACTTTGGAGTCGCACGGAGGAAAAGAAGAAGAAATCACCCAATTTGAGCCAAAAGGGCAAAAAGGTCATTTTACAGGCGATTGATATATGGAGCCCGGTCAAGGTTAAGGGCCAACTTTTGGAAAAGTACTAAGGGGCGACCACATGTGTTATAGGGCACTCAATTTGGGGTGTCCTCTAGCCTGTGTAGTGGGGTATCCTTATCCATCCCCTACTTTTAACCCAACCCAGTTCAGTCGAGAAGATATTTCTCCTCTTCTCATTTTTACCTGAAATCGAGACTAAAGACAAGAAATTACCCCCGAAGAACAGATCGAGACGCCGAACTCGAAATTGAGAAGATGGTTTATTGAAGAACATAGAGAAGAAATCGATGATGAATCCAAGTCGAACAGGAGCTGTGTCTGTGGTCATGTGACAAAGAAGAAATTATGGGTTCGATCTGTGAAGATGGGTTGGTGGTGGATTGATAGAAAAGGTGGAGATTGAGTTCGAATGGAGAAACAGAAGGATCGGTTCGCTTCTGATGTTCAATGATACGCAAAGAAGAAGAGATGAAGAATTGAGAATAGGGTTTGCTGTGTTCGAATTAAGAAACCAGAGTTGAAGCAAATCGAGATCTAGATAAAGAGATGAAGGTTAGGATTTAATCGACGAAATGTTGCTGCTGCTGTTCAATCGATTCTGCTGATGAATCAGAGACATGGGTTCGATGTTGTTACCGTGATGATAATCAAGAGTGAATTGAAGTTGTTCTTTTTGCCACGGGATGAAGATAATTGAAGGAGGAATCGAGCTTGTTCTTCAGTTGTTATTGAACACAGAGAGTTGAAATTGTGAGAGAAGAATTGATGGTACTGTTGAAGCTCAGTGAAATGGGTTAGATGTGCTGCAATGGGTTTTGCAGAGGACTGATTTTGGAGACAATGACGTTGCAATTGCTGCTGTTCCATTGAAGCCGTGAGTCACAGAGGAATGAAGCTTAATGTGTAGATGAATGTTAGGAATGTTGCAAGAAAGATCGGCCGGAATTTGGCACGGGAATGTCGGAAAAACAAAATGAACTCGCCCAAATTTCTCTTCGGCGAGTCAACTCGGACCGGCGATGACCGATCCAGCTCCAGCCGATCCAGCCGATCCAGCTCAGCCGAGTAAGACAAGTCAGCCACCTAGGGAGCTGACTCATACCGACTCGTCTAGCAGACTACCTCTTCCCTTGACCGTTGACTGACGGTTTGACCCGTTTGACCGTTAGTCCTAACGGTGGACTGGCGGAATATTCCGTCGAATATACCAGTGACGGTGAAATTTTCAGGTGGCCGGCGGTGACGTTTTCCGGCCGGATTCCGGCCATAATACCAGTTTTCCGGCACCAAAATTCCGTAATTTTCTCGTGGACTTCTCTCATGGGTGTGAAGACTTGGACTAGGAATTGGATGGAGAATTTGGCTCAAATTTGGAAAGAGAAGATGGAAGATGAGGAAGACTTGAATTTGGAAATTGAATTGCTAAAGGAAAAGGGTTCTATTCCTTGGAAGATTTGGAGAATATTGAAGCCTATAAATAGAGAAGTTCTCTACATCTTTTACACACCTCTCTACACACACACACTTGTGTTTTTGTTTGCTTTTCAAAATTCTTCTTCTTAATTATTTGTGTGAACTTGAAAATTCTCCTTTTAATTATTTTGTGTGAATTTCAAAAACATGAGTAGCTAATTTTCTTATTGATTGAGGATGAATTCCTAGTTCTTAATATATGATTTGAGTTTTGTTTCAATTCTATCTTGAAGTTTTTCACATGATTATCGTTTATTTTTACTAATAGGAATGTTTATTCATTCATGATTGATTGATAGATTGTTTAGAGTGCACGCTAAATTGATTTGTTAATTTGATCTAAAGCTAGTGAAAGTTAGGGGATAAGTAATCGTTTCTTGACTCTTTACATAAGTAGCAAACACGAGACCTTGCGGAGGGATTCCGTGGAGCAATTGTGTGTGAAAACAACGTTAGCAAGTAGACCTTGATCTAAGAGTCTAACTACTAATATTGACCTAATAAGTTCATAAATCTTAATGCGTTTATTTAAATTACATCTTGAGTGATCTACTACTAGGTGGTTTGGTAAATAGAATCCGGTAGTCGAGAACTTCCGTGTCCTATTGATATAAGGGATTTAGGGGTTTAGCATCGATCTAGCTTTTGCTTTACCTACGGTTGGTGATAATTTGTGACTAATAACAAGTAGAAAAGAACATAACTTGATTCATTATTTTGCAACGAAGAAGGATTCCTTGATCTTATCTCTATTATTGCTTTCAACTTTATCTTTTAATTGTTTTGTTTATTTTCTTTTGCTTTTTACACCCCCTTTCGTGACAATTTTTACAACTAGAATCTCTTGCTCCTCGTGGGAACGAACTTGAATTCCATTATATTATTTTTAATTGAGTGGAAATAAGATATTAATTTGATTGCACCTACGACACGCATCAAATTTTGGCGCCGCTGCCGGGGAGCAACGGACGGTTTTTAGTTGTTTTTATTTTGCTTTCCTCTTGCTTTGTTAGATTTTATACCGTATCTAACTTAGTTTTCGAGAATCTTGTTTCAGGTGCTATACCTTTGGTGAATGCTTAAGAAGGGCAGACCGAGTCCAATACGTCTTCGATCCGGCACTCAACTAAAGGATTTCATTCGAGCGGTTAACACTCCACTTCCTCCTTCTTCATCAAGTGATTCGGACAAAGAGGAAGAAACAATGGCTGAACGTACACTCAAGGACCTAGCTTCTCACAAGCTTGATACACAACAATGGTGTATCCAAACTAACTCAACCTTCGAGATCAAGCCGGGGTTGATTAGAGAGTTACCAAAGTTCCATGGCATGGTGAATGAGGACCCAAACAAACATCTTATGGACTTCTATACCATAGTTATGGCTATGCTTCCACCGCAGACTAATGCGGATGGAGCAATGTTGAAAGCTTTCCCGTTTTCTTTGGCAATGCTAAGGAATGGTTATATTATTTTCCTTCCTAAGTATCACAACATGGAATGGGATGAAGAAACTTTTCCTCGAAAGATATTTTCCCGCATCCAAAGCTACTCAAATTCGCAAGGAGATTTGTGGATTGAAACAACATGTGGGAGAGTCATTGTATGAATGTTGGGAGCGATACAAGAGGTTGGTGGCAAGCTGTCCGCACCATCAATTTAGTGACGTTATGATTCTCCAATACTTCTACGAAGCTCTCAACCCAAGCGATAGGTCTCTTCTTGACGCCGCGGGTGGTGGTGCACTAGTGAACAAGACGGTGACCCAAGCTACCGAGTTGATTGAAAGTATGGCTGTGAACTCGCAACAATTCTACACAAGAGATGAACCAATGGTTATGCGAGTGCATGAAGTAAGTGATTCATCACATCTTGATCAAAGGATGAGTAACATGGAGATAATGATGCAAAGGATGGCCGCGGTAATTATTCCGGATGGTGAGACCGAACAAGTAAATGCTTTATATCCAAAAAAGGCCAAGGTACGATCCATACTCCAATACCTATAATCCCGGTTGGAAGGATCATCCCAACTTTAGTTATGCAAACAAGCAAGCGACGGCTCCTAATCCATATGCGCAACAAGGTGGTTTTCAACAATCACGCTTCCAACCTCAACAACAAGGTGGTTCTCAACAATTCCAACCTCAAGTGAAGGAACAAGGATCTTCAATAGATGATAAGCTTAATGTCATGATGCAAGGTATTACGTCATTGTTTCAACAAAATCAACAAAAGACCGATTCGGCCATCAAGGATTTACAAACTCAAATGGGACAATTGGCGACCGATGTGCACTTATTGAAATCTCAAGCATCCACAAAACTTCCTTCACAACCATTTGTGAATCCAAGAGAGAATGTTAATGTGGTTAATTTAAGAAGTGGAAGACAAGTGGAGAGTCCGAGTCATCAAGAAGAAGCTAGTGAAGAGGTAGTCAAAGACAAGGAGGAAGCCGCACCAAAGGAGAATTCAACACCAACCGACCAATCCAAGGAACCGGTTTCTACTTTCACTACTCCACCTCCTTTTCCTAGTCGTTTTGCTAAATCCAAGAAAGAAGCTCAAGACAAGGCACTTATGGATATCTTCAAGAAGATTGAAATCAACATCCCATTCATTGAGGCCATCAAGACAATTCCAAGGTATGCCAAGTTCATGAAGGAATTATGCATCAAGAAGGATAGGTTGCTTGATAATGAAATTACTAAAGTTGGCGAGAGTGCGTCGGCTATGCTATTGAAGAAGATGCCTACAAAGTGCACGGATCCCGGCGGTTTCACGGTGCCAATTACTATTGGTAAGAAAAGGTTTGAACATGCTTTACTTGATTTGGGGGCTTCCATTAGTGTGATGTCGGCCGAAATATATGACTCCTTGAATCTTGGACCTTTGAAAGAGACAAGAGTTATTATCCAATTAGCGAACAAGTCTAACATATATCCAAAGGGGCTTGTAGAAGACGTGCTAGTGCAAGTAAATGAGCTTATTTTTCCGGTGGATTTCTTCGTGGTGGATATGGACAACAATGAGAACCGATCATCTACTTCTTTACTTCTTGGGAGGCCATTTATGAAGACCGTAAAGACGAAGATTGATGTTGATAAGGGTACACTCACTATGGAATTCGATAAGGAGATAATACACTTTAATATATTCGAAGCCATGCGTTACCCAAGTGATGTGCATTCCGTTTACTCCATTGATGTGGTTGATTCATTAGCGCAACAAATGGTGGAATTGAACCAAGAGGATGAACTTGATGTGGTGTTGCAAAAGAGCATTGAATTGGACGTCCACGGCTTGTCTAACTTGGATGTTGAAATCTCCAAGGAATTGGTGGAGATGTGTGGTGCTTTGGTGACATTGCAAGAAGCTAAAAAGGGTAATGTTTCTTATATTTCTTTACCCGTGAATGATGAAATACTTGTACCATCTATTGTGAAGGCGCCCAAACTAGAATTGAAGCCACTTCCGGACCATTTGAAGTATGCTTTCTTGGGAGATGGAGATGAGCTTCCGGTGATTATTGCAAAGAACCTCACACCGGTACAAGAAGACCGTTTGCTTAGAGTCTTGCGAGAGCACAAAACGGCTATTGGGTGGACAATTGCGGACATCAAAGGCATTAGTCCATCCATGTGCATGCATAGGATTCTAATGGAAGAGAACGTGAAGCCGGTACGTGATGCTCAACGTCGGCTTAATCCTCCCATGATGGAGGTTGTGAAGAAAGAGATACTCAAATTGCTAAGTGTGGGGGTAATCTACCCAATTTTCGATAGCAAGTGGGTTAGTCCGGTACAAGTGGTACCAAAGAAGTCCGGAGTCACGGTTGTTCGAAATCAAGATGATGAACTTGTTCCTACAAGAGTTCAAACCGGTTGGAGAGTGTGCATTGACTATAGAAAGCTTAATTCCGCAACCCAAAAGGATCACTTTCCTTTACCTTTCATTGATCAAATGTTGGAGCGGTTAAGCGGGGCATTCTTATTATTGTTTCTTGGATGGTTATTCGGGATACAACCAAATTGTTATTGCACCGGAGGACCAAGAGAAGACCACTTTCACTTGTCCATTTGGAACGTTTTCATATAGACGGATGCCGTTTGGCCTTTGCAATGCGCCGGCTACTTTTCAAAGATGCATGGTAAGTATATTCTCGGATTATGTGGAGCGCATCATCGAGGTATTTATGGATGACTTTAGTGTTTATGGCAATTCTTTTGATGGTTGTTTAAATAACCTTGAACTAGTTCTTAAACGATGCATAGACACAAACCTTGTCCTTAATTGGGAGAAATGTCACTTTATGGTAAACCACGGCATAGTACTTGGTCACATTGTGTCCTCTCGAGGGCTCGAAGTGGACAAGTCAAAGATAGATTTAATAAGAAACTTACAATATCCCACTTCGGTGAGGGAGATACGTTCTTTTCTTGGCCATGCAGGTTTCTATAGGCGGTTTATCAAGGATTTCTCCAAAATCTCCATGCCGATGTGCAAGTTATTACAAAAGGAGGTACTTTTTGACTTCAACAAGGAATGCAAGGATGCTTTTGACAAATTGAAGAAAATGTTGACAAGTGCGCCAATTATCAAATCACCGGATTGGAATCTTCCATTTGAATTAATGTGTGATGCTAGTGATTATGCGGTTGGAGCCGTTTTGGGTCAAAGAGTGGACAAGTTGTCCCATGTTATCTATTATGCATCTAGGACCCTTAATGATGCACAAATCAATTATTCTACCACGGAAAAGGAGTTATTGGCTATAGTTTTTGCGTTGGAAAAATTTCGATCATACTTGGTGGGTACAAAGGTTATTGTGTATTCCGATCATGCTGCACTAAGACACTTAATAAAGAAGAAAGAAGCTAAGCCAAGATTAATCCGGTGGATCCTATTGTTACAAGAGTTCGACATAGAAATTTGTGATAAGAGGGGTGTGGAGAATACCGTTGCGGATCATCTTAGTAGACTTGTTATGTCTCAAGAGGAACTTCCATTACATGACCGCTTTCCGGACGAACAACTTTTCTCCATGGAAGAATCAACACCTTGGTATGCGGATATAGTGAATTACTTGGTGACAAGGAAAGTACCTAGTACAATGTCTAATTTCCAAAAGATGAAACTTAAGAAGGTAGCTAAGCAATATGTGTGGGATGAACCATACTTATGGAAATATGGCGTTGATCAAATAATGCGAAGGTGCGTACCTAACTCCGAATTTCAATCCATCCTCTCCTTTTGCCACACTTTTGCTTGTGGTGGCCACTTTGGTTCGAAACGTACCGCTCTCAAAGTTCTCGAGAGTGGATTTTATTGGCCCACCTTGTTTGAAGATTCATATGTTTTTGTAAATCGTGTGATAGATGTCAACGAACGGGCAATCTAGGTGCTCGAAATCAAATGCCACTCACACCAATTCTCGCCGTTGAGATTTTTGATGTGTGGGGTATCGATTTTATGGGCCCTTTTGTCAATTCGAATGGAAACTTTTATATACTTCTTGCCGTTGATTATGTTTCGAAATGGGTGGAAGCTAGAGCCACCAAAAATAATGACTCTCAAGTTGTTTGTGATTTTGTAAGGGAAAACATATTCAATAGGCATGGTACACCAAGAGTGGTGATAAGCGATGGAGGCTCACATTTCAAGAAGGCTTTCCACGCTCTCCTCTAGAAGTACAACATAACACACAAAATTGGTACGCCTTATCATCCACAAACTAGTGGACAAGCGGAAATTTCAAATCGTGAGATCAAGTCCATTCTTGAGAAAACGGTGAATACCACAAGGAAAGATTGGAGCTTTAAGCTCAATGATGCACTTTGGGCGTATAGAACGGCGTATAAGACACCGATTGGTATGTCTCCATATCGGTTGGTTTATGGCAAGGCTTGTCATCTTCCTATTGAACTTGAACATAAGGCTTATTGGGCGATAAAGAAATTCAACATGGAGTATGATGAAGCGGGAAACAAAGGAAGTTACAACTAAATGAGTTAGAGGAGATACGTAATGATGCTTACGAGTGCCCGTATTTACAAGGAAAAGACCAAGCTTTTTCATGACAAGATGATTTCTCGTAAAAGCTTCATCGTGGGACAAAAAGTCCTTTTATATCATTCTCGTCTTAAACTATTTCCTGGAAAGTTAAGGTCTCGTTGGATTGGACCATATGTTGTTACTAATGTTTTTCCTCATGGTGCGATTGAAATTACTAGTCTTAGAGACAATTCGGTTTCCGAGTCAACGGCCATAGATTGAAGCCATACTATGAGAACATCGCTTATGTGAATTTTGATGAACTTTCATTTGGAGATGCACTCCCTCTGGAGGAGTAACGTGCCGCAAGAGCTAAGTCGGGCCGTCGACTTTAAAACAAGCGCTTAATGGGAGGCAACCCATAGGTTTTGTATTTCTTATCCTTTTGCTTTTTGTTATTTCTTTTTCTTGTTTCTTATCATGTTAACATTTCCCACCTTGACTTTACTAGAGGATTCAATTACATTGAGGACAATGTAAGGTTTAAGTGTGGGGGAGTGGTTAAGCATGTATTTAAAAATTACAAAAAAAAATTAAAAAATTTTGAAAAAAAAAAAAAAAAAGTTTTACATAAAACCTCCTTTTAGAGATTTTAGAGTCACTAGCATACTTCTAGGTATGTTTACATAGAGATTTTGACCGACATAATTGAACTTGGAAATGTTAGAGAACTACATTCGGATTTATTGCTTGTTTGAGTGTTAAATAATGGATTTAATCATGCGGTGATGCAAATTTGGTGCGAGGAGAAATGCATTATTAGAGTTGCTGATCAATCATTAGTGGAGACTACCCGTATTCATATCATGTGAGGCACCGACCAGAAATTTTTCCATCTACTAAAGAGCTTTCTTTTGAGTGTGTGTCACCGTACGTAAATTCCTGGTAGAATGGTGAGCTACCCAACCTCCCACCAATAGAAGCACTACTCTTTGATCTCTTGAGTGCTAATTTTGTCAATCATGAGGGTGACGTCTATAGATGAAAGCTTCCTTCTTGTAGTTCGATTTGCAGTTAGCACCATTCTCTCTCGACAACAACGGATCCATAGAAACAGCATCATCATCAACAAGGAGCGACATCAAAATTTACAAGGAAAGTTGGAAAAGTTCAAGGTTTACAAGCAACGAGAAAAAGAGCAAATTTCATATTCAAGTAAAGCAACATACAAATGAGCGGATTTTTACATATATGTTGAGGACTTACAATACAATGAGGTAATTTTATATCCAAGTATGAAAACTTATTTATAAGAGCGAAGAAAATCAAAAGGTGAGAATTGTTGAAGTTTATGATTTCGAGACGATACAAGTTGTGAAGAATCAAGCGGTAAAATACTTCTCCCATGGCCACAGTTTGTTTTTGTATTTTATTTCTCTTGTTTGAAAAAAAAAAAAAAACAAACAAACAAGAGAAATAGTTGTTTTGTTAATAAGCCGTGGGGAAGGAAAATATATAAGGAAGTTTCAAGCGACAAGAATTATTAAGGTAAAGGTTACAAATTGTCAAGGATTTATGAAATTCGAGAGTTTATCACCAAAAGTTGAAACCGAAGACGAAGACCAAGGAGATCAAGACGAGGAGCGGAGGACGTTCCTATTGGATGCCGTGAGAGTGGTGTTATCATAATTGGAGATCGGATGTGAAGGTGAGTAAGTAATCTCATCCTCAATAATAAATGGTTGATTTCCTTTTGTAGAGATCGTCAGAAAAATGATTTTTCAAAATATTAAAAGATGTGGGTTTTTAAAAATATTTCGGAAGTTGTCCTTCCCACCATTCAACGTGTTGCAGGATTTCTCTCTTCATTCCTACCTGTACACATGTGTGACCCATAAAAAAGCCGTCTTTTTGAGTCCAATTATCATAAAATCCTATTTGGTGAGGCAGAAGTCGAGGCGAAATGCTTATTGATCGTTTCTCAAACACGCGTTCTCTCATTATGGTGTGGTTATTTCTCACTCAACATTTAAGAACGAGAATATGTTCTTTAGTATTTCTAACTTCTTATTACTAGCATGCGAAACTCTATGTCCTCATAACTCTTTGGATGCTTGGGACGCGGGAACGCTTTGAAGTTGTAAGTTTTAGTTTGATTTGCTCGAGGACTAGCAAAGTCTAAGTGTGGGAGAATTTGATAGGGTGTAGAATACATCCTATTTACTATCTATTGTTTATGCTTTCTTTGCTATTTTTCTTGTAAATTATGTATTTTACGCTTGTTTTGAGTTTTATAGCTACTTTGGAGTCGCACGGAGGAAAAGAAGAAGAATCACCCAATTTGAGCCAAAAGGGCAAAAAGGTCATTTTACAGGCGATTGATATATGGAGCCCGGTCAAGGTTAAGAGCCAACTTTTGGAGAAGTACTAAGGGGCGACCACATGTGTTATAGGGCACTCAATTTGGGGTGTCCCTAGCCTGTGTAGTGGGGTATCCTTATCCATCCCTACTTTTAACCCAACCTGATTCAATGAGAAGATATTTCTCCTCTTCTCATTTTCACCGAAATCGAGACCGAAGACAAGAAATGGCCGTTATTTCAAGAAACAGATCGAGACGCTTGAACCCGAAATTGAGAAGATGGTTTATTGAAGAACATAGAGAAGAAATCGATGATGAATCCAAGTCGAACAGAGCTGTGTCTGTGGTCATGAGACAAAGAAGAAATTATGGGTTCGATCTGTGAAGATGGGTTGGTGGTGGATTGATAGAAAAGGTGGAGATTGAGTTCGAATGGAGAAACAGAAGGATCGGTTCGTCTGCCGATGTTCAATGATACGCAGAGAAGAAGAGATGAAGAATTGAGAATAGGGTTTCTTGTGTTCAATTAAGAAACCCCGAGTTGAAGCGGATCGAGATCTAGATAAAGAGATGAAGGTTAGGATTTAATCGACGAAATGTTGTGTTTTGCTGCTCAATCGATTCTCGCTCGATGAATCGAGACATGGGTTCGATGTTGTTACCGTGATGATAATCAAGAGTGAATTGAAGTTGTTCTGTTTGCCCACGGATGAAGATAATTGAAGGAGGAATCGAGCTTGTTCTTGACTTTTATTGAACACAGAGAGTTGAAATTGTGAGAGAAGAATTGATGGTACTGTTGAAGCTCGAAGAAATGGGTTAGATGTGTCTGCAATGGGTTTTGGCAGAGGACTGATTTTGGAGATAATGACGTTGTAATTGTTCTTGTTCCATTGAAGCCGTGAGTCACAGGGAATGAAGATTAATGTGTAGATGAATGTTAGAATGTTGCAAGAAAGATCTACTGGAATTTGGCCCGGGAATGTCGGAAAAACAAATGTAATCTGCCCAAATTTCTCTTCCTGGGCGAGTCAACCTTCGAGCCACGATGACCGATCCAGCTCCCGGTGATCCGGCCCGATCCACTCAAATGCCCGAGTAAGACAAGTCACCACCTAGGGAGCCGACTCATAGCTGACCGTCTAGGCCCGACTACCTCTTCCCTTGACCGTTGACCGACGGTTTGACCCGTTGACCGTTAGTCCTAACGGTGGGTCGATAATATTCCGTCAAATATACCAAAGGATGTGTGAAATTTTCAGGTGGCCGCGGTGACGTTTTCCTACTGAATTCAAACCATAATACCAGTTTTCCAGCGACCAAAATTCCAGAATTTTCTGTGGACTTCTCTCATGGGTGTGAAGACTTGGACTAGGAATTGGATGGAGAATTTGGCTCAAATTTGGAAAGAGAAGATGGAAGATGAGGAAGACTTGAATTTGGAAATTGAATTGCTAAAGGAAAAGGGTTCTATTCCTTGGAAGATTTGGAGAATATTGAAGCCTATAAATAGAGAAGTTCTCTACATCTTTTACACACCTCTTTACACACACACACTTGTGTTTTTGTTTGCTTTTCAAAATTCTTCTTCTTAATTATTTGTGTGAACTTGAAAATTCTCCTTTTAATTATTTTGTGTGAATTTCAAAAACATGAGTAGCTAATTTTCTTATTGATTGAGGATGAATTCCTAGTTCTTAATATATGATTTGAGTTTTGTTTCAATTCTATCTTGAAGTTTTTCACATGATTATCGTTTGTTTTTACTAATAGGAATGTTTATTCATTCATGATTGATTGATAGATTGTTTAGAGTGCACGCTAAATTGATTTGTTAATTTGATCTAAAGCTAGTGAAAGTTAGGGGATAAGTAATCGTTTCTTGACTCTTTACATAAGTAGCAAACACGAGACCTTGCGGAGGGATTCCGTGGAGCAATTGTGTGTGAAAACAACGTTAGCAAGTAGACCTTGATCTAAGAGTCTAACTACTAATATTGACCTAATAAGTTCATAAATCTTAATGCGTTTATTTAAATTACATCTTGAGTGATCTACTACTAGGTGGTTTGGTAAATAGAATCCGGTGATATAAGGGATTTAGGGTTTAGCACTGATCTAGTCGCTTTACCTACGGTTGGTGATAATTTGTGACTAATAACAAGTAGAAAAGAACATAACTTGATTCATTGTTTTGCAAAACGAAGAAGGATTCCTTGATCTTCTCTCTCTTATTGCTTTCAACTTTATCTTTTAATTGCTTTGTTTATTTTCTTTTGCTTTTTACACCCCCTTTCGTGACAATTTTTACAACTAGAATCTCTTGCTCCTCGTGGGAACGAACTTGACTTCCATTATATTATTTTTAATTGAGTGGAAATAAGATATTAATTTGATTGCACCTACGACACGCATCAAGTATCGTGTGTATTCTATGCAGGTACTGCATCATGATGTGGTAAACTGACGGGTGGTGATCACCATGACGCCTCACTGACCAATTAACTCCTGACCAGGGTTGTATAACCAAGCCGGTGAAGTTAAACGGACGAGATGATTTTTGAGACACTCATCTTCGACCGTTGATGAAATTAGGGGTTTTGAAGAGGTGCGCAAGCATCACTCTTCAGCTTGGTCAAATCCAAGCTTGGGATACAATTTTGACAGGGCCGATCATGCATGTGTGTAGACGACATGACGGTGTAGGCGCCCATATCTCATTGTCTCGTGAAAGTGTGATCTGGGCCACTCAATTTTTCCGGCGAAGTTGAGTGGTCGAGATCGATTTGCAACAGAAATCTGGTGCCACAAAAGCCGCGCATCGTGCCAACTTCGGGCGCGCGTTCCAAGATGACCAATCTTGGTCGGTCTTGGCCGATCGGTCTGGCATGTAGGTGGTAGGCTGGTGTTCACGCTTATACCGATCGTCCCATGAAAACATGATCTAAGCCACTCAAATCGTCCGGAAGTTGAGTGGTCGAGATTAGTTTGCAATCGGGAAGTGTGACCACGCTAGTTTGGGCGGACGATTTGGGATAACCAGGCATGGTATGCCTTGACGATCGGTGAGGGGATAGATGGGTCCACGGTGGTCATGTTGGTATGACCAGACCTGCTTAATCTAATCTTTGACCCTCCATTCGTACCGGAGAAGATGGACGCTCGTAATGCTCAAAAACCCTAATTTTGGGTTTCACGGCCGTGCGTCATGCTCTATTCGGGCGTACAAATCAGGATGACCAACCATGGTTGGTCCTGACCGATCGGTCGGGGTATGTAGGCGGCCCACGGTGATTGTGTTGACATGCTCAGGCCCTTTGAATCTACATCTACACCCTCCATCTATACCTACGAAGATGGATGGTTGAGACTGTTTTGCGACACGTGTAATGTGCCGCAAACCCTAATTTAGGGTTTTCCGTCCATACTGCTCTGGTTTGGACGTTTTGGCAAGCTATGCCAATCTTTTGGGGAGGCCAACCATGCGGGGCCCGCGTTGGTTTGGCAGCGAATATTCCATACCTGCTTGGGGGTTATGGAATTGATCTGGGCCATCCAATCATGCTTTGGTGAAGTTGGATGATCGTGATCATTTCCGCATCGATACGTATAAAGTCCGGATGCTCAATCGGGCTAGTATAACACATCGAGAGTTGCTCAATCGGCTAGTATAACACACCGAGAGTTGCGGCTGACGGTATTTCGTACATGCTTTTATTATAATGCTTGGAGATTCGTGTTGCTCTGCTGAGAGCAACACTCGGTCGCCATGCCGCACCGATAATGAGTACAGAAATACAAGGCTGGTTACGCATTAATTAATAATGTTGTAAATTCATTGGTATATGGGATTGTTGCTACATGCTCCAACCTGGATGAATTTCGTGTATTTAATTCACGTAATCACTCGGGATTGTTGTCACATGCTCCATTCTAGGTGAATTAGTAAAGTGAAGAAGTATTCATCACTCATTAATGGCTTTATCTTTGCAAGATGTTAGCGCATAATTTTGGCTTTTACAATTTTAGCCTTAAATGAAAATCCACCATCAACATTAAGTCCCCTGCCTAGCATGTAATGGTTACACCATTGTGGGGTAGGCATGAGATGGTGACAGTTAAAGACAAATCTTATGAGACAAAGTTAGATGTTACCAGGAGAGACGGGTCATCCTGTCCTTGGAGCATGTCACGTTCAAGAGGCGTCCAGGCGAGTGTTCCCCTAGCATGATGTCGGTCTTGCTCGCTTCGATGGATCACGCTTTGTTTCTTCGCCTGGGGCTACTACACCCGCCTGATCGAACGGGGCTTGATGTGCTGTTTTGGTTAATCGTGGGTCTGCTGCGTCCGCTTGATCGAACGTGAGACCCGATGTAAGCATGCTTGATTCGAACATGGGCAAATGTGCATGCTTCGATCAAACGCGGACCACCGTGTACATGTTTCAAACGTCGGCCATGTCCTCTCGCCTACTTTGACCGTACAGTTGGTTGATGTACTTGCTCGAGTGTCATCTTGCTACTTCGACCAAACACCGACCCAGCTAGCTTAACTAAACACATGCTTTGACCAAACACCGGCCTTGCTGTTTGCTTTGCTCGAACGTGGGACCCGATGTGAGCAAGCTTTTTTTTTTAAAAAAAAAAAAATGAACCTTGTGTGTTGGAACGTAAATGTGGGTCTTGTAGAAAGCGTTGAAGCTTTCCTGAGAAGGCCCGGAGAGCATTGAAGTGTTGGAGCTAAAACGCCTTCTTCCGGAGAGAGCATTGATTGGGACGGGCTGTGTGTTCTGCCGACCAATATGGGGCTGGGATCAAGTGGGACCCGCCGCGTGCCTGACTGAACGTTGACCCTGTGTTTCGATTGAAAACCGGCCCTGCTGCATATGCATGTTTTATTCGAATACCAGCCTTGTGACTTTGATCAATACCAGACTTGAAACTTGAGCAATACCGGACTTGTGACTTGATCAATACCAGACTTGTGACTTGATCAACACCGGACTTGAAACTTGAGCAATACCGGACTTGTGACTTGATCAACACCTACTTGAAACTTGAGCAATACCGGACTTGTGACTTGATCAACACCGACTTGAAACTTGAGCAATACCGGACTTTTGACTTGATCAACACCGGACTTGAGACTTGAGCAATACCGGACTTGAGACTTGATCAATACCGGTATTTGGACCCAATACCAGCCTTGTGTACTCCAACGTGAATATGTATTTTGTCGTGTGTGACTACACATCTCACGCGTTTTTATACAAGTACTGACTCATGTATTTTATTGTAGAATGAAGAAAAGAAATCCACGTGACATGTCTTCTCGGGGATAATGCTTTGGTGCCAAGTCGGGAGGTGTTGACAACAAAGATATGCCGAACATTGATGATGAGTTGTTCATCGCGCCCTTTCAACTATATGAAAATATCCGTTCCACAAGATAACCCTTCTCCTATCGACTTCAAGGTTTTTCATGCTCCGTTGGGCCCGAAGGATGGATGAGACGTATGTTGAGCAATGAGTACATCAAAGATAACTTGACCGAGCGCGTTGATTATCGATGCGGCTTGAGTGTTGAAACGGCTCGAGAGGATGTTAAAGTGGTTTCTCGGTGCGAACGTTGAGGTGGATCATGGAGAGAGTGTTGAAGAAGGATTCTCGGTTTAACGTGGGTACCGGAGAGAGCGTTGAGGCGGCTCTTGAATGGACCATTGAAGCGGCCTTCGCTAGAGGGAGCGTTGAAGTGTTTCCCTCTTGCCCGATTTACCTCCTGCGAATTCCATGCTTCTTGACTGACCATCTCTCTCATGTTGAAGAATTCCTTGACTAACGGTGAAGGAACTTCATGCCGAGCCTCGATCCCCAAGCGTGGTTTACATGGTTTGTTCGTAGTGGTTGTTGTCGAGCCGATATGGAATATTTGGACATTGTTTCATCATTGTGGGAGTCGTGCATGTGGTAATCGGAGTTGGAGTTGACTGGACGCGCAGGATGTTGTATCTTGGTGGTTTTCCTCTTGTCGCCTGAGAACCGCTTGCGAGAAGGTCAAGGTTGTATCGCTTTGTTGGTGAGATATATGCCCCTACAAACATTATGAGGATCATCATTACCGGCATGCTGTTTTTTCTATCAGAGCATATGTTGTTGTAGATAATATTTCAACAGCTCTAGAGGATGACCAAAAGCGCGGATTCTCCAACATAGCATGATAGACATGTACCACTATCTGATAAAGTGACTCGTCCGGATCTTGTTCGACCACTGTCCACATAGAGTGACTCGCCTTGGATCTTGCTCGATATGACGCATGGACATCGTTATCTTCTTGATGTCGCTCCCTTGAGGTATCACTCAAAGGGAAGATTTCCGTCATAGAGCGTTGATACGTTGCACCGGTATTCTTTAAACCAAATGGAAGTATGGTATAATAAAATTTCCGAGAGGAGTTCGAAAAGCTATCTTACTTGCATCATGCTCGTACATCCTTATCTGGTTGTAGCCGCTACATCCATCCATGGAGGAGAACATGCCGTGTCCGCTGGTTGCATCTCGCTAACATGTCGATGTTAGGTAGAGGAGGATCGTTTTGAGCAGCACTGTTCAAGTCTCTCGAAGTCTATGCAAAGACCCGATCTATCCATTTTCCTCGTGTCTCAACTACTACTCGTTTAACCGACTTGGATCCGTGTATGACATGTAGATGATGGGTGACCAATTTTCATCTAAATTCCGGATTTCTTCATATCTCCAAGCGAATATGTCCCGGTACTCTTTGAGAAGTTCCACGAGCTTCGTGCGTTTATCCGTACACAAGGTTGAGCTGATGGAGATAGGCCTAGGAGATTCCTCAACGATTTCAATCTCATCGATTTGTGGAGTTGGTGCCATCTTGCAAACATTGTGGAGCATCTAGCACTTGTTCTTGTGGTTCGTTGTCGTTGTAGCATTCCATTGGGTGGAGAGATCTGGGTACGTCTCCCGCTAATTGATAATGGCAAGTGTCGATACTCGTTTTCCCTTTCGGTCACGACTCGCCAAAAGTTCGTTCCCTCTTCGTGGGTCGTGGCTTCACAGATAGAGAAGAATGCTTGTCGCCAAAGATGCATCGTGGGTTTTAGCCCTCAATGATGCAAGCCGGTCTTCTTCCTGAATTGACGCCCACGTGGGGAGTGGGACGCAACGAACTTATCTGATTCTTTCCGCGGAGCTTCTCCCGTATGTGCTGGTTTGGTTTCCCTCGAAGTCCGTCATTGTAGTAGGCTTCTGTACGACCTTGCCTTGGAGAACCTTGGATGTCCTGAGAGTCTTGAGAGTAATCACATTCGAAGACGCTCCTGTGTAGATAAGGGCCGTCTTGAACTCGAATCCTTGATGTGTGCGGTGACATGTAGGGCACGGCCGTGACCTTCCTCCGGTTGATTGCAGCAAAACGTCTCCGCGCACCGATTCTTCGAGAGGTGTGAAAGTTCGCATAAACTTTCCACTAGAGAAACCGCTTCCCCGATCCACCGGCCTCTCGGTTCATAGTGAAACTATTGACTTGAGGAGGATCGTTGTGAGGATCGATCCCCATTGTAGGAGTCTCCATGACAGACCGTTCATATCTCGATGTCGCTTCTTTGATCGGGTCCATGGAGGTCCGCGCCGCCGAAGTACCTTCTCCGGTGCGTTGAATGCGTTCTTTTTGCTCCGTGGCTGTCGCGGCTCTTGTGGCAATCGATCGCTTAATGTCTTAAGAAAAGTGAGTACCTCTTTCGAGTTGCGGCCATATCCGTTTGAGTCTTAGCAAGAACTTCCCCGCTTCTCCATCAAGTCTCCCAATGGTAATGGGGGATGGTCCTCCTCTCGTCCCTCCCTCCTCGTCCCGATGAAGGAGTGGAAGTTGTTGCTCTGGTGTTTACCAGAGGTGTTACACTTGATGAGATGCCGGTATTTGCGGCTGCTCTAGCTCTGGTGATGGGAGGTGTTACACTTACTGGAACATCTCCTGCTACGCTGGCACTGGTGGTAGAAGTGACGGCTCCATAAGATGTAATGACCACGGTAGCTCCACCGACGACAGTACATCGACACCGGGAGTGTTATCCACACTAGCTCCATCGAATTGATTGCGATCCGACTCGAGTTCTACCATCTTGAAATGGATTGATGATTGAATTAGTCCTAAGATCTACCCTTTTCGAAGTTGATAAAATTGAATCGAATTTTGAAGAAATTGACTTTACAATCGAGAGATTAACCTCCCGCTGTGGTCACCAATTGTTTATGGGTGAAAACTATTTCCGCCGGTTTTGGTAATTTGGGATGTGTGGATGGGAAATGAGTCTAAACCTTAAACAAATGCACTTCACGGGAGTGCTTGTAGATTCGAGAAATCAATTTGTGCAAGTCCGACCTAAACCAAGAAATGGCCGTTCCAGACTTGTTTCGGTCACAAAGTGAAGGAGATGGGGTTGATCTTAGGGAGGGAAGCGAAGAAGGTGTTGACAATGTGAAGGTGTTGGCTATGTATGACTTGTATGTAAAAGTCGAATCGGCTTGCGGTGTAAGCTATCGATTCCTGATTGAATACGATTGTATCAACACTTGCCTCTGTTGTCTTGTCTTTCTCTTGTTTTTGGAAATAGGGAGGAGAACCTATTTATGCAAGTCATTTGAGCTTTATTCACGTCTCTCATGGGAAGTGTAGGAAGTGGAGTGATGGAGTAGTGGAGTTGTGTGTTAGTGTTACACGGCCAGTCTTGCCCACTTCTCCTGTCATCTCTAACCGTCCATGACTTCCCGACACGTTCTTGTGATGGCGCGTTGCACACTGCACGCCGTAAACCGCTGCACCAATACCCCAAAGATGTATCCCCCAATTTGTGACATGATTGATGTCTCGAGTGTGTGAATCGTGGGACCCACGAAAGTAGCATGTAATGCTCGATTAAATAGCTAAGTTATTTAGGAAGTCGATACCTGAAGTATCGTGTATATTCTATGCAGGTACTGCATCATGATGTGGTAAAGTGACGGTGGTGATCACCATGACGCCTCACGACCAATTAACTCCCGACCAGTGGTTGTATAACCAAAGCGGTGAAGTTGAACGGACGAGATGATTTTTGAGACACTCATCTCGCGACCGTCGATGAAATTAGGTTTTTGAAGAGGTGCGCAAGCATCACTCTTCACTTGGTCAAATCCAATCTTGGGATACAATTTTGACAGGGCCGATCGTGCATGTGTGTAGACGACATGACGGTGTAGGCGCCCATATCTCATTATCTCGTGCAAGTGATCTGGGCCACTCAATTTGTCCGGCGAAGTTGAGTGGTCGATATCGATTTGCAACAGAAATCTGGTGCCACAAAAGCCGCGCATCGCGCCAACTTAGGGCGCGCGTTCCAAGATGACCAATCTTGGTCGGTCTTGGCCGATCGGTCTTGCATGTAGATGGTAGGATGTTGTTCACGCCTATACCTGACTGTCCCATGAAAAAGTGATCTAAGCCACTCAAATCGTCCAAGTTTGAGTGGTCGAGATTAGTTTGCAATCGGGAAGTGTGACCACGCTAGTTTGGGCGACGATTTGGGATAACTGTGCATGGTATGCCTTGGCCGATTAGGTGAGGGGATAGATGGGTCCACGGTGGTCATGTTGGCATGACTAGACCCCGCTTAATCTAATCTTGGACCCTCCATTCGTGTCGAGAAGATGGACGCTCGTGATGCTCAAAAACCTAATTTTGGGTTTCACGGCCGTGCGTCAAGCTCTATTCGGCGTATTTAATCGGGATGACCAACCATGGTTGGTCCCGACCGACGGTCGGGTATGTAGGCGGCTCACGGTGATTGTGTTGACATGCTCTGGGCCCTTTGAATCTACATCTACACCCTCCATGTATACCTGCGAAGATGGATGGTTGAGACTATTTTGCGACACGTGTAATGTGCCGCAAACCCTAATTTAGGGTTTTCCGTCCATACTGCTCTGGTTTGGACGTTTTGGCAAGCTATGCCAATCTTTTATGGAGGCCAACCATGCGGGGCCCGCGTTGGTTCGACAGCGAATATTCCATACCTGCTTGGGGTTATGGAATTGATCTGGGCCATCCAATCATGCTTTGGTGAAGTTGATGATCGTGATCATTTCCGGATCGATCTGAGATACCGGATGCTCAATCGGCCTAGTATAACACACCCGTAGTTGCTCAATCGGGCTAGTATAACACACCGAGAGTTGCGGCTGTCATGCACGGGTATTTCGTACATGCTTTCATTATAATGCTTGGAGATTCGTGTTGCTCTCACGAGCAACACTCGTCGTCATGCCACACTGATAATGAGTACAGGAAATACAAGGCTGGTTACGCATTAATTAATAATGCTGTAAATTCACAGGGTATATGGTATTGTTGCTACATGCTCCAACCTGGATGAATTTCGTGTATGTAGGATCAGAATATCGCGACATCAATACTTTGCGAGATCAATTAACAACAGCATTGCGAGAGCGTCGCAGAAGAGTAACATAAATGACGCAATGAATGACGACAGCCAAAACACGAGAAAGATGTGAATACCCAGCGAGATTTAGGGGAGTGGCGAGATTATATATTTGTGCACTTGCGATATCTCGCAAGTCATTCCCGAAAATAAAGGACAAAATTTTAGTCGTCATCCATTGTATATTACCCTATATAAAGAGCCGAACGAACCTGTTGTGAAGGGGGATTCTTTTCAGAGTGTTAGACAAGTCATTAGGAGAGAGAAAGTTGGTGGTGATTGTAATTTCTTTAACTCCTTTATATTTTATCTTGTGAATCTTCAAGGAAATAATCAATAAAATCATTGTTATTCATCTTAAAAATGTCTTAGTTGTGTGGAATATTATGAGGGGTGTATTGTAGGATTTCCTGCAACTACATATTGGCGCTAGAAACAGAGAGTGATTGAAGATAAGAGATTGGATATTGTCACTAAAATTGTAAAAATCAAGAGTATGATGGATAAATTGAAGAAAACTAGAATCAAAGAGAGTAATGAAGAATTGGAATGTAATATGATTTCAAAGTCAATGGCTAATGAATTTCATGAAAGTATCAAAGGGAGAATACATAAAAGAGATTTTGAAGGAAAGAAAATTAGAACAACAGAGAAGGTGTTACCCTTGAAAGAATGGGAAAAACAGAGAATTATATTCATAGCAACGGAAATGTCAGGAGAGAATTTAAATCACACATCTCCACTGGTGATTACGATAAGTGCCAGCAAAGAAGAAGGAAAATTAACAAAAACAATGGAAAAATGGGTAATAAATAGAACTTTAGTGGATACAGGGAGTTCAGTGAATATAATGTTTTATCATGCATATAAAAAATTGGGGTACAAAGATGAAGAAATGACTTCCGCAACATATCATATCTATGGTTTCGGCAAATCGATAACAAAACCTAAAGGGGAGATAAAAATACGAATTTTGTTGGGAGAAATTGAAACAAATGTGACGTTATGCGTAGTGGATATGGAATCACCATATAACATGTTGTTGGGAAGGCCATGGATACACGCAATAAAAGATGTAGCATCAACATTTCATCAATGTGTCAAATTTCCTATGCCGAGTGGAATTGGCGAAATCATAGGAGATACCGATAAAGGAATAATGTATCATCAAATCGAAGTAAAACATTATGAAGAACAGGTGAAGAGGCGAAAAGATTGCAAGAAGATGGCAAAAGCAGCAAAAAAGGAAGAAGAATTTAGAACTTACATGATAAGAGCGGAAGAAGGAAAAGGAATATGTGGTGAAGAGAGTGATCTCGCAAAGGAAGTAAAAGGACCAACGCCCATGGGAGAACCGAAGGCTAGCTACATTGCGGCGGAACCAACAAAGGAAGTGAATATTGGAACTGAAGAAGAACCCAAGATGTTAAAAATTGGGACTAAAATGGAGGCAGATGAAGAAAGAAAGACTATTGATTTGTTGCGAGATTATAAAGATATTTTCGCATGGGATATGGATGAGATGCCTGAATAGATCCATCTCAGAGCATGTCATAAATTAGAGATTGATAAAAATGCAAGACCATTCAAGCAAAGAATTAGAAAAATTGCAACAAAGATATCATCCTCAAATAGAAGAAGAGTTGCGAAGATGCTTGATGCCGGAATTATTAGACAAGCAAAATACCCCGAATGGATAGCAAATATGGTCGTAGTTCCAAAGAAGAAAAAAGGAATACGAATTTGTATAGATTTTACCGATCTAAACAAAGCTTGTCCAAAAGATAGTTTTCCCTTGCGGATATTCCGCGAGATGGTTGAATCAAAGCAATAGAATGAAAGGATATCCTCCCTTGATGGATATAAGGGATACAATCAAATTCCTCTCGCCGAAGAAGACCAAGAGCATACTGCCTTTTCGCACCAAGAGGATTATCTTTGTTACACAAAAATGCCATTTGGTCTCACGAAATGCCGGTGCAACGTATCAAAGGATGGTGGAGAAAGTGTTCGAACAATGGATACATAAAACACTAGACGTATACGTGGATGACATTTTAATAAAAAGCAAAGAAGCAAAAGATCATGTGCGAGATTTGAAGGAAATTTTCGAACAAATGAGACATTTCAACATCAAAGTAAATCCAGAAAAATGTACCTTTGTAGTGGCATCTGGAAAAAATTTAGGTTACATTGTGTCAAAAGAAGGAATACAAGTTGATCCGGAGAAGGTACAATCAATTCGCGACATGCCGACACCAGCAACAGTGAAAGATGTGCAAAAATTAAATGGACTATTAGCTTCGCTAGGAAGATTCATCTCGCGATCCTCTGATAAGTGCAAACATTTTTTCAACATACTTAAAAAGGGAACGAAATTTAGGTGGACGGATGGATGTGAAAAGGCATTGCAAGGAATAAAAGAACATCTAATGGATATATCGATCTTACAAAAAGCATAACCAGGGGAGGAATTACTAATTTACCTCGCGACAACCTCGCATGCACTAAGTGCAGTATTATTGCGAATGGACGCAGGTGTGGAAAAACCAATCTATTACATCAGCAAAACATTCAATGCCGCGAGAAAAATTATTCAAAAATTGAAAAATTAATTTTGGCATTAGTTTACGCAACGTTTAAACTTCGCATCTACTTCGAAGCACACACGGTAAAGGTAATGACAAAAGTACCAATTGAGTCAGTGATGAAAAATTCAAAAAGGTCAGGAAGAGTTGAAAGATGGAATGCTCAAGTAAGTCATTGCAAACTCAAATATGAAGTATTATCCTCACCCAAATCACAAGTTGTTGCAGACTTTTTAGCAGAATTTCCATTGGAAGAGGATGAAGCAGTGGAAGAAATGATGGATATAGAAGAAGAACATGGAAATCCAAGAGATTTATTAACTGAGCCAAACAGATGGGAAATATTGGTAGATGGGTCGTCAAATGGAGAAGGTAACGGAATTGGGATCATTATAATTTCGCCAGAAGGCAATAAAATGGCTTTCTCTTTTAGATTAGAATTTACATCTACCAACAACGAAACAAAATATGAAGCTATAGTACATGCTTTGCGATTTGCAATAGAAATGAAGTTGGAGAATGTAAGAGTTACCAGTGATTCTCAGTTAGCTATTCGCCAGATAAAAGAAGAGTATACTACAAATGAAGCATCCTTGAAAAAATACAAAAAGCTTGTTGAAGAATTGTCAGTGAAGATACCAAAAATAAAGTGGAGACACATATCAAGAAAAGACAATAGACTCGCAGATGCTTTTGCTTTTATATCAAGTATGATGACAGATCCATCTGCGAGATGCATAAAAATACAGACACTTCAATCACCATCAATCAACAAAGAGGAAGAGGAAGAAGCAGAAGTAATGCTCATAGAAGATGAAACACAAAGACCCCATTGCGAGGATTGGAGGACAGAACTTCATGCTTATCTAATGAAAGGAGAAACACCAAGAAATAGATTAGAGATGCACAAATTAAAAAGCCGTGCAACAAATTATGAATTAAGAGACGGGGTATTGTACCGAAGATCCTTTAATGGACCCTCGCTTAGATGTTTAACACGAAAGGAAGGAGAAGCGAGGTGTTAAAAATGCTACACGGTGGGGATGTCAAAATCATAGTGGCGGAAGATCTTTAGCACATAAGGCGAAAATGCAAGGCTATTATTGGCCATATATGCATGAAGATGCGAAACAAATATCAAGACGTTGCGAAGATTGTCAAAGACACGGAAAGAAAATACATGCACCAGGTGCACCGTTAACCTCTTCAACAAGTGTATGGCCTTTTGGAAAGTGGGGATTAGACATTGTGGGACCATTTTTACCAGGTACAGGGCAAAGGAGATATCTGATTGTCGCTACAGATTATTTCACAAAGTGGGCAGAAGTAAAAGCGGTACAACACATTCGCGATAAAGATATTTTTACTTTCATATTCGAAAACATAATATGCAGATTTGGAATTCCAGCACAGTTGGTATCTGACAATGGGAAACAGTTTGAGGGACAAAATATAGAATTACTGCTTAATGCATTTCAAATAAAATGTGGGAAATCAACTCCTTTATACCCGTAGGCCAATGGACAGCCAGAAGCAACAAATAAAACAATCGATGATATATTGAAGAAAAAATTAGAAGGGCATAATAAGGCATGGTGTGAGCAAGTGCATAATGCAGTATGGGCTTATAATACAACAAGGCGAGAAGCTACAGGGATGTCACCGTTTTGTCTAACCTATGGTGTTGAAGCTGTACTTCCGACAAAAGTTATTATTCCAACAACAAAGAGAGAAGATTGGGAGAAAAATCTTAGTGCGGGTAACATTTTGGTTAAATTAGATGAATTAGAAGAAAAAGAGAAAGAGCACTACAAAGATATGGAGAATTATCAGCGAAGATTGGCCAGAGAATATAACAAACGTGTCAAAACACGCGAGTTTCAACCAGGAGATATGGTATTGCGAGAAACGCCAATATATCAGCGAGAAAGTGGTGGCAAGTTGGCGAAAAAATGGGATGGACCTTATATTATCAAGGAGATAGGTTGAACAGGGGCATATAGATTAATGGATCCTGAGGGCAAAGATGTGGGCCAGAGATTGGGTAGACCATGGAATAGATTATATCTCAAGAAATATTACCCATAGAAGATGGAAAGGAAAGAATAAGTTACAAATGTTAAATGAATGAAATGAAATGAATTCATATGAAATGTAGGACCAGAATATCGCGACAACAATACTTCGCGAGAGTAATAAACAATTACATTGCGAAGGTGTCGCAAGGAAATAATTTAAATGACGCATCAGATGACGACAGCCCGAACATGAGAAAAGTGTGAAGACTTGGCGAGATTTAGAGTATCGCGAAGTCTAACACTTACATATTTGCGACGCTTAACGAAGAATTCCCGAAAATAAAGGACAAATTTAGCTGTCATCCACTATGTAATACCCTATATAAAGGGTCGAGTAAGTCTGTTGTAGGGGGATGCTTTTTGAATTGTTAAACAAGTCATTAGGAGATAGAAAATTAAGAGTGATTATAATTTCTTTAGCTCTGTTCTACATTTCTTTGTAAACCTTTCAAGAAAACAATTAATAAAACATATTGTTACTCATCTTCAAATGGATTAATTAAACAAATTCGAGTGAGGGGTGTAGTGTGAGATTTCCCGCAACTACATATGCGCTAGAAACAGGGACGAATTTGAGTACAAAGAGAAGAATTTCATACAATTTCTAGCAAATTATTGAAATTAAGAAATGGCTAGAAGAAGAGGAACGTCAGAACAACCAACAAACATAAGAAGAAGCAGAAGATTGGCTGGGGAAAGGAGAAATGAGGTAGGTGAACCCTCAAGAGTAAACACAAGAAGTGAAGAAGAAGGCCAAATTCAACCACCGATTCAACCAAATAATTAGAATAGAGTAATAGATTATGATAGGGTGAGTGTGCATACATGGAGATCAGATTCTATAGAAGAAAGAGAAGAAGTGCAAAGAAGTGATAAATAATAGACAGGAAGAGAGAAATCGAGAAGAGATGGGAGAAACAATTCGTGGAAATGAAGAAATTGCAGCATTAGAAGCGTTGAGACAGACAATACATGAAGAAAGGCGGTTAGAAGCAGAAGAACGCGCAAATTTAACAAGACAAAACCACGAATTAAGGATGGAAATTAGGAGGCTGCAAAATAGAAGATCAAGAAGTAATAACAGATCGAGATCATGATCATTAACTCTCTCTCTCTCTCCTTAAACAAATTGCGGAAGGATCGATTAGAGAAAACGTGAGAAGAACATTACCTGCAGAAAACGTCAATTTGGAAAGAGAATCAAATTTTGGTGAAGGAGGTCACGAAGAGAGAGAACTAGTAGAGAATCGTTATATTTTGGTGAATGATCAAAATGATGGAAATCAAGAAGATAGGCAGCCTCAAGGACAAAATAACCCAGTTAATAAAGAAAATCAGGAAGAAGGAAGGAGAATACTACATGGGAGAGAAACGCAAAGGAAACAAAAAGAAATTGAAGATGACATTGAAAGGCATTATACTGAACAAGCGCGTCTAGCTCGCGAGAGAGAAAGATTGAGAGCAGAAATGCAAAATCGGGAATTGAAAGAGGCGATTCGGCAGAATAATCATGACAATCGAGAAAGAAGGCGCGAGCGAAATTGCAACAATGGAGATATCAACGAAGAATATGAAAGAATACAAAAAAGAATTGATAGACAGCCAAGAAGAGAAAATGACAGATATAATGGTGTGAGAATTTGTGAAGGAGATGAGGGAGAAACTCATGCAGAGAAAGAAGAGAAGAGAGCAATGAACCAAAATATAAGTAGACACGAACGAAGAAGGAGGGAAGCAGAATTAAAGAGACCAATAAATTCAAATTCTGAGGCAAATGAACAAATTCTCGCGAGAATTGGCGTAGATGAGAGGAATATTGAACAGCAGAAGAGGAAGGAGGAAGAAGACAAGTTAGATGAAGCTATCGCAGAGGTCGAAAAATCCTTTTACATTAGAAGTGCAGCTAGGAGGAATACCCCCAAAGTGCAACTTACCAGATTAACTAGCATTTTTGATGGGTCAACTTGTGCAAGACAACACATCAAGGCTTACGTGAGATGTATGCTACAGTGGGAAAACCATGATGCTATATTGTGCAAATACTTTGCGTCGAGTTTAACGGGAGAAGCGTTGAAATGGTTTGAGGGACTACCAAGGAATACAATCACGTCATTCAATCATTTACAAGCTATATTTTTGGGGGCGTATATAAGTAACAACTCTTCGCGACCTGGCATTGAAGATGTATTTGGGCTAAAACAAAGAGTTGGCGAGAGCTTGAGACATCTGACTGTAAGATGGAAGACAATGTGTAGCGAAATGGCTGGACGGGTGGATGAAAGATACCTCATATTATCATTCATAAATGCTATGTTCGCAACCAACCTATTATATGTTCAAATTTTCAGAGTCAAGAATACAATCACGATGACAGAATTGAGAGAACTGCAAGAGGAATATATTGCTTTGGAGGAAAGACAAAATGGAGTGGAATCGTACCCGGTCGCGCATACAAGTTCAAGTGTTGCGAATGCAAGTTTGTTACCTAGATTAATACAAACAAGGCGAGTACCTCAAAGGGCAACAAGAAAAAGTGGTAGATGATGGACAGCCAAAATTAGTAGCGATGGGAAGCCGAGATCAAGAAGAGTTTGAAAGAGAAAGAAATTACTACAACCGTGGCGGCAATAACAAAATTCTGCAGACTCGATCACTCGCAAGAAACGTATGGAAGTCAAAAACGAGTTATCATGGAGGTCAGCGACGTCATAGAGTAGTATGGGAAGAAATCAAGATGCCACCACTGAATACTAGTGTTGAAAAAATTTGGGAAGCTATACTCCTGATGGAAAACATACCTGCACCATGGAACATGGGGAGTGAACCACCACCAAGTGATAAAAGTCATGAATTCTGCTCCTACCAACGTTTTCATGGACATCTGACAAACGACTGCAGAAACATAAAAAGAATCATCTTTAGAATGATTGATCAAGGGAAGCTGAATCACTTTCTAAAAAGTGAAGACAAAGTTCAACAATTGCCACCACCACCATCAAAGGGGAAAGAAATGTTCATAATAGAAGTTGGATCGAAAGCTAAAAATTTGTTTTGAATGGTGAAGAGGCATAGAGTTGCAGGAGCGAAAAGTGTAAGAAATGAATAATCATCAAAAGGCAATAGCAAAAGCTTGTTAAGGGTAAGAGGAAGAAAAAATAATTGGAAAAGAAATATGCGAGGGTCACGCCATCAAAGATGTATGACAATTTGAGTGAAGAATTGAAAAACAAAACAATGTAAGATTGTGCGATAGTTTCGCAAACAGAATGAATGCTTGAATGAATTAACAAAAATGAATGAGTGAGTGAATGGGACGAACCTTTATGGCGTACACCTTAGTTCGCGAATGATATTTCGCAAGAGGCAAATGTAAGACCTAAAGTGCGTCATATAAGGGGGTATCTCTTGACATGGCTCGGGGAAAGGTTACACCGCTCCCGGAACCCGAGTCATGGAGATTTGGGGCCCATGAAAGCCTATCCGGGGAGATACCTTGGATTTCCAACTATATATATAAGGTTATACCCTGGTTGGACGCCCGAGGGTCTCTTCCAAGGAGTCAGTGTATGCTCAAGGCGCCGGGTACACGGTTGAGCCAAGAGTGCCTGGGGCATTTGAAGTGTCTCGGCCATTCTTGGCAAGTCTTGGTATATGCTGCACTCGGCCCAAGAAAACTCCACTTAGGGTGCGGTCTTGTAACCATAAACCATATAGGTATAAGGGATAAGAGGTCGCGAAAACAACTCGGTTGTTGTTAAGACCGGATGGGAGGAGCTAGTCTTGTATGGCCGATGTACGCCTCCTTGAAGGGGCAACCAGGAGAAGATAAGGGCGGCACCCTCCATTAGGGAGCTGATAAGTGTCAAAAGACGCAAATGTCATAAGACTTTATTTTCGCAAGGAAATTTAGACTTGTCATATTTGTGCAATGATCCTGAAGAGGCAAAAATACTAACATGAAGGTGAGGCGAGATCAATGGGTTTTTTCATGAAAATGAAACAACGTCCTGCGATTTCGTCGCAAAGACGACAATATCATGGGATTTTATGTTCGCAAGAATATTTAAACCTGTTATATTGTCGCAAATACAATATCCTGCAGAGGCAAAAATACTTAACAAATGATAAGACAAGGTCAATGGGTCATTACACAAAAATGTAAAGACGTCCTGCGACTTTGTCGCAACGAGGGGTGGCGAAATAAGACCTTTAATTAGGAAGGCAAAATAAGACCACACAAAAAACGATAAGGCAAGATCAATGAAACTTTTCATTTGTGGAGACAATCTGCGATCTTGTTGCAATAACGAGCTTCAGCATAATTAAATATATAGACATACATAAAATTGAGAAAGTAAGTATGCTTACGAAAACGAATAACAGAGGCAAATCTCTCATTTGAAAATGAATAACAGAGGCAAGTATGGAAATGAATAGGATAAAGTTTTGTTATTCATTTCCATATGAGGAATTTATGCATAATACTAGTTAGTCGAATTATAAAAGAGAATTGCTTGATTAATATGTAAAGAAAACAAAGATTGAATTCATATTTGACAATCCAAGAAGATTGAAAGAGTATATATGTTACAAATAGCGAAATAAGAAAAAGAAGTTACTACTTTGAAGAATCTTCTTCTTGGCCAGATTCTTCAGTTTCATCATTCTCTTTGCCAGATTCTTCTGCTTCGCTAGCATCGCTGTCAGAGACATCTCGAGAAAAGTTTATCTTCAGAATATCCTCGCGAGACAAGGATATGAACTAAGAGGAATCTTGTGATCATTGCAAACTGTCTCAATAGTTTGATTGCGAAAACGAATCGCATAATTATTAAAGTTCGCCACCGTAGCTTGCGTTGTTTCTTGACTTAGAATATTTGTTGTTGCGAAGAGAAAAGTCTTGTGCGAGTTGTCCTTTTTCGACTCAAGTTCTTCAATCCTTGTTTGAAGTCTTTTCTCGGATTCTCGAGAACATATGACAATATATTAACAATTTAATAGCAATGCTACGGAAATAAGAAACAAAGAAAGTATAATAAACAACCTTCTCTCGTCGGATATCATATCCTTAACCAAGGCGTGTGCTCGGCATGAAGGCTAACTTCAATACCTAAATTATTTCGGCATTATCTAGAACCTACGCAGCCCAGGCGAACTCATCATCATTATTTATGACAAGAAGCGAACGAATTTGATCTTCTCGCTAACTAAGTATGGCATTCTGACGAAGAGATTCATCTCGTTCAATTTGTACTTCGAGAAGAGATTTTTGAAATTTTGCTAATGCCTGTGCACCTCTGTTAGTAATGCGATCTTTCTCATCTATGAGATTACTAATTTTCTTCCTTAAGGTTTTGGTTTTCTTATGGGAATTAAGGTACATTCGTTTAAATTGATTAGCTAAACTTAAACTAGCTCTATGCTCGATCTCTAAGAGATGACATTTGGATTGAAGATCCTTTAATGGAAGGAGGTTAGTCTTATTTGAGGAACTACTTAGAGATTCATTAAGACGAGTAAGAAGGACATCATCATCCATGGGCTCGGGAAATGAATGGAGAAGAATGGCTTCTTCAGAGAGATTATATATGTCTCATAAAAATAGTAAGTCGTGCAAAGAAAAGCAAATGATAAAGTAAAAAGGATTTGAGGAGTAAAGATTGTTATACCATAAAGTTCTTTGATTTGCACTTTGAAGAGTAGATACTCTATTCTGTTGAGAAGTAAGCTCAGCCTCCAAATGCTTAATTCTTTCATCTTTCTTGAGATGTCGCACTTCAACCTCTAGTTCTCGGATCTTCTCTTTAAGTTGCAAATTTTTCTTTTCAAGACCTGTGGTGTCTTTTCTCAAGGTCCGAGGCAACAACAAAAGAAGCTCTCCCAGACTATAAAGAAAAATAAGGGAATGATTAAGATAAAGCTTATAATTGAAGTCACAAATAAACAAAGGGATATGAACATACCAAAGCAGTGAGAGCATTTAAGTGACTGGAGGTCAACGTTCGGGAGACTCCGCGAAAGGATTCATTATCCTCTAATAACGGGGCATCGCAAATTTTAGCGAGAGCTCCGCAAGTAGCAGTTAGATGATCATCTCCTAATCCTTGCATAGAATTGGAAAAGACACTGGACAATTGCGCCATAACAGAAGTAGTCAAGTGACTCTCTTTCGCGGAGGAAGTACCAACCTCATTTTCACCCTCATCAGAATTTTCATTGGTTTGAGAAGAGAGCTGGGTTTTCCGTTTTTTAGAAAGCGGAGCAGATTATTTGTCCTTGCGAAAAGTAGTTTTATCCATGCCTTTAGCCTTCGCAGCTTCAGCCTTCGCAGCTTCAGCCTCTTCAACTTCAACCTTCGCATACGCATGAAGATAAGAAACAGAGGCAACAATATTGTTTAAAATAACAAAAGAAAATGTTTCTTACTTCATCCATGAGCGATTGGAGTATCGCCAGGGTACTCGGCTTTGGATCTTCTTTATACTTCTTTCTTATTCTGGCGATCTAAAATAAATTTTTGAAAGTTAATAAATAAAAGAGGAAGAAGATGTCGCAAAGCGAAATTGAAGAAAGGAAATATACCTCTTTTGTCTCCTCAGGCCACTTAAACTCCCAAGGATGATAGTTCGCGAGGTGTGTAGGGAACATGTGAACCTGCGATGTAAGGTCCACTCAAAAGTAAAGGAACAACCCACCATCTCTCATCCTTGGAATGACGGGGAGTACTATTGTTGCCCGAATGCCAATCAATATCTTGCATAAGCAGTTTGTCAAAGATCAACGTTATCATTCTTTTTCACCGAGCACCCCAAATGAGATTTATCATTTCTCATATTTATAACTGAGTAATTCGCAAAGAAATTGTCCACGGTATACTTCTCAGTAACTATTTGTAAATTTACAAACTAAGGATCCCTAACATTATCAGGATATAATGATCCTTTACCAGCGCCACGATTGGAGAATTCAAGCATTAAACGGATGCAGTCGCCACTCAATTGATAGACAGCTCGCGAGAATTTCTCATGAGCAAGAATTTCATAGAATAATGGCAACTCGGGATTATACAGAGGAATGGGGAGTCCTGCGAGGAGTTGACCCAGCGAGACTATGATTTTATGATCATCACATTGATGATCAGAAAACAATTTTGAAGAAAGAATAGATGAAGATCCTTGATTGGGAATGGTTGATAAAGTAAAACCCTTTTCCTGTAATTTCTTTTGAACATCAGTAAAAAGAGGAGTGTATGTACGACCAAGTGAAGCCATTGTTAGAAGTATGAGAATGAATAGAGAATTGAAGATCAAAAGAATGAGAAAAGTGTAGGACTGTGGTAGCAGGAGCGCAAATTGCGGAAGGAGAGAGAGAGAGTTAAAGAAAATTTGCAGAAGGAAAATAAAAGAGAAAAATAGAAGGGTAAGAAAGCTATATATAGAGAAGAGAATTCTCGAGAAAACAAATGCATTTAATGCGAGATGGGACGTGAATGGTCAAGAATAAACGGTTGAAAGAGACGTGTCAAGAAAAGAGTGGAAGAAGAAACACCTGTAATAAATTCCGTACATAAATAAAACAAGTAAAAATGAACAATCGCGAGATAAAGATGAGCAGGTTTCGGCACTTTAAAATATTGGTTCTCATGACATTCTCTTCTTCGCAGAGAAGACATGAGAAGAGGCAAGATGTAGGACCCAGAATATCGCGACACAGAATACTTGCGAGAGTAATAAACAATTACATTGCGAAGGTGTCGCAAGGAAATAATTTAAATGACGCATCGATGACGACGACAGCGAGAACATGAGAAAAGTGTGAAGACTTGGCGAGATTTAGGAGTGTCGCGAAGGCTAACACTTACATATTTGCGACGCTTCGCGAAGAATTCCCGAAAATAAAGGACAGCTTAGCTGTCATCCACTATGTAATACCCTATATAAAGGGTCGAGTAAGTCTGTTGTAGGGGGATGCTTTTTGAATTGTTAAGCAAGTCATTAGGAGAGAGAAAATTAAGAGTGATTATAATTTCTTTAGCTCTGTTCTACATTTCTTTGTAAACCTTTCAAGAAAACAATTAATAAAACATATTGTTACTCATCTTCAAATGGATTAATTAAACAAATTCGAGTGAGGGGTGTAGTGTGGGATTTCCCGCAACTACATGAAATGTTCTGCTGACGAGTTATTGCGAAATTACGAAAGAATCTGCGAATATCTCGCAAATGAATTAACAAGAGATAACCAAAAATGAATGATTGAACGAATTGACAGAAATGAATGAGTGAGTGAATAGGATGAACCTTTATGGTGTACACCCTAGTTCGCGAATGATATTTCGTAAGAGGCAAATGTAAGACCTAAAGTGTGTCATATAAGGGGGTATCTCTTGACATGGCTCAGGGAAAAGGTTACACCGCCCGTGGAACCTGAGTCATGAAAATTTGGGGCCCATTAAAGCCTATCCGGGGAGATACCTTGGATTTCCAACTATATATATAAGGTTATACCCTGGTTGTACGACCGAGGGTCTCTTCCAAGGAGTCAGTGTATGACCAAGGCGCCGAGGTACACGGTTGAGCCAAGAGTGCCTGGGGCATTTGAAGTGTCTCAGCCATTCTTGGCAAGTCTTGGCACATGCTGCACTCGGCCCGAAGAAAACTCCACTTAGGGTGCAGTCTCGTAACCATAAACCCTATAGGTATAAGGGATAAGAGGCTGCGAAAAAAGCTGGTTGTTGTTAAGACCGGATGGGAGGAGCTAGTCTTGTATGGCCGATGTACGCCTCCTTGAAGGGGCAACCAGGGCATGATAAGGGCGGCACCCTCCATTAGGGAGCTGATAAGTGTCAAAAGACGCAAATGTCATGAGGCTCTATTTTCGCAAGGAAATTTAGGCTTGTTATATTTGTGCGATGATCCTGCGCAGAGGCAATAATACTAACGCGAGGGTAAGACGAGATCAATGGGTCTTTACATGCAAGTGTAAAGACGTCCCCCGCGATTTCGTCGCAAGACGGCAATGTCATGGGGCTTTATGTTCGCAAGAACATTTAGGCCTGTCATATTATCGCAAACGAAATATCCTGCAGAGGAAAAAATACTAAAGAAATGATAAGACAAGATCAATGGGTCATTACATGAAAGTGTAAGGACGTCCTGCGATTTTGTCGCAAGACGTCAATGTCATGGGACTTTATGTTCGCAAGAATATTTAGGCCTGTCATATTGATGCAAAATAAGGGGTGGCAAAATAAGACCTTTAACTAGGAAGGCAAAATAAGACCACACAAAAACAATGATAAGGCAAGATCAATGGGTCATTACATGAAAATGTAAATACGTCCTGCGATCTTGTCGCAATAGTGAATTTCAACATAAATGAAGATAATGGAATAGCAATTATTAAATACCAAAAATTATACTTATTGAAAGAAAGAAGAGTAATACGCAGACGAGTACATACATCAAAAAAGATGATTTAAGTACATAAAGAAGCAATAGTACAAGAGAAAGTCATTTCTCAAATATTAGCTTTTTCACCAGAAGGAGATGCTGGGTTTTCTTCACCAACTTTATCTATATTTTCGCTAACTAATATATTTCCAGCAGATCCTTCTTCACCTATATCTTCATTCGCGACATCATCATTGACAGTTTTATTGGGAGAGACAGTTTTATTGGGAGAGACAGTTTCTTCATTTTCGAGTTCTTCGCCACTATTATAATCATAATCGCTATCGGGAGGATTAGGAACTTCATCATCACTTACTTCCGTAGGTTCGACGATACGGATCAAGAGATTTAGATAGTAAAAAATCATTCACAAGAACTTCGGCTTTAAGATGAAATTGACGAAGGAGTGTTTTCTGCCGATTTTTACTCTTTATATCTTTACAGTCACGCATATAGTCGAATCTTCTTTCTGCCCTATCGCGAGAACGCACAAGGGAAGCAGCGAGTATTCCATTGTCTTTGCGAATTTTTGAGTAGTCGGATTTCAAAGCAGTAATGGAGGAGTGAAGATTTTTCTCAGACTCTGCGAAACAAAGAATAAAAGGAATTATACAAACAAAAAATATGAAGGCTTGATAAAGGAAGAATAGATGAGGCAAATAACTTCTATGACTACCTTCCTTCTCGCGAGGTAAGATGTTGGATTAAAGCCGAATAACTATTCTCCAAATGATCCATGGCGTTGTCAAAATTATCTCCAATTAAACCTTTCGTACGTGATCGCCAACTTTTTTTCGTTGGAAACAAGTAAGGCATTTTCTTTTGCAAGGGAAGAGTTGGACTTTTCTAATTTGGAACATTGATCCTTTAATTGGTTTGCCTTTACACTTAAGATTATTCTACTCGAATAAGTTTATCCTTCTCAAAGAAACTTCTTCAAGTTGATTTCTCAAATGAGCGAAGAGATTGTTCTTGCTCTTTACATAATTTTTGACAAACATCAGATTGTTGCGAGTAAATCGCCACCTTGTTTAACAGAGTTCGCTTTTCTTGAGAAAGAGTTCCATTCTCATCTGATAAAGTTTCCAACTCCAAATTAGCTTTAGTCAAAGAGTAAGAGAGGCGAGATAATTCATTACTTAATGAGTCTTGTTTCTGAGCTAAATCAGCATTTTCTTTAGAAAGATTATCTATTTGATCAACAAAATATGTATGAAGATTATCTAATTGGTTATATTGCTCCATCCAAGCATCTCTATCAACTCGAACTTCTTCAACATTAGATTCCAACTGATATATCTCCATTTTTCGTTTCTGGTTTAAAGCTTGAAGGGCGAACAAGGGCTTGAGGTTCAATAAAAATAAAAAAATAAAAAAATGGACAATACAGAGGCAAGAGTATACCTTTTAATTCTCCATTCTTCTTGCGAAGATTATCACGATCTAGCGAAATATTTTGAAGTTTTTGATTCTCAAGTTGGATAATATTACATTTTGCAGTCATAGCTTGGAGATCATTCTTCAAAATGTTAATTTCTTGCTCCAAGGATGTTTGCGAAATTCTATCAGGGCCAAGGTGTTTGCTCAAAATCTCGCAAATATCAGATTTGATAGGGTCGACAGAAGTCTTCTTAGCATCGTTCACAATATCTGATAAGACTTTGAAGGCCACATCTATTCCTTCTAAATTTTCTTTAGTAAGAGGGATTTGCTCAGAAAAGGAAGTAACGGTGATAGAAGAAGGAAGAGATGAGTCATCTTTTGTTAAAGGAATATCACGAGAAGAAGAAATCTCATGAAGGTTAATGACTGGAGAAATGGTAGAGGCATTAACATTGGAAGAAGAAATAGGCTCATTCGCAATGAGACTGTTATGAGGGACTTGATCTATGAGAAATTCAGGCATAGAAGTGTTATCTTTGACAAAGATTTTCAAGAGGAAGAAACAAGTAGGGATATCTTGCGAAGATTTCGCAAAGAGAAGTTGTAAGTTTGAATGTAGGAAAGGTAATGAAGGCACAACAGGTTTAGAATGGCGAGGCTTCTTGCGGGACCTATCAACATTTTTGTCATCCTCGCGAATTACAAGATAAATAAGAAACAGAGGCAACAATATTGTTATTAAAAGAGTAAATGTTTCTTAAATACCTTGTTACTCGCAGGATTTCTTTTAGAGGCAGTGGATTTCGGTTGCGAAGCCAGGGAGATATTAGGGTTCACAACGGTAAACTTGGTGTTAGATTTGTTCTTGCTGAAAAAAAAAATGGCAGAGGAGTCATTAAAAGAAGAACAATATCAGAATAAAACAACTTCAATAAGAGAGATCAATCACAAAATGATCAAATTCAAAGAAAATTAACAAACCTTGATGCCATAGAAACAAAAGATAGCAGAAAAATAAACGATGAAGAAAAGCAGCAGAAAAAGTTGCATTTATGAAGAAGACGAAGTAAAAGAAAAGAAATGCTTTCACAAGGAATACTCCTTTAAATAGATAATAAAAGAGTAACCTGGATAACATTAAATGTGCCTTTAGGTAAAAAGGGAAATTTTAAATACGTGTAAACAAATCATTCCTAAATTCACGGAATCTTGTCTGAAAAAATTGATAGAAAACAAACGATCGCGGCATTTCAAAATATTGGTTCTCATGACATTCTCTCCTTCGCAGAAGACATGAGAAGAGGCAAGATGTAGGATCAGAATATCGCGACATCAATACTTTGCGAGATCAATTAACAACAGCATTGCGAGAGCGTCGCAGAAGAGTAATATAAATGACGCAATGAATGACGACAGCCAAAACACGAGAAAGATGTGAAGACCCGGTGAGATTTAGGGAGTGGCGAGATTATATATTTGTACACTTGCGATATCTCGCAAGTCATTCCCGAAAATAAAGGACAAATTTAGCCATCCATTGTATATTACCCTATATAAAGAGCCGAACGAACCTGTTGTGAAGGGGGATTCTTTTCAGAGTGTTAGACAAGTCATTAGGAGAGAGAAAGTTGGTGGTGATTGTAATTTCTTTAACTCCTTTCTATTTTATCTTGTGAATCTTCAAGGAAATAATCAATAAAATCATTGTTATTCATCTTAAAAATGTCTTAGTTGTGTGGAATATTATGAGGGGTGTAGTGTAGGATTTCCTGCAACTACAATGTATTTAATTCACAGAATACTGGGATTGTTGTCACATGCTCCATTCTAAGTGAATTAGTAAAGTGAAGAAGTATTCATCACTCATTAATGGCTTTATCTTTTGCAAGATGTTAGCGCATAATTTTGGCTTTTACAATTTTAGCCTTAAATGAAAATCCACCATCAACAACTATATCTGATGCCGAGTCAGGTAGATAAACTTTTACAGTTTTCGCCCTATACTAAACCACCATCAACATTAAGTCCCCTGCTTAGCACGTAACAGTGACATTGTTGCGGGGTAAGCATGAGATGGTGACACCCAAGGGTAAAATCAAAAGGGCAAGACATGAAGAGATTGTCAGGAAAATTCGACTAACCTTTGGCAGGAGGCATGAGTAATCTATGATCCTTGTGCTGGCGGCTTGGCGTATTTCCGGCTCGGCCACAGGGTGCTGGCGTCGGCGCTGCAACTTGGGCCACGGAACATTGATGCTGGCGCTGCGACTTTGACCGTGGAGCGATAATGATGGCGCTGCTGGCTTGGCCGCGGACTGTTTTTTCGGCTATGGAGCGGTGATCTTGGCGTGCTGCTTGCCCGGCTATGGAGCATGAGTGTGGTGCGCCCAGTCATCTATTCCCGTTCATGGAGCAAGAAGGAATCCTTCTTCTGTTCAAACTCTAGAAACTCCGTTCGTATGAAAAGGGGTATCGACCCTCTTCTTTTTTTGGTTGCTCGTCCGGCTCCGTGCTTTCGTCTGCTCGTCAGTTGTTAGCGGTGGTAGAGCGATTATTAACGACAAGAAAGCAATCTCCAATAGTTATAATCAGCAGCAAGGCGATCCAGGAAAACTCAAGGTAGGTGCTCTCTCCTATTTTGCGTATGTAGCAACCCAACAGTACCATCGATCTTCTCAATAATGCGTAATAAGGTTCTGACTCCAGAAGAATGAGTATCTAACCTCTCTAGTGGATTTCAAAATTTACCAAACTCCATTGCACTCTTGGGACGGATGGATGAAATATATGCTCGGCAATGATCATGTCATGGCTAATCTTGGAGATTGTGATTGCGTCGTTGGTCCATCATTGACTTTAAGTTATTTGATGCCTGGACTTTCTGATTGCGATGATGATATGTTGCAGATGCTTGTATGGTCGAAATATTCCAGAGCCATTGGGTGAAATTGATGAGTTGAGAGGCGTTCCGTTGCTGATGTGCTGCTATCAAGTCTTCAAGGACTTCGTTCCAAGCGACATCCTTTGAACCATATTCTGAATCTTGGACTATTGTATGAAATAGGATGCGATGAGCAGTCCCCAGTTATACTTTTGTTAGACCCTATGGCGTGGCCGGATATGTGAATGTATTTCTGTGTCGTGCTTTTGGAGTCTTTGACGCACGTGTACGACTTTATGTTGAGAAATTCCTGCATCTCGTAAAGCTTCGACAGTGATGATGTTGAAATCAGAAATAACCTGGTTGAGGGAAGTGAAGGCATCCCATGCTGGTAGTCACCATGTGTAACTATCCTGAGCCTATTTTCTCGTGGAAGATGTGCTTCTACTACATTCACTGGTAAGGTGGTGACTGCGTTTAAACTTCTAAACCTTAAGGAGGCTTCAGTCCCGAAGTGTAGCCTACTTTAATTGAATCGCCTTGAATCCCTGCCTATGGGATTTGATACAAGCTTATTATACTCTCTTGTATGTGATGCTGGGATGCTTGGAACATCACATGGATGAAACAATCTGGATAACGAAGAGGTAGAAGTGACAGAGTTATGTCGTTAATCGTAGCTCCATCTGTCTCTTCAAGAAAAATGTTTCAGCCGCGTCTCTGGAGTTATCTCGTGAATGATTGATTGTTGTCGTGGATGGACCACGATGAGCAGTCCCCAGTCGCATTTCTCTTTGGTTACTGAAGTTGTTTTCTCTGAGTAGGCTTGGGATCCGTCGTGGGCCTCGTAAAGTGTTACAGGAGCCTTCTAGACGGAGAGGTGATGATATTCTTTCGTTACACCTTTGAAGAGTAGATGACATTGTCGTGGCTTTGACTTTTGGGTTGACCGTGTCTCCTGAGCTTTGACAGTGAAGGGATTCCGTGTAGAGCCTCAGTCCCCAAGTTTGGTTTACATGTTTCCATCTTGTATGGTCGGTGAGTTGACTATGATAAAAATATCATATTGCATCCGTACTGGTGACTCTATTACTTCTTCCATGTGAAACTAGAATATGGATAAGTACGGATTACGTTTGTAGTGGTTGTTGCTATGGTAAAGCTCTGGCTGGTATCAACAAATGAACAACAACAGTTCTTGGCAGCAGATGTGATCAGAAGAGATTACATTATCGTGGGAACCAAAATAGGTTAGATGGAATTGCATGGGCGTCCATGGAAGCAAAGGGATTGGCTGGATGCGTATGCGAGTAAACTGTCCACGACCACAAGCTTTGGCGAGATGGATCAAAAAGTGGCCACAACTACGAACCTTTGCTGGCTGTGTCACGACCCTTGACATGGAGGAGTGGCGACTGGAGAGAACGTTGAAGAGGCTTCTGGAGCGAAACGTTGAAGCGGAGCGGCTCCTTCTGAGTTGTGGCCATGTCCGTCTGAGTTTTGGCAAGAACTTCCTATCTCTCCATTAAATCGATAATGGTAATGGGAAGGTTAGTTTCCTCTGACTCCTCCAGTCTCTCGTCCTGACGAAGAAGTGGTGGCAGCCCCGGTGATGATTGGAGGTGTCATGCTCGAAGAAATATTAGGAGTAGCGGCGGCTCTGGCTCTGGTAATAAGAGGCGTCACGTCAGAGGGGATGCTTCTGGTGCTGCTGGTGTTGGTGGTAGAGGAAGTAACGCCATGGGACATTTTGACTGCGCTTGCGGATGGTACTTTGGTGTTGGCCATTCCCTTTTTTCTCTCGTCCGATATGGCCACATACTTTATTCGCTTAGGGGTCTCTCCACAAAACTGAATTTTCAGGTTGCAAATCCGAGTTTATTGTGTGACGTAATCCTGGCCGCGAGAAGTCCCCAGTCATCCTTTATTGTTTTTGTAACATCTTTATGTCGATCCGCGGCAAGGCAGAGAATCTCCAGTCCCCAGACGTAATTCCCCTGAATCTATCTTTTCTTGGACGATGAGCTTCAGAGCATTGCATTCATTGGTTGGATGATTGACGAACCTGTGGAAATGGAAATATATTTTCCATTTGTTCTTCAGTTGGCAGTTGCCTAACATGAGGTAGTTTGATGGCATCGTCTTGAATCCATACTTCCAGGAGTTCAACTACTTCCTCGATCGGGAACGGGAAGTTCTCCAATTTCTTTTTGTTGCGCAGGAATCTTAGCCGCGACCTTCCGGGGTGAAGCCGTCTGATGCGCTGGTGCCACACGTTTGGGTTGTTATTCCGCTGCTGGAGATTTTATCTTTCTTCCTTCATTAGCGATTGACTGGAGGTTGGATATTTTATTGGAAGGACGCCTTCTTTCCTGAATGTCTTTACGAGCTTCTTCATTCTGGAACGGTTCGGATCAACTGAGTAAAGCAGCAGCGGATCTCTTAGAAGCTTCTGATGCAATATGGGAATTGATATTTTCCAGGAAGTCACATAATGAAATCACCTTTTCATTGCGAGGAATCTGATGAGAACGTGATAAATCCCACGAGTCTTCTTTCTAATTTTGAGGAAACATCTCTTGATCTTTATGAGCAGACAAGTTAGGTTGGTGGATACCTTTCCAATCAGCGTAACCATAGGCTTCATCCTCCCCACTAGGAGTAGGAATATGAATCTTGGGAAAAGGACTACTACCATCAGCATTGATCCAAAATGAATTGTTGATGGAGTTTCCTCCAGAATGAATACTTGTTGGTTCCTTTAATAGTTGAACCGTGAGCGCTTTCAAAAGCGTAAATACTCCGTCCTGCGTCTTGACAATAGTAGCTTGATTCCCGACAATATCATTCATGATTTTCGTCAAAACGTGAATAGTTGATAAATATCGAGACTCCATAGCCTCGACAAGGGTTTTGAATTAAATAACGGATTTAGGGATAACATGTGGAGTATTTTCGATTGCTAGGAGAAGTAAAATTGGGATTGAGGGTTTCTGAACCATTCCTAAGATCAACCATCTTGAGAAATTTAGGAGATTGAAAATGGAATATGGAAAATGATTTTTTGCAACCGAGAGATTAATCTCCCACTGTGGTCGCCAATTGTTTATGGGTAAAAACTGTTTCTGCTGGTTTTGGTAATTTAGGTGTGTGGATGAGAAACAAATCTAAACCTAAAACAAATGCACTGCACGGGAGTACTTTAGATTCGAGAGATCAATCTGTACAATCCTGGCTTAAACCAAGAAATAGCCGTTCCAGTCTTGCTTCAGTCACAAAGATAAGGAGAAGGGTTGGTCTTAGGGAGGGAAGCGAAGAAGGTGTTGAGACCAGAATGGTTGATTCTGAAGGTGTGGTTATTTTATGACTTGTATCAGAATTTGGAACTGGCTTGCGGAATGAAAGCTATCAGTCCTTTGGTATTTTTCTAGATACTGTGTTGTTGTTCTCACCAAAACTTGTTGTTTGATAGAAATAGGTAAAACCTATTTATACAAGTCATAATTGAACACACCCTGGTCTCGTAGGAAGTGGGAGTGATTGAGTGATGGAAGAGTGGAGTAATGTGTAACTGCCAGAAACCACGCCTCCACTATGAAGGAAGCGGGTTTGTTTATACCCACTACTTCTTTCCTCCACTAACTGCCCTGTTTTCCTGACACTTTCTTATGATGGACGTGTTGCACGCCGCACGCTGTAAACCGCCAAACCAATACCCTGATGAGCATCCCCTAGTTTGTGACATGTTTGATGTCTCGAGTGTTTTCGTGAAAAACGTGTAGCAGATTGCTACGTGTGGCAAGTCAAAGTCAAGAGACTTTCCATAGGAAAATAGCTTGTGATGCTATTAGGCTTGCCTTGGATGGATGCCTAAAACTTGCCACAGGCCTATCAATTTCATGGCGAATTTGGACGGCTGAGATTGTAGCTTATGAGAAAGGATGGCCATTGATTATGGCCACATCCTGTTGTATAGCAAAGTGACGCCATTGGCATAGTGGCGCCTGGCGTAGCCATAACATAGCGGCATGCCAGTGGCATAACCGTGGCAGCTGTTTTGGCATATTGGTGTTAGACCCAAATATGGCTCCGACAACATTGGTCCTGTTGCTAAGTTAAACTTAAGGACTTAGGATAATCACTTGAACTAGTTGGCATTGCGACTTTAGTTAAATTAGGGTTTGACGTATCGAAACCCTAATTAGCACGTACGTTGTGGCACGGTGGCGTGGCTGACATAGTTAGCGTATGCCAGTGGCACGATGGTGCAAGTAGCTCCTGGCGTAGCCATGACCACTAGATTTTGGCACATTGGTGTTAGACCCAAATGTGGCGTGGCAACATTGGCCCTGTTGCCACATCAATCCCAATGCCCTGGGAAATGTTACTTGGCTTGGTTGGCGTAGCAATTTTTCCTAAATTAGGGTTTGGCGTGCCAAAACCCTAATTAGTGCATACGACATGCGACATGTGGCCGTGGCGCATCCACTTTTTGTGCAAATGGTGCCATAGCCACGCCAAAGGAACCATAGCCAGGCCATCATGTGGAAACGGCCACATGAGCAAGGATTTCCAAGGGTGGCTATGATATGGCGTCTTTATTAGGGTTTCCTGGGTCCCACACGGCTCGTGACATGTTGTGGGGCCCGAAGTGGCATAATTTGTGCCACGACTGGAAATTAGGGTTTCGACCATGCAAGGTCATGTTTCTGGTTAGGATAACCACATTGAAGTTTGTTATGTCGTTGGCCACAATCAGAAGATGGGTTGGCACGTAAGTGCACTATTTATGGTGTGTTGCCACGTTCGGCATGCTTCTATGGCAAAGTGGCACGTCCGGCACGTTGGGCATGCACGTTTGGCATGCCAGTTACCGCATTGGCGCAACTTTGGAAATCCAATTTGGTATTGGCGCAATTTTGCCTCTCTTTTTAAATACTGCCGCAGGTTTAGAGCAACCTGATTGGTCGAAAAAGAGAGGGCCGTCCAAACGCGGGCATGGCCACACTTATGGTATGCGTGTGGCGGGTTTAGAGCGACCTGATTGGTCGACAGGAAATAGGGGCCGGTCGAGCAACATGAGGTGTGGCTACTTGTAAGTGGCGCCGGCTGGCCTATGGCATGGCCACCTTTCCTTTGTTGTTGCTCCTGTTCCGCGACTCCTTTTATTCCTTGTTTTCTGATTTTGGGTAGGATTTTGCACCTACTAATCCATGGCGGATTAATTACCTAGCTCGCCTAGGCTTAATTTCGACAAGCAAGGTCTAATATGCTGCGCAGGGCGCAAAACTCTAATTTTGCCAATCAGGTTAATATTCGAATCTTTGTGAATTATCACAAAATTGATTGAATTCTGTGTGTTGACACAAAGTTTTTAAGTTTATTGCCGAGAGCAGTATGCTTTCCGATTGAGTACTTTTATGCAAGGACCTTAACCTTGATACTTGGAAATTCGTGCTACTCCGCTGCGAGTGAACACAAATTGTCATGCCATATCAATATTAAGGGTTCTGTCGGGGAACATAGCATAGGAAAAATACTTGGCAGGCTCCGGCATTAGTGAGTAATGCATCTAGGAGCTTATATACTCATTAGGCTCTATACTAGTGAACAATTCATCTAGGAGCTTGAGTTTCAACATAATATGAAGAGAGACATAGGCACTCATCAGATTTTGATATATTTTCCAAATTCCATGCGGAATATAAACATATCAATGTCTACTACATCTGATGCCGGGTCAGGTACATAGACTTTTACAGTTTTCGCCCTATACTAAAAACCACAATCAACAGTAAGTATGGATTTCATTCTGGGTTTACCTCGCACTGCTAAGGGCAATGATTCTGTCATGGTAGTTGTTGACAAATATTCTAAGATGGCACATTTTGTAGCTTGCAAGAAGACTACTAATGATTCAAATATGGCTTTCTTATTCTTCAAATAAATAGTTCGTCTGCATGGAGTGCCAAAATATGTCACCTCTGATCGTGATACTAAGTTTCTTAGTTATTTCTGGAAGTCTTTATGGATGAGACTAGGAACTAAACTGCAATACAGTACTACTGCACATCCACAAACTGGTGGACAGACTGAAGTTGCCAACATATCATTAGGCAATTTAATTCGTGCTAAGATTACTGAGTCTCAAGAAAAGCAATGGGAAACGTTTCTTCCTCATATAGAATTTGAATTCATCTGTGAACTGTTGTACAGGTAAATCTCCGTTTGCTATCATTTATTCAAAATTACCAAATCATATACTGGATTTGGTTGTGTTACCAAAACCTTACAAGTCTCATGCTAAGGCTGATCAATTGGTTGACCAAGCGTCTCAACTTCATCAAGAAGTTAAAACAAATTTGGAAGACTCTAATGCTAAGTACAAGGCAACTGCTGATCAACACAGACGGCTTAAAACATTTGAAGAAGGCGAGTTAGTGATGATACATCTAAGAAAAGAGAGGTTCCCAGTTGGCACTTACAACAAAACTAAAATGAAGAAGTATGGACCTTTTAAGGTTTTGAAGAAGATAAGTGACAATGCTTATGTTATAGATCTTCCATCCAATTGGAATATTTCTAACATATTCAATGTGCAGAAAATTTTCACCTTCTATGGAGAGAATGATATTGTTTGATTCATACTTGAGGACAAGTTGTTTTTCAAGAAGGGGAGACTGATGTAGAACATCTCTACGTTCCTTTCTAGATTCTTCTTTACTTGATAGCCAAGTTTAGCTTTTCCTGTTTTAGAGTTTTATTATTTCTTCTTTTAGTGTTTAGCTATTTTTAGACTCTTGTTAATGCCTATATATTCAGGCTTGCTTTGATTAAGTTAGACACAATAATTATTATCATCAATCACGCTTATTAAACTATCTTGCTTTCAATCTTTTCCCCCCTGTTCTATACAATTTCTTTCTGTTATTTCTCAACCTTTCGTCTCTTCTCAACACATACAATCTCCGCATTGCATTCTTCTAGTTTGTTCTCCATTAAACTATTTTGATTCCTGATCTTTTGATTCCTGTTTTAGAGTTTGTTCTCCGCATTGCATTATGTCGACGACGGTTATTAATTCAAACCATTTTGATTCCTGATCTTTTGATTCTTGATCATTAACATCGTATAGGTTAAATGCTTCCATGTAAACGAAGTATGATGCTCAAAATAATATCATCACGATCAATCTCGGTCTTGTTTCTATCAAGAATTCGCCTTCTATGATATAATTAAAAAACGATGCAAAGAAAGATCACCAAGAAACGCCAACATGACTAAAATATAAAAAATCTTGATGACATTGAGAAGTAATTAGATTGATCAAAGAAAAATATTAAAAAAAAACTTAAATAAACAATTTTTTTTATTAAATAATATTAGAATAACTAATAGAACTAACCTTGATTTGCTCGGCAGATCTGAAAAATCAAATCTAATCCGGACAAATCAAGGATTTTAAACGAACAAATAAGTAGTCTTTACTTTTTTTTTCTGTAAGTTTTGGAGACAAGAGAGACCATACAAACTCCGAAAAGTTCCCATGACTTTTCTTAATATAAGAGAATTCTTTTTTTCCGCCTTTATATACGGGACATAGAGAGTATTTATTATTTTCTTACCAAATTATTTTCTTCTTCTTTGACTGTTCAAGAAAAGAAATTAAGAAGAAAAAACCTTGTTGACATTAATTTGCTAACCATAAAAACACGTAACATTCAAGATTTGGGTTCGGAACTCGTCATTATTGAGGTTGGTAGATTTTTTCTTTCTTTCTATATGTAACACCCCGTGTTTTTAGCACGCGAATGTGTAAAGATGCACCATGGCTTATGATGAAGCTTCATCCAAAGCTTCCACTGCATAATAAGAGGCATTTGGCCAAAGGCCAATATTGCGCCAATCCGTAGCTTAGCTGGGAGGTCATAAGATTCATTTTTCCCCCATCCGTGAGTTAGGGTTTCAAGCCCCATCCGTATTGAACTTTAGCCATCCATCTGGTGGAGTCTCCCATGAGGAGTCATATTGTTTGACAATAATTGCGGCAATAAGATCAATCGAAGAAACATTGACTTTGCTCCATTCTTCAAATTTATTACCATGGGAAATCCATTTTAATTGGTCCATTTTGACCATAGGAGGCAAACAATTAATGGGAAACTCTCAGATCTTCCATCAGAGTCATTTAATGGGCGATGTTGAAGCCAAAATCTGATCTATTGTTGAAAAATATGGTTCACAAACTGTTGGTTTTGGACATGTATTGGAAAATAGACTCTTGAGAGGGCTTTGCACTTTTGCAGGTAACTAGAGAGTGCATAATTGATTATGATTTCAACTTGCATTTTGGATAGATATAATCATAGATGCGAATACGACTATGTAGACTTTCTTTCACAGGTAAGGCACCTTTAAGCACCTTCCAGATAATTTTTTGGACTCTTGCAGGTATCTTTTGTTTCCAAATTGCCTTCCATAAGTATGCATTAGAATTATCCCCGGTTATACACTAAGAGCAGAATAAACCGTTTTGGTAGAGAAATTTTCATCCTTTAGTCCAGATTCTTCTGTTACTAGAAAATATCAAACTTAAAAGGGATTTGTCCAATCCATATTTTTGATTGCTAATCAAACACGTCACTCAATTTTGCTTCATTCCATGACCTCGAGTCATGAATTATCTTCCCGAGAATACAGAAACAGCGGCTTATAACACACAAAACAGTATTTTGTTTATTATACTTTCCTTACAAACAACACGTGATATCCTAGATTACATTCAAAACAAAGTAATAAATGTCATATTGTATTTTTTTCTTATTGAGGGAAGACAATTCGATAGTTAACAAATGCAATCCATTTTCACGGAGATCAACCAGAAGAGAGATATTTTTATGTGTGACTTTCAATTTTTCACGGGTGATGCATATATTGTTGGCACAACGTTGAGAGGGATCTTTTTATTAACCGTAAGACCAACAGATTCGGTCATGTCAAGGTCCTCTCTTTTGTCACCGGCAGGAAGTTCCCAGTCAAAGTAGTACAAGAGATTGGCAAGAATGTACTCAACAACTGTGATGGCAAATGATATTCCTGGACACCCTCTTCTTCCTGAACCAAATGGAATGAATTCAAATTCTTGGCCCTTAAACTCGATGGGGTTGTTGATAAATCTATCTGGGCAAAACTCCTTTGGGTCGTCCCAAATTTTGGCATCCCTATGAATTGCCCATGCGTTGACGTAAACTTTTGTGTGGAAAGGGATATCGTAACCTGCTATTTGGGTACTCTTTGATGATTCTCTTGGAAGTAAAGTAGGTACAGGCGAATGAAGTCGTAAAATCTCTTTAACAATGCATTTCAAATAGTCCATCTGATTAATGTCCTCCTCTTCTAATGTACATTTGCTCCCCACTACTCTTCTCACCTCATCTTGAGCAATTTTCATCTCTTTTGGATTCTTTATGAGCTCCGCCATTGCCCATTCCATGGTAGTCGCGGTTGTTTCAGTTCCACCCACAAACATATCCTATTAGCGACAGAGGATTGAGTTAATTAGTTACTGAAAATCCTAGGAAAAGATCGAAGGAGAATGAGAGGTCATACCAGGATTATTGCTTTGACATTATTGCGAGATACATTTGGATTGTCCTTCTGAGAAAGGAGTAGAATATCCGTTAAGTCTAGTTCTTTAATATCCTCTCCTTGGCCATGACCATTTTGTGATTTGGAATGACAAAGGAGATGGTCGTCGATGACTTGGTCAAAGAAAGCATCGAGTTCTTGGGACACCTTCTTAAGCTTACTAGATAATCCACTAACAACGTCCATCCAACCAAGAGATGGAAAGTAATCACCGAAACTAAAAGCTCCCAGCAACCTTGAAAACTCTCTTGACAATTGACCAAACTTGTTCTCGTGATCATTTTCATACTTGGCACCAAGAGCACACCTAGAAACTATGTTGTTTGTTAAAGTTAGCAGTAATTTACTAAGGTTAATTACTACTTCTCCTTTTTCTCTTGTTGAACATGAATTCGATATGATCTGGATCATAGCATCGACTTCTTCTTCTCTCATTTTCTTGAATGAGCGAACCCTCTGTACACTCAATAGCTCTTGAATGCATATCTTCCTCAGTTGCCTCCAATATTCACCGTAAGGTGCAAAAGCAATATCAGTACATCCATAAAGTAATGCGTTTGCAGTGGTAGTAGAAGGTCTGTTTGCAAAGACAAGATCTTGGTTTTTCATTATTTCTGAAGCCATTTCTGCTGATGAAACTATGAGAGTTGGCGATTGACCCAGGTGTAATAACATCAATGGGCCATGCTTTTGAGAAAGAGAAAATGGGTCATTTGTCCAAAAAAATTTAAAACACGGTTCAAATGGACGAGTAAAAAAAAGTACGGGTGAAATAGCCAAAAAAAAAATAGCAAGGATGAAACTGGATTCATCCCGGCTTATACTTAAAAAATAAAGCGAGGATGAAACCTGATGCATCCTGCGTAAAATAAAAATAAGAAAAAAATATTTGAAAATGGACAGGATGAAACCTGCTACATCCTCGCTATTTTTAAATTTTTGTCCATTTAAACAAGATCTTTTAATTTTTGCTATTTAAACGGTATCAAAACCTAAGTGTCTTTTCACCTGTAATTATTGATTTTGGTCTTTTTGACCAATTTTGTGTTTGAGAAAGATGTTGAAAGGATCGATGAACTAGTTTTCCTACTTGATGAAGGTTACCGATTATTGGAATCCTTGGAGGAGAAGGTGGTAGTTTATAAGTATTGGATAATCTTTTGGATAATGAACAAACTCTATGGATCTTAAACTGAAGTAAAACAAATAAGGCAAGTATTAGAAATGACAGTAAGTGTAAATTTGAACACTGTTTTATTGCTTCTCTTAACCATTGCTGCAGCAATACAAGGAGAAATGGTACATCCATTCTTTTCTAATTGCGATAGTAATGGTTTATGGTGAATGGTGTGGTGATATTATAAACCTACAAACTGATTTGTTTATATAGATAAAATTAGGGGATTTTAATAAAATGCCACCGTTCGGATTTCCGATATAAGAAAGTGCCACAGTTTTTTCTGAAATATATAAAGTGCCACAACCGTTAAAAATTCCACCTTAATTGGTCAATCTTGTTGAAACCAGTCAATATCTCATCAAAATTACTCTATTACCCTTCTCCTATAACCTAAAAGCCGTCGCCCCCTTCTCTTCTTCTCAAAGCTCTACACTTGCTGAAGCTAAACCGTAAAAAAAACTCAGAACATGTCTATATTTTTTTGATTTGTTTTATAAGAATCACAGATGGTATTGGATTGATAATGGGTGAATCGTAATTACTTGTTTTTGTTATCTCTAAATTGATTATCAGCAGAAATTGAAATGTAATGTCATTGCCGTTGCCATTGTCGTTGCGGTCGGTATCGGAACTGATTAAAACCTCAGTTGAACATGTTCTCGAGCATCTAGATTTTTAGATGAATTGGTTTGTTGTCCTTATAGCTATATAGTTTGTTAATCCCAAATGTGAGAAGATTGTGATTGGTGGTAAGGCAATCTAGAGGAGTATTTTGTTGATTCTGAATTAAAATGTTTCTATCTTGTGAAGAGGTTGTTGATAGAGATTGAAGAGTATTTAGACTCATGGTAGTATCAGCATAGATGGGTTGTTTTTAAATTCCGTTTGCAGGTGAAGAAAGTTATATAAGGTGTTGATTGTTGAATGCAACACCTGAAATGCATCACTTGATCATATATGGACATCAGTTGTTTGTGAAAAGTCCATAACCAGTTTTTCTCTCACCAATAAACTGTTTCCAGTAACCAACACCACCATTCGCTGGATCTGCATCACTAATCTCACGTACAACAATTGCAAAATCTTTTTAGCTCATACCAAGAGACCGAGTACCACAAGTTCGTTGTTTTTGGCTTTTGTTGTGAGTTACTTTTGAGGTCTGATTTAGCTTTAACTCATGAGTTAACTCGGTAATGACTCGCTATTTTGACTTGATTTAACTCAGTTGTAGTGAGATGATTCGAGGGCTTATATGTCTTTTACGAAACTGGATAACAGCCACCTATGCACTAATGGATGTCAAATGCTTTTTGAAAAAAACGTGACGGAAAAGGTCAAACGTGTGGCATTAAATAAATCCTGAAAAAAAACGGTGGCACTTTCTCAAACACGATATTGAAAGTGTGGCATTTTATTAAAATCCCCATAAAATTAAGGCACTGTATAGTCAGATTTGACCCAGCCCTCCATGACAAACGTTAGATATAGGTTTATTGCAAAGAGCTTTTGATAATAATTGAAATCCTGAGCTGGCATTTATCATCTCTTCGGCTCTGATCACTCTCTACGTCTCTACTTTCTTTTTTTGAAGCATGAGAAACTCTACGTCTCTACTAACTCTCTGTTCTTTCTTCACGTCTCTTACTCCATCTCTCAAAATACTTCCATTAAAGATTGTTTAGCGTTAGATTTGGAGAAATTATATGTTCTTTTAAAAATAGTAAATTTCCCTTCAATCTTCATTATTATCTTCAAGGTTATTTTGAAAGAAAAAAAGGTGCGTAGGAAAACGGCATACTATTTTCAGTCAATGAAGTTGCTCTTGGCTTGCAAACCTCTTATTTTGGTTTGCATGCGAACTTCATGAAGGTGCAAAATATGAACATCTGAACATGACTAAAGTGGTGGTCTTAGACTGTTGGTAAATGTCACTTAAGAAGATCCCTCTCCATGTCATTGCAGTATCTTTCATTCCCTAACCGTTTTGTTGATAGACTTGTCTGTATTAATTTGGCTAAATAAATGATTCTCTTAACCCATTGGTAACCATCAAAGCAGGTAGTATCAGGGCCGAGAGAGTAATCTGCAGATTTACATAAACATTGTTGGTTCTATAGTATGGTGCAAGAAGCCTAGCTATAATGAGCCTTGTCACGGGGAGACGAAAACGTAGCATTATTAAAAGACGGACAATTAGCTTTATTGCAGTGAATCAGTCTGGCAGTGCTGCAAGCGAGAGAAACATATACCATGGTGGTAGTTAACAGAGAATTAAACATTCTGACTTGTATGTCTGTATCTTTCTATTCATAGAAAACGGAGTTCATACTGTCATACTGGGCGAGTTGGGTGACATAATGCATATTACTACATAGCTAGCTACAACATACAAATAATTTTCCTAGTGAATCAAGTGTCCCGCTGTCGATACTACTGCATGCACAAATTTGATCCTTACAAATCCGCTAGGCAGTAGCCAGTAAACACCAAACTTTCAATATAAATTTAACCACCACGATAACTTGTTGACCATGTTGCAGCCTGATGCTATTATGCTTGATGCAGGGGCGGAAGCACAAGTTGATGTGGAAACTGATCAATCAGTATTTGAGACTATTTTTTTATTTTATTTTACTGATGATCTTGTAGGTAGTTTTATCTAAGCAAAGAATCTTAAGCATTTGGGCAGCGGTGCAGACTTGAATGGGTTAATTCTTAATCCAACCCAAACCTGGTCCGCCAAAATTAGTTCGAATTTTTTATGTTCTTGATAATTTTAGTTTTACTTCCCAAGTGTGCCTAAATTGGTTGCAACCGTTATTCTTCCTTGGCTAAATCCAGCAAAGACATTTTTAGCTGCGCTAGAGTACACAACCATTAAACAGTTCAGTTTATATATAACACACGAAACACAACATGAAACATATTCCATTATTTTAAACACGTGATATTTGCTTTTCCTCTTTGTCAAGCTGAGGTGACTGTGTATATTTTCGGAACAACCTTAAGAGGGATCTTCATATTTACCGTAAGACCAAAAGCTTCAGTCATGTCAAGGTCCTCTCTTTTGTTACCAACATTAAGTTCCCAGTTAAAGTAGAACAAGAGATTCGCTAGAACATACTCAACAACTGTGATACCAAATGATATTCCTGGACACCCTCTTCTTCCTGACCCAAATGGAATGAATTCAAATTCTTGGCCCTTAAAATCGACATGGTTGTTGATAAATCTATCAGGGCGAAATTCTTCTGGGTCATCCCAAAGTTTAGCATCTCTATGAATTGCCCACACGTTGATGTAAACTTTTGTGCAGAGAGGGATATCGTAACCTCCTATCTGGGTACTCTTAGATGATTCTCTTAGAAGTATAGGTACAGGCGAATGAAGTCGTAAAATCTCTTTAACAATGCATTTCAGATAGTCCATCTGGTTAATGTCCTCCTCTTCTAACTTACACTTGTTCCCCACTACTCTCCTCACCTCATCTTGAGCAATTTTCATCACTTTGGGATTCTTTATGAGCTCCGCCATTGCCCATTCCATGGTTGTCGCGGTTGTATCAGTTGCACCCACAAACATATCCTGTCAATGACAAACAAATTGGATTTGAGTTCATTAGTTAATTGGCAAATTTCCTAAGAAAATATCAGAGGAGGGGTAAGAGGTCCAACCAGTATTATCGCTTTGATATTGCTGCGAGAGACATTAGGATTGTCTTTCTGAGAAAGGAGCAGAATGTCAGTCAAGTCCAGTTTGTTAATATCATCTACTTGACCATGACCATCTTGTGATTTGGAATGACAAAGGAGATGTTCGTCGATGACTTGGTCAAATAAAGCATCCAGTTCTTGAGATACCTTCTTAAGCTTACTAGATAATCCAGTAAAAACATCCATCCAACCAAGAGATGGAAAGTAATCACCGAAACTAAAAGCACCGAGCAAGTTTTCAAAGTCTCTTGACAGTTGACCGAATTTGTTTTCATGAACATTTCCACACTTAGCACCTAAAGCACACCTAGAAACTATGTTGTTTGCTAGAGTTAACAGTAATTTACTAAGATTAATTACTACTTCTTCTCCCTCTTCCCCTGGTGAACATGAACTCGATATGATCTGGATTACAGCATCGACTTCTTCTTCTCTCAAATTCTTGAATGAATGAACCCTCTTTACACTTAACAGCTCTAGAATGCAAATCTTCCTCACTTGCCTCCAATACTCACCGTAAGGTGAAAAGGCAATATCAGAACATCCATAGAGTAACGCATTTGCAGCGGTAGTACAAGGTCTATTTGCAAACACAAGATCTTGATTTTTCATTATTTCTGTAGCCATTTCTACGGATGAAGCGATGAGAGTCGGCGATTGACCCAAGTGTAATAACATCAGAGGGCCATATTTTTGTGAAAGATCTCGGAAGGATCGATGAGCTAATGCTCCTACTTGATGAAGGTTGCCAATTATCGGAAACCTCGGTGGAGAAGGTGGTAGTTTGTAAGTATTGGATCTTTTTTGACAGTGAACAAATTCTATGAAGTAAAACAGAAACGGCAAGTATTAGAAATGAGACTGATAAGAAGTGTAGAATTGAATACTCTTTTATTGCTTCTCTAAACCATTGCCGCAGCAGTACAAGGAGAGATGCTACATCCATCCTTCACTAATTGCGTTAGTAATGGTTTATGATGATACTTTAAGCCTACAAACTGATTTGTTATATAGACAAATTTAGGTACTGTATCGTAAAATTGAGCATTGTTACTTAGACATCGAGCATCAAGCGTAGTTTTGTAATAAACCTATTTTAACTTGTCGATGATGATCAGTACAAAGGAGTTAAAATGGTGAATGGACCAGAACGATCAAGCTAAAGAATCTGATAAAGTTGGGCACGGGTAGTCGTTGCTATGGTCCATACGCGTGAAAGTGTCAGTTTTGTTTACAATTTGGGATTGGACGCTATTTCTTTCATCAACAGCTGTATCCTTGACAATCACACAAGTCTTTATAGTACTATGGGAGGTGTAACAAAAGCGGAAAAAACTGTACCAATGTATCTTGATATAACCATGACCAGGTTTGGTCATCGGATGTTACACGTTTATCATAATATACGGAATGCGCAATCAAATTAATATACGCACTTGCTTTACCATAAACTGAAATGAACTAGTTGTCCATTGGTGGTTGCGAACAAGTACTTGACCTTTTACAAGACATGGTCTACACAACACTTTACAGTAGACTTGTTTGAACTTGGAGCTCATTACTGAAGCATAATTCATCTTCTCATTCTTTCCACTAGTAAGGCCACATGTGCGATGCACATGCTTGAATTGGATTCTTTTAACAACACCAAATTTGATAATAATGGAAAAAAAAAAATCTAAGAAAAAAAATTTAATATCCTTGTTTGTACTCATTACGTAGATAATTTAAAGAGCTTTCCAAATATATTAATTTTGCAAAAATCCGATGTGTATTTTAAAGATATCTAAGTTTTAATTTTTTTTGATCTATTTTTATAACAATAGTATTCATGTAAATATACAAATATTAAGGGTATTATTGTCATGTGAAAAGGCTTCACCAAAAATACCTCTTTTCTTTATATTAGTATAAGATAAGATAAGATAAGATATATTGTACCAGAGGTACCAATCTCAGTAAGAGACTGAAATAAAGACGCAATAATTTGAAAACCAAGCCTGTTCTGAGTTCTATTGAGAACTTAAAATCATTCCTAATTAGAAGATTCAATCTTAAAATGCTCCGTTGTTGCTTCTGTTAACCATTGCTGCAGTATCATCACAAGAAGAGACGGTGCATCCATCCTTCGCTTATTGCATTGGTGATGGTTTATGGTGATATTATAAACTTACAAACTGATTTGTGTATATAGACAAATTAAGGTTCTGTATTGTAAAGTTATGCAACGTTAGTGGAAAAATGAGCAGCCTTTATAATTCTTAGAATCTAGATTTATTGATATAAAGTCTCACAATTGTGTAGACTCTGTTGTATTGCATTACATATTTATATGATTACAAATACAAAGAATAAGAGAAGAGTTCAATCTAATCTAAACAAGAAGTACGAGATTACAGGGTAGTTCCAACTTGTTACAACAAATATGAATACATAATACTCGGTCCTAGCTTAAGACTTGCGCTGTTGTGATGATATTGGTGACTTTATCTTGATGGTTGCGGCATAGCTGTGGTACATTACATATACGCGTCCTAGCTGTGGTATATTACATGTACACATCCAATACCCCCCTCAAGTTGGAGCGGGAGGATTATGAGACCGGACGCCTAACTTGCTGACAAGATGTCTAAAATGATCTACTCCAAGTGGTTTGGTGAAGAGATCAGCTAATTGATTTGCTGATGGAATATGAGTTGGCTTGATAAGACTAGATAGTAGTTTTTCTCGGACAAAATAACAATCAATTTTGATGTGTTTAGTACGTTCGTGAAAAACTGGATTTTCGAGAGATGTGAATAGCGGCGATTATCACAATAGACTGGAATAGGCTTCGGAATAGTAACAAGAAGATCAGTAAATAAATAATGTAACCATTGTAGCTCAGAAGTTAGCCTGGCTAACGCTCGATACTCGTCCTTGCGGAAGATAGTGAGATTGTTGGTTGTTTCTTGGATTTCCAAGAGATAGGGTTATCCCCTAGCATTGTGAAATAACCTGTCGTGGAACGACGAGTAGTCGGGCAACCTGCCCAATCCGAGTCAGTATAACCAGTAAGGGACAATAAGCTAGTTGCTGAAAGAAATATGCCATGACTAACAGTACCTTTAAGATAACGAACCACTCGATGTGCAGCTTCCAAGTGAGCAGAACATGGTTGCTGCATAAATTGGCTCAAATAATTCACAGAGTATGTGATATCAGGGCGAGTCACCTGAAGGTAGAGAAGTCGACCAATTAGACGACGATAAATACTGGGATCCGGGAGAGGATCACCTGAAGTTGGCAGAAGCTTAAGATGTTGTTCCATAGGGGAAGGAGATATCTTAGCACCTAAAAGGACAGAATCATTAACAATGTCAAGGATATATTTACGTTGACAAAGAAAAATACCTTTTGGAGAACGAGAAACTTCAATGCCCAGAAAGTATTGCAAACGACCAAGATTTTTTAGTGAAAATTTGGATTCGAGTTTATGTTTCATCTCTTGAATAGCCAAGTCATTGTTACCTGTAATTATAATATCATCGACATAAACTAGAACATGAATAGAAACCGTTCCTGAATGAAAAGTGAAAAGTGAATAATCAGCACGAGATTGAACAAAACCTTCATCTAGTAAGGCCGTAGAAAACTTTGCAAACAATTGACGAGATGCTTGCTTAAGTCCGTAGAGAGATTTATTGAGCTTATAAACACGAGTATCTCCCTTTTTCTGAAATCCAGGAGGGAGTTTCATGTAAATATCTTCATTTAGATCACCCTGTAAAAAGGCGTTATTGACATCCAATTGATGAAGAGGCCAATTATTGATGGCAGCAATTGATAATAAGACACGGACTGTTACGAGCTTTGCAACAGAGCAAAAGTATCATGATAATCTATTCCCTCCTTTGTGTGTATCCTTTAGCAACTAGACGTGCCTTATAACGTTCAACCGTACCATCCGGTCTATATTTGATTTTGAATACCCATTTACAACCAATGGTGGATTTGCCAGGTGGAAGAGTAGTCATAGTAAAAGTATCATTATCTTGGAGAGCAGTATGTTCTGTAACTATGGCATCACGCCAAACTGGATTTTTGATAGCTTCCGTAAATGTGTGTGGTTCCTCATTAGTAATAACAGATGAGAGAAAAGCACGATGTTGCGGAGTAAATTTGTCAAAAGAAATATAATTTGTAAGAGGATAAGGCGTATTGGAGGTACCTTGCTTAACTGAGCAGATGTAATCTTTCAAATGAGCTGGACGATGACATTGTCTAGTCGATCGTCGGACTGACTGTTCCGGGTCAGATGGAACAATAACCAAAGAACCGTCTGCATTATTAGAAGGCAATGATGGTGACGGACCAGAATTAGAAGATATTAGTGGTGACGTACCAGAAGTAGAAGAGGGAGAGGATGGTGGATGTACATCATCTGTAGAATGTTGTTGAACTGCTATAGGAGTCCCGATGGGATTCCGTGGAACAGGAGCAGTATGATGCTGTGCAGGAATGTCATCATAAAAAAATTCTTCTTGTAAAGAAGAGTGTAAGAAATCATTGGTGGGAAGTTTCGCATCCTTGAAAGGAAAGCACTGTTCATGAAAAATTACGTCTCTTGAAACAAAAATAGCTTTGGTTTCGATATTTAAAATAATGTACCCTTTGTGATTATGTGGGTAACCCAAAAACACACCAGGAATTGCCCTGGGATCAAATTTGGAAGAAATGTTTGTGTTTCTAGCAAAGCACAAACAACCAAATACTCGCAGATGTCGATAATTGGGTGACTGCCCCAAAAGTATTTCATGAGGAGTTTTGTGAGAGAGGATTGGAGTAGGCATTTTATTAATCAAATAAGCTGCCGTTAAAATGCATTCTCCCCAGTAAGTAATGGGAAGATTTGCCTGAAACCGTAAAGCTCTAGCCACATTAAGTAAGTGACGATGTTTACGTTCAATTACTCCATTTTGTTGCGGAGTAGACACACAACTGCGTTGATGATGGATACCCCTATCAGCAAACCAAGTCTGTATATCTCGGGACAGAAATTCGGTCCCATTATCAGACTGAAAACGTTGCAAGATAGGTAAGAAAGGAACAATGTTTCCGGTAGATATATGAGTAATATTGTGTGAATACTGTGTAGTAACAAAATTAGTGAAAAATTTAATGAATTTAAAAGTTTCACTTTTTGTATGCATGAGATAAACCCATGTACAACGAGAAAAATCATCCACGATAGTTAAGAAATATCGTGCACCAGTAAAAGAGGGTGTCGAAAATGGTCCCCAAATATCACAATGTATTAACTCAAAACAACGTTTGGAAGAAAGCTTATTTTTATTAAATGATAATCGGCTTTGCTTAGCCATAGGACAAACATCACAGAAGGACGAAGAACTGGAATGAATATAATCAAAATTACGACATAAAAATTTAAAGCGTTCTAAGCTAGGATGACCTAGCCGACAATGCCAAACATCTAATGTGGCTTTATTACATAAGACTTTATGCGAAACTTGCTGTTGCTGATGGATTTGAAGATGATACAATCCAGAGATGAAATTAGCCTGACCAATCACTCTCTGTGTGACTCGGTCCTGAAAGAAACAAATGTTTTCGAAAAAATAAGCAATACATTTTGATTGGCGAGTTAACTGACTCACAGAAATGAGATTAAACTTAAAATTCGGAATATGATGCACATTTGAAAGCTTAAGTGTAGGTGAGAAAACCACTTCGCCAATGTGCTTAACCACGGAGAAAGATCCATCCGGTAATTGCATTTGAATTAATGAATTGACAGGCTTATAAGAAGTAAAAAATTGTAAAGAATTGCAAATATGGTGTGTAGCACCACTGTCTACAAACCACGGATCAAAAAAGATGTAGTTAGAATTGTACTGCGAAATTTGCACGATGCTCCACCTGTGACTCAGTTGGAGGATTGATAAGAGCTAGGAGACGAGCATACCGATCAGCGGACAAAGGATGGAATGGTCAAGTTGAATTGCAAAGTAGTCGGTGGGGATGGTCAGAGAGTAGCAAAGAACAATCGGAAAGCTATTATTGGGAGTAGGAAATCCATGTATCCGATAGCATTTATCTCGAACGTGGCCATGCTTATTGCAGTAGTCGCAGTGGGGACGTTGGCGCTTATTCTGGCTGGCAGGAGGACGAGATGATGATGAAGGAAAATGCCGATTGGTGTTGAGGGCAGCTGCGTCAACAGTAGGCAGTGGAGTTGAGGTTATATTTTGCTGTTCTTCCTCCTGTTGAACCAGATTGAAGATTCGCAGTGCAGTCGGGAATGGCTCCATGGTTAAGATTTGACTTCGTAGATTCGAAAACCTGTCATGTAAACCTTGCAAAAATTCCATAGCACGATCTCTTTCAAGGCGTTCCATCATATGCTTACCAAAGACCACAAATACATACCTCAAGAGAAGCAACTAGGGAATCGTGCATCGATCCCAAAGGGTTTTGATCTTTGTATAGTAAAGAGAAACAGGCATAGATTCTTGCCTGATGGATGCTATTGCAGATTTCAAACGAAAGAGAATTGGAGCATTGGATATGCAGAACCGCACCTGTAAGTCCTTCCAAATAGCGAATGAAGAAGCTGCATATAAACAAACTAGCACGAATGTCTGGATGGACAGAGTTGAGAAGCCGACTCCATACTAGGTCATCACACCTTTTCCAAAAGAACGATGAGTGAGATCGTCCTCAGGAGGTGGTAAAGAACCATCTACAAATCCCAATTTGCCTTTGGCATTCAAGGCTTTGGTGATACCTCTCAACCATGCACCATAATTATCTCCCTGGAGTAATGGAGAAAATAGGACAATGGCAGGGTTATCCGGATGGATAACATATGGATCAAGGATTCGAGAATTGCTGGTATTGGTATTATTTGAGTTGTGAGTTGGGGAAGAAGGCTCGGATTCAGGCATGATGATAATGAATCTAGAGAAAACAAACAGAGATGAAGCGGAAGTGAGAAAAAAAAATTAGGGTTCCAAGGATCTACAAGGATACCATCTTAGAATCTAGATTTATTGATATAAAGTCTCACAATTGTGTAGACTCTGTTGTATTGCATTACATATTTATATGATGACAAATACAAAGAATAAGAGAAGAGTTCAATCTAATCTAAACAAGAAGTACGAGATTACAGGGTAGTTCCAACTTGTTACAACAAATATGAATACATAATACTCGGTCCTAGCTTAAGACTTGCGCCTGTTGTGATGACTGTGGTGACTTTATCTTGATGGTTGCGGAATAGCTGTGGTACATTACATATACGCGTCCTAGCTGTGGTATATTACATGTACACATCCAATAATAATTGAGCAACATTGAAAAATATCTATTTTAACTTATAGTGATGAATGAGCAAAAACGATCAAGCTAAAGATGTGACGTCCAATTATTTTAACTCATAATTGGACATGGGTTGCAGCCTTACAGTTGTTGCTAGGGTCGATATGCACGACAAATGTGATGCTAAAGTGTACGCCAGCTTTGTTTACAATGTGTAGAGGATGCTAATTCTTTCATCAACAATTTTGTAGATTTTGCGATATCTTGCCTTTTGGTTCTTTGTTCGTACTTGTCAGTTGTAATTTTTCTTCCTTTACTGCTAGTTGGGAATTCATTTTTCCATGGATGGTGCAAGGTGATGTGTATATTGTCGGAATAGCGTTAAGAGGAATTTTCTTATGAACCGTAAGGCCATAAGTTTCAGTCATGTCTAGGCCCTCTCTTTTGTCACCAGAAGGAACTTCCCAATTTAGTACAATGATTGGCAAGAATGTACTCAACAACTGTGATGCCAAATCATATTCCTGGACACCCTCTTCTGCCGGACCCAAATGGAATATATTCCAATTCTCGGCCCTTAAATTCTATCTGGATGTTCATAAATCTCTCAGGGAGAAAATCATCCGGGTTGTCCCAAAGTTTAGATTATGTATGAATTGCCCACGCGTTGATGTAAACTTTTATGCGGGGAGGAATATCGTAACCTGTTGTTTGGGAACTCTTGGATGATTCTCTTAACAGTAAAGGTGTAGGCATGTGTAGTCGTAAAATCTCTTTAACGACACATTGAAATGGGGAATTTACCTAAAACTATGACTGAAATGTGCATTTCTTCCAAAAGTGTGACCAATTTGAAAATTCTTCTAAAAGTGTGACCATGACCGGTCAACCGACATATATGCCCTAGTCTTTTACGGAAATACCGGATTTTGTCCTCAGATGTGTACATATCGACAACATATGTGTACACATCGGGTAAGGATGTGTAGACACCCCTTCATGGATGTGTACATATAGACACACTGATACCCCACCATATTTTAACCGATGTGTAGATATTATATGTAGACATCCAGAATCTAGGCGTAATCATATGTGGACATCCATGTTTCGAAGTCTAGACATCGGATACTATTCATAAAATATGTGGACATCAGGCTATAAATATGTGGACATCAGCTATAAAATGTGTACATCAGCTATAAATATGTGGACATCAGGCTATAAATGTGTAGATATCGGGCTATAAAGGGTACCTTGGGTATTAGGTAAAGTCAGTCACACTTTTGGAAGATATTGGGGATCAGTCACACTTTTGGAAGAAATGCACATTTCAGTCACAGTTTTGTGTATTTCCTCTTTCCAGATAGTCCATTTGGTTAATGTCCTCTTCTTCCAACTTACATTTGTATCCCACTACGCTTTTCACTTCATCTTGGGCTATTTTCATCATATTCGGATTTTGTATGAGCTCCGCCATTGCCCATTCCATGGTTGTTGCATTTGAGTCAGTTCCACCCACAAACATATCATGTTAGTGACGGAGAAATGGGATTGAGTCAAATAATGTTAGTGAAAATCCTAGGGAAACACAAAGGGGAGCGAGAGGTCTAACCAGGATTATTGCTTTGATATTATTCCGAGAGACGTTTGGATTGTCCTTCTAAGAAAGGAGTTGAATATCCGTAAGGTCTAGTTTATTCATATCTTCTACTTGGCCCTGACCTTCTTGTGATTCGGAATGATGCAGGAGATGCTCGTCGACTTGGTCAAATGAAGAAAGCATCGAGTTCTCGGGAAACCCTTTTAAGCTTACTAGATAATCCAGTAACAACATTCATCCATCCAAGAGATGGAAAATAATCACCAAAACTAAATGCTCCCAGCAAAGTTGCAACGTTTCTTGACAGTTGACCACATTTGTTTCCATGAGTGCTTTCAGACATAGCACCAAGAGCACACCTAGAAAGGATGTTGGTTGTTAGTGTTAGGAAAACCATGGGTTTCCTATTTTAGGTTCGTTTCCACATTGAGGTGGATTTCCTAATTGAAGTAGGAAATACATTAGGAAAGAGTTTGGTTTCCTTATAAGAGACTAATACTTGTTGTCCAAGTTTGTGTTCTCTATATATATGACTAGAATTGAAGGTTTGTAGACATCCAACCTAGAAGAGTGGTAAATTAATCACTGTGCTTAGGATTTTGGTCTCTTTGGTAGGGAGGGTCGAGTGTTACCGTGAAGGTCAATATCGGTGTGAGAGAAAAACTTGTAGAGAGAGGATTTTGGTGCTCTAGTGTTTAGGGTTTAGGGCTTTGCCCTAAACCAAGTTTCTAGTGTTTCCATGTTTCTCCTCTTTTAGTAGTAGCTATGAAGATAGTGCAAAAGAGAAGACATGAGTCTGGTTCGAGGAATGGTTTAGAGAATTAGTTTCTATGGTTTCTTCGATGGTGCTCTCGGGTATGTCTTGTTAACTCTTTGGGTCTTGCCTTGAGTTGCGGAAATAGCATGTAATGGTCTTTGATTTAATGGAAGTTTTTCTGGTGGTGTTGGTCGTGGATGTAGCCTGTAAAGGTGAACCACGTATATCTTGTGTTGTGGTTGTCTGTTTGTTTATCTTTTGTCTCTATATTATTATTTCTCCCATGTTTGGTCCAAATCACCAATTGCCCTTTGTCATCTTGATTTCCGCTGCGCTCGGGGTGCCAATTTTCCCAACAATTGGTATTAGAGCCTTGGACGGGTTGGAGTGGTTGAACCTGGAATTGAACGATGATTTATTGTTCGGGTGGAGAAATATTTTTTGAAGATAATTTTTCAACCGGTGTTTACACAAAGATGGGTTTGTGATGTGATTTACAAATCGGAGGCTCAACTTGGTAGAAGTGTATGTTCTTTGTTTGGTTTTATGATTTAGTATGGGATGCAGAATAAGGTTGAATGGGGTGGAATACAAATTTACTTCTTGAAGGGTGTTAGTAACCATACACTATAAAGAATGGGTTGCAAAGTTCGAAGAAAGGATGAGGATGTGAGGTCTCATGTAGAAGCATGCAAGTCCAGCAACGCTTCGAAGTTATGCACGAGATGTTATAGATTTATGTTCTTAAGTCTATGTCAAAGTATTCTTGATGGCTTGCACGTAATATCAAGAATGTGCCCGGTCTCGGAAGCATGTACCATGGTAATATGGGAATTCACACGGTATATATTCTAAGCCAGTATGTTGGGTGTGATGGTGGTAAAGAGTATTGTCAAATTGGTGATGGATTTGTGAATCTCTTAAAGGATTAAGCCTGTTAATCACAGTGGAGACGTCTGATGGTTTGTTTCAGATACACAGTAATCATGACATGTGCTGGAGTATGATATTGAAACTAATTCTTCCTTTCTGGGTTAGAGTTCAATATGTTGTTAGCTTACTGGTTAGGTGGAGCTAGAAGTGATTCTTATGGATGGTTCTCTTGGTGATCAATGGTGGAGTCTGTGCAAGGATTCGTTGATGGTGATCAAATATTTTCATGGTGTTTGTGAAGCATGGCCAGTTTCACAAGTGTTCTTCATGAAGTATATGGTTTGAAGACTTTTATCAACATCATGGTATTTTGGTCGAAGAGATGGTTCTATGAAGATGGAAGTTCGGATTTGAGCTTCAAAAGTAATTCTATGGATATATAGAGATGGTGAATAACTCTGGTGGAAGATGAAGGTAATTTCCTTTGATCATCTCATGCTTGAAAGTATGATCCGAGGTGGATATTGTTAGGAAAACCATGGGTTTCTTATTTTATGTTCGTTTCCACACTGAGGTGGATTTCCTAATTGAAGTAGGAAATGCATTAGGAAAGAGTTTGGTTTCCTTATAAGCACTACACCATTTTAAGGGATTCGTAACTAAGATTCGCAACGGCACTAGGTCGGTTGCGAAATTTTGGTTACGAATCTTAGTTGCTAATTTTTCGCAACAGATGGGTGTCGTTGAAAAATTTTTGCAACCTCACAGGCAAGGTTGCGAATTGCAACTGCGCTCAGTTCAAGCGTGCGAATCGCGTGTGCGGTTGGAACACTAGAGTTGATAAACACGCCCCAGTCAAACTTTGGTCAAGAGTGCTTCTTTTTTTTTCCACCCTTAATCCCAATCTAGCCTTATCCTTCCCTTAATCCATTTCCTTCATCATTTTTTCTCCGCCACAAGCAGAGACTCTCTCGTAATTCACTCTCTCCTCTCCTCTCCAACTCTAAACTCTCATCTCCTTTCTGTCTCTGCGTGAAGAATCTCTAAAACTTCTTCATGTTGTCTATGAATAAATCCAGTGAGATAGATGGATTAAGTCTGAAGATGATGAGTCTATAGATTTGATTTTGTTAAGATTTTTGATTGAAAAGAGAAAGATGATTCCGTAAGAATCATGGATAGGGTTTTGAGAGAGTTGATATTGTGACGAAGTTTACAAGATTCAGATCAAGAGAAGAATAGTTGAATCAGGAATTTAGAAAATACGTAGATTGAAGAATACGAATTCAATTGAGAAGTTAGGGTTTTCTGTGAATAGGAATTAGGGTTTCGATTTGGTGATGATTAAAAAGAAATTAGTGGATGGGTTTTGAAGATTATAACATGAAGAAGATGATGGTCATGCCAATTTGAGAGTCCGATTACAAAGAAGAAGAATTTGAAAAATTTAAAGAATTAGGGTTTCATAAGAACACATTCTGAGATGATGTAGAAGACGAAACTGAAGTTCTAGAAGAATGATTCAGAGTTGAGTTTAATCTGAATTAGCTATATTATGAGCCTGAGTTCGATAGTTAGGGTTTTATTCATGCTAGTGATTATGGTGAAGATTTGTTGGGAATTGGCTCTGATGGACTGATGGATTTGACTTGAGATGGTGATGTACGGTTGAGTCAAATCAGAATAAAGAAGGGATCGATTTCAATTGTTTGGCATAAGTTGTTTTGAGGTAATTGCTTTGTTGAGTTAATTTAAAAGAATTATTCCATTCCATTTTTGAGGAAGCTTTGTTGTGGTTGAGGAAAGAGGTAGAAAGGAAGCTATTGAGGCTAGTTGTAAGGTAGCTTGTATTGTTTCACAAGTTCTTCTACTACAAAAGTTTCCATAATGGTATTTCTTTGAAGGTATTCAATTACAGAGCAAGGTTAACTAGTTGGCTCATTTAACAGCACTCAACAGATTTTTCTATGGAGAGTTAGTGATTGATTTCCATGATGAGTTAGAACTGCGATTAAATTTTATTTTGGCATATTTGTGCTTCTAACTTCTATGTTGTGTATGTTGTATCTCATATTTCTTGTATTAGAAAATTAGTGTGTATCAAATTTGAGTCAATGACATTTGATTACAGTTGCTGGCTATGCAAAGAAGCAATCGATGAACTTCAACTATTTTGAGAAGAGTGGATTGATACAAAGAGGTAGTTTTCCTTATTGGTCTTTCTTTATGTATTCCTAATATTTTTTATGTCTAACTCATCCATGGTGCATATTATCTGCTTTCGTTTTTGCGGGAGGAAGTTCTGGAGCTACAACAAGATGATGTAGCTTAACTATGAGATCAGCAAGTTGCGGACAATAGAATTTTGGAAAAGAATTTGGGTAAGACACATATTGCTTCCTTAGGTTTCGTGTTCAATCTTTTAGCACCCGGGTGTTCCCCTTAAAGCAAACCAATTTGAAGGTTTCAGTTCTGATTGTTTACGTTTATGTTATGATCTCCTTTTGACAGTTTCAATGGTATGCATTACGATGTTTCTCTCATTTATATTTAGCATGTGTGCTCAGTTGAATTTTGTTCCATATTTGAAGGTTTATTATGATGACAGTCGTGTTTTAATAGGAAAAATCAAGTGATTGCACTAAAGGGAAAAGGGATTGGTACATAATATATGCCATCAACTCAAGCTTCTGAGGTCAGGGAAAAGGTAACTTATTCATCCATTTTTATATGAACAACATTAGAGAATAAAAATCTTAGTAGATCAAACTCAAAACATAGATATTTTGTCTTGTGTATTATGATTTTGTCGTTATATTCATGGATCTCTGGAAAGCCGTCATTAAGCCTAGTAAAAGGTTCTGGTTATTTTAAGTTACACCAGGACTGATATATTGCAACACAAGTGCTTATGTCAAAGCCCACAAAGCTGTATTCTAGATGTTTATTGAATCTAATTGCATATGACGAATGTATATTCTAGATGTAAAATGGAAATTCCATCAACCAAACAAAACGATGAAACTCTTGTTCTTATTTTTGCGCTAATGCAGAGATTATGTATTCTATTTGATTTAATTTCTTTGCCAAAGATACTCGCGAGTCCTTATTCCTAATTTTTCTTGTTCTATTTCCTCAAGGTCTAGCTATCACAACCCTTTCCTCTTTAATGAACTACCTTCCTGCTACCTATATTTTCCTTAACAGCTACAGTTTATCCTAAGTAAGTTCTTCCTTTATTCTTTTGCTAGGGGACGAACATACAATTATACTTGCTAAAAGATGGAAATGTCTTCTATTTCTACATGATACACTTGCTTGAGCAGAATGTTTCTGCCATATTGTTTATCTTTTGTATTTTGGAAGGTAATCAATCTACCAAAACCAAGTCTTAAGCCTCTCCTTAATTATGACTTGTTTGAATTAAGTTAAATAAATGTGTTACACCCCTGCAACGACTTAACCTCCAAATTTACTGTCCAGGTCGCCATAGATGTTGCATCTCGTGGTTTAGATGTCACTAGAGTTGCTCATGTGATCAACCTTGATCTTTCCAAGGTATATTTTTCTTCTTCACTAAGTAATATTCAGTTTCTTCCTTGTCTGGTTACATTAAATACCATATCTGATTTTGATTTATTTCCTTGTACAAAGATACTTTTGTTGTCTCAAAATTTTATAATTTTCTGTTGCTGTTAATTGTTCGTGAACAGTATTAGTCATGTATGCAAGTAAGCCATGGCAGAGTTTGATACTTTATTAGTTCATCTATGATGGGTTTGCTGCAGATATTGCCGAAACTTGAGTTTGCTAGCTGGCATGACTTTCCCGAAACTTGAGTAGTATTTCTGTTTGCCTTCGGATGATGCTTATAAGTAATTGTTATAACTTATAACTTTCTAACCAATATTTTAATGCATTCATCAGAATTCAACCTGTGATACTTTTGAATTTATTACACTTTGTTATATTGAAATTATAACTACAAAAAAGCTCAGTCCTTACGCATGTTATCCTGTGTTGAGAAAAAAAAAAGAATAGAATATGTGAATTATAATGCCCAAGTGACATTATTCAAGCTGCTATTACTAGCAATTTTTTTCTTGATTGCAATGTCTGGATAACAACTATTGTTAATATGGTACATCTGATGCATCTATTGTTGATCACTTGAACTGCCGAGATTCTGGTGGACATGTCAAATGCCTTTGATAATAGTAGATCCTGAAGTGGCTTAATCACTTGTTATTCTTGAAATCCTCTTATTCATTGTTTGTTTACGATGGTTTTCATTGAGATTGTTGATTCAGAAATAGCCACTGTAGAGGCATACATGTTTCATTGAGTGTAAGTTGATACTTTCAATCTCTTGCATAAGCTATGTGTTAGTGTGAATTATGTGGTATCTTTTGATTTGATTATATAGCATATTAGTCTTTGACTCAATCTTTATAAGCATACTGGATATCTGATTAATTTGTGATGCTTTGTTCGCAGGTTAATTGAATGATGCTCTGTTGTGAGATCTGAAAGATTGGAGAACAAAGCAGCAAAGCAGCAACCATTAGGTCCCTTAGCAGCTACAATATTTGTAAGTTATAATGTAGTATCTCCTTATAGAGATTTAAGTTAGAAGAACTTAGGAATTTCAGAACTTTATACAAACTGAACTTAGGAACTAAGTATGTTTCTGTGTATGTCCATTAAATGAATGACATGGTTTGTATCAAATACTCATACTTGTTGTTAAAATCAATTGAAGAACCCATTTTCATAATATGATACAGTTTTGTATGTTGAATGAATGAATGTATGTATGTTGAATGAATGAATGTATGTATGTTGAATGAATGAATGAATGTATATATATGGAAATGATGAATGTGGGGAACTGGGTAACTGCAGGGGGGAAATGTGGGGGGAAATGGATTTTGACCAGGTCAATGAAGACTTGACATTTTTTTTTATGTTGCAAAATATTAGCAACGTCTTTAATATGTTGCTAAGTTAGAACCAGAACCAGTAAATTAGAACCAGAACCAATAATATTTTAATTCCGGGTAGGGGTATTCCAATAATTAGAAACAGGTTAGCAACGGCAGATGTTGGTTGCAAATAAACTGGTTGCGAATAAACTGGGTCGCAACGGCACAGTACGTTGCGAATCTCTGTTGCTGACCAAGAGTCGCAACGGAGCTTATGTCGTTGCGAAAAATGCAACACCGTGTTTTGAAATGTCACTCTGCCGTTGCGACCCCGGTCAGCAACGGCAAGGCGCCGTTGCGAATCCCTAAAAATGGTGTAGTGAAGAGACTAATACTTGTTGTCCAAGTTTGTGTCTCTATATATATGACTAGAATTGTAGGTTTGTATACATCCAACCTAGAAGAGTGGTAAATTAATCCTTGTGCTTAGGATTTTGGTCTCTTTGGCAGGGAGGGTCGAGTGTTACCGTGAAGGTCAATATCGGTGTGAGAGAAAAACTTGTAGAGAGAGGATTTTGGTGTTCTAGTGTTTAGGGTTTAGGGCTTTGCCCTAAACCAAGTTTCTAGTGTTTTCATGTTTCTCCTCTGTTAGTAGTAGCTATGAAGATAGTGCAAAAGAGAAAACATAAGGCTAGTTCGAGGAATGGTTTAGAGAATTGGTTTTTATGGTTTCTTCGATGGTGCTCTCGGGTATGTCTTGTTAACTCTTTGGGTCTTGCCTTGGGTTGCGGAAAGAGCATGTAATGGTCTTTGATTTAATGGAAGTTTTTCTGGTGGTGTTGGCCATGGATGTAGCCTGTAAAGGTGAACCACGTATATCTTGTGTTGTGGTTGTGTGTTTGTTTATCTTTTGTATCTATCTTATTATTTCTCCCATGTTTGGTCCAAATCACCAATTGCCCTTTGTGATCCTGATTTCCGCTGCGCTCGGGGTGCCAATTTTCCCAACAGTTAGAGTTAGCAGTAATTTACTAATATTAATTACTACTTCTCCTTTGTCCCTTGTTGAACATGAATTTGATATGATCTGGATTATATCATCGACTTCTTCTTCTCTCATTTTCTTGAATGAGTGAACCCTCTGTACACTCAATAGCTCTTGAACGCATATCTTCCTCAGCTGCCTCCAATATTCGCCGTAAGGTGCAAAAGCGATATCAGAACATCCATAAAGTAACGCATTTGCAGCGATAGTTGAAGGTCTACTTGCAAAGACAAGATCTTGGTTTTTCATTATTTCTGTAGCCATTTCTACGGAAGATACTACGAGACTTGGCGATTGACCCATGTGTAATAACATCAATGGGCCATATTTTTGTGAAAGATCTCGGAAGGATCGATGAGCTAATGCTCCTGCTTGATGAAGGTTACCAATTATCGGAAACCTTGATGGAGACGGTGGTAGTTTATGAGTATTAGATCTTTTTGACAGTGAACAAATTTTATGAAGTAGAATAGATATGACAAGTATTAGAAATGAGACTGATAGCAAGTGTAGATTTGAATACTCTTTTATTGCTTCTCTTAACTGTTGTTGCAGCAACAAAAGGAGAGACTGTACATCCATCCTTTGTTAATTGCGCTAGTGATGGTTTACAATGATAGTAGCTATAAACCTACAAACTGATGATTTGCTTATGTCGACAAAATTAAGGTACTATATTGTAAAATTGAGCATATGGTGACTGGGACATTGAGCATCAATAATTGAAAGTGATGAATGAACCAGAACGATCAAGCTAAAGAATCTGACCAAGTTTGGCATGGGTAGTCGTTGCTAGGGTCCATATGCACGACAGGTGTGAACCAAAGTGTTAATAAGTTTTGTTTAGATAAGATGCTATTTCTTTCATCGATAGTTATATCCTTGACAAACACACACAAGGTCTTCCTAGTATCGCACACCCACATTAATATACTGTTAATTTGCATCAGGGTGTATTCCCTTATATGATCAAAGCCAAGTTTGGTCATCGGCTGTTACCATTTGACGTGTATCATCCAGACGGATATCAGAGATAATCAGTCATCATTAAATTTTTTATTGAAACAACATATATCTTATCATACTCTCCGTCTGTTGTACCTGTAGGTACAGAAAACCTACTCGCCACGTGGTCGAACGAGGTTGCACGAAATAGACGAGGAAATCTTAAACGGAAGATCTCTCGTTAACCCCGAGGAAGAATGACAGTGATAAGTCAAATCAAGTGTTAGAGAGACTTTTACGAATATTAGATCTGCAAAGTGTACATAATCGATAAGCGAGATAAACGCGATTGGGCGAGAAGATAGTTAACGAAGAAGAATCTACGAGACGAAGTAAACCATAGCCTCAGACGAAGATGAATTGTTGCGCGAGAAATGGGACAGCTGTACTGACAAGATACCGAAGTTATCGGCGAAAAGAATGGAATAACTTTATTGAAAATGGCTTGGGCGAAGTATAAAACAGAATCACATGAATTGTGTGATCTTTGGCGAAGTAAAATGAGATGTACTCCACCAACTAAGTTTGACTATAAATAGACACCTTAGATCATTGTAAAATGGGTTGGATAATTTATATTTGGAGATGTCATGTTGAGAGAAAGTAAGTTAGGGTTCTTGTGAGTTTCAATACTTGTAATATTATGTTATTTGTTAAGTGCATATTTTTCATATATTTATTGTCGAATCCATGCTAGTAATTGCTTAGTTTCTTGCAAATTATTGTATATTACTCTTGTTTTCTCTTATTTATGTTTTGATAGGTGAATCATCCAAAAGAAGCGAATTGGCACATATTTGTGAAATAAAAGAAGTTAGCCGCAAGCGGAGAAGGGCCAAAGATCAAGTGGAACTCGTTCGAATCCAAAAGTTCTTGATATCATCTCGAAGGGGACGAAAAGACGAAGCCAACGGCGAAAGAATGGAGCCAATCCGATGTCGTACGAACAAGTTACGGACGATTGAAGCAAAGCAAAGCTGCGAAATTGTTTACGCACAGAATTTATAAGGGCACCCGTCCTTATTACTCAGGGCTGCCGTCATCATATTCTTCCTTATCATCCAGGCGACTACTTCAGGGAACTTGAATCAGGTAACTGCCATTGGCAGTCGATGGAGATTAATGGAGGATGGCAGCGAGAAGATTGTTTAAGTCTGATCGAGTTTTCAAGCTCGAATTAGCACAAGAAGGAGTTTGGCAGTGGCAATGAATGATGGAGTTTCGCCATTGACGGAAGGTTCTTTGCCCAAAGATGAAAAGGGCTTGGTCGCTGTGACTGAGAAGAACTCGAGCAAGAGTCTGTACTCGTTGCAGTGTATGATGGCTGAGGATCACTCGAATAACGAAGCTTTAGATGGCAGCGATGGAGATAATGAAGTTAGAAGACGGAGTTGCTATTCATGGTTCTTACCGGTGACTGATGGGAGAAAGTTCGCAGCTTGGCGGCAGCGAGAGTTTTGGTCGCTGCCATTAATGGTAATGATGCTCGGGTACTACTGAGGCAATGATGATCGACGGAGAAAGTTGGTTACTGCTATTGGTGAACGATGCAACGATAGAGTTTGAGAAGGAAGCGTATCTGTGGAGGTTAAAGATGACAAGACTTGAGTATGGAATTGCTGCCATTGTTGTACGTCTTGTTTACGAAGAGATGTTGCTGTGACAAGATGATTTCGAGCAATCTCAGACAATGATGGGTTAATGGGAGTTACAGCTGTTCGAAGGCTATGATGATCATGGACGATGAACTATGGAGTTGCTGTGATGTATCGACCATGGAATTAACAACTGGTGAATCATGGCAGCGATGGAGCTCAGGTGATGGAAGAGAACGATAATGGCACAAATAGCATCCAAGCTCGAGAGATGATGGAGTTCGAGTAGAGTTGAGTGCCGGAAGTTGAGAAGGAAACAGAGAATGGGGTACTGCCATTGTCAGGTGATGAAGCTATGAAGAGAGTTTTGGTTGCTGCTCAGTCCCACGGAGATGGAGTCTTGACAAACTCAGATGATTTTCACGGAGGGCCTGGTATAAGTGAGTTGTTTCTGGAAAAGAACAAAATTCAGGGAGTTTGAAAACTCACTGATGGAGATGTATCCGAGGGTTCCTGACGCAGAAAGTGAAACTCAGGGACTTTATATTTTCACGGATAGTCGAATGTCCGTAGCTCTCTTTGGTCGAAACTGAAAATCCAGGGGAAAAGTATTCTCACGGAGGTGAGAGTATCCGAGAGTCTGACGAAGTAAAGATGAAAATCCAGCAGAAATTATCGCTCACGGAGTGATATCTGTCCGCGGGAAGATTGGGGTGTGTTGTTGGTTCTATGCATCCGACAGTTATACAATGCATGCCTAAGATTTAATGGGCTGGACTTCACCAGTTTGTGCACGGCCCATTTAGCTGAGACTAATTCCTACTCACGGCCAGACTTGGCCAATGACTTATTTGAGCTAGGTTGGTGTATTTTTGACATGACAATGACGTAGTTGGGGATATTTGGCTAGCTTTGGCAACCATTCGACCGGGATTTGATGCACGAGCACAACTACAATTGGGACACCTATATAAGAGAACTTCTAATATTTTTGAGAGATATCATATAATCTTTTATCAAGTTTGGGAGAGAAGAACACAAGGGAGAAAAGCTAGGGTTTTGGAGCGTTCTTCATTACCATAACTATTTCTTTTCCATTATATAATATGAAACTCATGGGTTTTGTTAGTACCATGAGTAGCTAAACTTCTTAGTGATTGGGGATGAATTCTAAGTTCTAGACATGATTTGAGTTATTATATAAATATATTTTGAAGTTCTTCACATGATTATTGATTGTTTATACTAATTAGAATATTTATGATTGATTGATAGATTGTTTAGGTGGCCAACTGAATTAATTTGTTGATTCAATCAAATGCTAGTATTGAGTTAGGAGATAAGTAATAGTCGAATAATTCATACAAAAGTAGAGAACACAAGACCTTGCGGAGGATTACTCAGGTAGCGATTGTGTGTATAAACAACACTAGAAAGTGGACCTTGAGCTAAGAGTCTAACTACTAGGATCAATCTATAATTCACAAAAGATAAAGCATTCGGACAAATTACACCTTGAGTGAGCTACTACTAGGTGGTTTCGAAGAATAGAATATGGTATTGGAGAGCTTCCGTACCCAGTGATTTAAGGAATTTAGGGGATAGCACTGAGCTAGATGTTATTCCACGGTTGGTAATAATTTGTGATTAATTGTATTAATGGATGAATATAATAACTTGATGACGGTTTAGTAACGAAGAAGGATTCCTTGATCATATTTCTCTCCATTGCTTGCAAACTTTATTACTTTCAATTGCTTTGCTATTTACTTTGAATCAAAAACAAACCCCCATTGTGACACTTTTTGACAACTAAATCTCCCTGCTCTTCGTGGGAATGAACTTGACTTCCATTATATTATTTTTAATTTAGTGGAAATAAGATATTAATTTGATTGCACCTACGACACGCATCAAATTTTGGCGCCGCTGCTGGGGAGCAGTCGGTAGCTTTAGTTGTTATTTCTTTTTTTTTGTCTTATTTTTAGTTTTTGATTTCGCTTTTTGAGAATTTTGTTTCAGGTACTTAATCTCTGGCATCAAAGGATTGGAACTACCCAAGGTGCGGAATTCAAACTCGCAAGGGAACGGTACTACAAGCACGTCCACAGTCATAACAAGAACCCTCTACATAAGAGATGGTTAATACAGACGACGAGAGAGATCCTCCACATCCGGAGAGGAAGTTAGGAGAGTTAACATCTCCATGCTTAGATTCGCAACCACTATGCATTTCAATCACTAACCCAGTGGAGCTGAAGTCGAATCTACTTCATCATCTACCAAATTTCAAGGGACATCCAGTGAAAATCCAAATCGACACCTTCAACAGTTCGAACAACACGATGACAAGTCCGAGGCATACAACCGCAGCGCAGAGATATGGCTATGCTACAAGACTTCCCGTTCTCATTGACAGACTTAGCGAGAAGAATGGTTGTATTGTCCTCCTCCGGGAGTGTTACAACATGGACTCGGATGAAAAAGCTATTTACGGAGAAATATTTTCCTGCTTCCAAAGCGGCATCCGTTCGGAAGGAGATTAGTGGCATTCTACGGATGTCCGGGGAGTCTTTATATGAATATTGGGAGAGGTATAAGAAGTTCTTTGTGAGCTGCCCACACCATAATATATCCTTAATAGTTATCATTCAATACTTCTACGAAGGATTACTTCCAGAAAAGAGGAATTTAATTGATGCGGCTGCCGGTGGTTCACTTATTGAGAAGACAATTTCGCAGGCAACCAGTTTGATTGAGAGTATGGCTTCCAATGCTCAACAATTCTACACCAGAAACAACTCTAATGTCGAAGAGTTAGCGAGATGGGAGAGTCTCACTTGCAGTCGAGCAACGGATGAATAACATAGAGAAGGTAGTACAACGAATGGCAGCATTGATTATTCCTTCTTATGAAGAAGAGTCTGAACAGGTGAATGATGTATTCCCTAATCAGAGGCCAAGGTATGATCCCTACTCTAATACTTATAATCCAGGTTGGAAAGATCACCCAAATTTCAGTTATGCAAATCAACAAGCTGCAGCTCCTAATCCTTATGGGCGCGACAGTGGTTTTCAACAACCACGATTCCGACCACAACCTCCACCTCAGCCTCAACAACAGACTCAGATTTCCAGTTTAGAGGAGATGATGAAAATGATGATGCAAAAGCAAGATGCCAATGCTCAGCGTCAAGATGCAATCCTGCAGAAACAAGACATGGCAATAAAGGACTTGCAACTTCAAATGGGACAATTGGCTACAGACATGAATGAAATAAAAGCACAGAATTCAGCAAAGTTGCCATCACAACCTTTTGTGAATCCAAGAGCAAACGTCAATGCTGTAACTCTAAGAAGTGGGAAGCAAACTGAAGAGCCAAAACAACAAGAAAAGGTTAGTCACGACTTGGAAGAGGAAGTAGAGGTGGAAACTGTTCCAAAGGAAAAGCCAACCTCAACTGGCCAACCTAAGGACACAGTTCCTACCTTTACCACACCACCTCCTTTTCCTAGTCGTTTTTCCAAGTCAAAGAAGTAAGCTCTAGACAAGGAGATTATGGATATTTTCAGCAAGGTGCATATCAACATTCCATTTATTGAGGCCATCAGAACGGTACCCAGGTATGCCAAAGTTCTGAAGGATTTGTGTACAAGGAAGGAGAGGTTGATTGCTAATGAGAGCACTCAGGTGGGAGAAAGTGCTTCAGCTATGTTGCTAAAGAAGATGCCTGCAAAGTGTAAAAATCCTGGTGGTTTTACAGTTCTAGTTACTATTGGTGAAAAACGGTTCGAGCGTGCTTTGCTTGATTTGGGAGATTCCATAAGCGTGATGTCAGACGATGTTTACGATTCATTGAATCTGGGACCTTTAAAGTAAACAGGGATTATCATTCAATTAGCTAATAAGTCTAACATATATCCTAAGGGACTCGTGGAAGACGTGTTGGTGCAAGTGAATGAACTAATCTTTCCGGTTGATTTCTTTGTTGTGGATATGCAGAATGGGGACAATTGTTCGTCTACTTCATTACTTCTTGGGAGACCATTTATGAAGACTGCTAAGACGAAGATTGATTATGATACTGGAATACTCACTATGGAGTTTGACAAAGAGGTTATACGCTTCAATATTTTTGAAGCCATGCGTTATCCAAGTGATATCCATTCCGCATTTTCTGTTGATGTTATTGGTTCGTTGGCACAACAGATGTTTGATTTGATCAACGAAGATGAACTTGAATATGTGCTACAAAATAGCATTTATTTGGACGTCCATGGCATGCCTAAATTGGACGTTGATATTTCCAAGGAGTTTGTTGATACATGTGGTGCTTTAACGGCATCACAAGAAGTTAGAAGAGGTAATATTTCATATATATCTTTACCTGTAACTGATGAAGTTCCTTTACCTTATGTTGTGCAGGTGTTTATGGGTGAAAACTATTCCTGCCGTATTTGGTAATTTGGGGTGTGTGGATGAGGAATGAATCTAAACCCTAAACAAATGCACTGCGCGGTGAGTGCTTGTAGATTCGGAAATCAATATGTGCAAGTCCGGCCTAAACCAAGAAATGGTCGTTCCAGGACTTGTTTTGGTCACAAAGTGAAGGAGATGGGGTTGATCTTAGGGGGAAGCGAAGAAGGTGTTGAGATTATGAAGGTGTTGGCTTTCTTATGACTTGTAATGTAAGCAACCTACTTTGGGATTTTGTATAAAAGGAAGTGTTAAAACATGGGATGCAAGCTATCGATTCGGTGTTTTTGTTTCTGTTTCTTGTCTGGACTTGCTCTTGTTTTCTCCTGTGTTGGAAAATAAGGAGGAGAACCTATTTATACAAGTCATTGTGCCTTATTCACGTCTCTCGTGGGAAGTGGAGGAAGTGGAGTGATGGAGTAGTGGAGGTGGGTGTTGGTGTTACACGACCCGGTCTTGCCCACTTCTCCTGCATCCAACCGTCCATGACTTCTCCACGTTCATCTCTAACCGATCCATGACTTCCCCGACAATACGTTCCCCTATATGGTTTGTGATTGATGCGAATGTGTGGATGCCACGGTAGCATGTAATCTTTGAATTGAATAAACCGCCATACTTGTGAAGTATCATGTGTATTTTATGCGGTGCACGCATCCTGGTGTGGTAGAGTGATGGGTGGTGATTACCATGACGCCTCACCGACCGGTTAACTCCCGACTGTGGTTGTATAACCAAGTCGGTGAAGTTGGACGGACGAGATGATCTTTGAAACACTCATCTCGCGGCCGTTGATGGAATTAGGGTTTTTGAAGAGGTGCGCAAGCATCACTCTTCGACTTGGTCGAAACCAAGCATGGGAAGGGTTTTGGATAGGACCGACCGGGGCATGCGTGTAAACAAGATGCCGGTGTACACGTCCATACCTCTCTGTCCCATAAAGGCGCGATCTAGGCCACTCGATTTGACCGGCAAAGAGGAGTGGTTGGGATCGGTTTGCGGCCGAAATCCATTGCCGCAAAGGAATTGGAATCCGCGTGACTTGCCTAGTTTGGACGCGCGTTCCAAGACGACCAATCTTGGTCGGTCTTGGTCGATCAGTCTGGTGTGTAGGTGGTAAGCTGGTGTTCACGCCTATACACGAATATCCCATGAAAACGTGATCCGAGCCATCCAAATCGTCCGCGAAGTTGAGCGGTCGAGATCGGTTGCGGTTTGGGAGGTGCGACCACGCTAGTTTGGGCGCGCGTCTTGGAATGAACAGGGCGTGATATGCCTTGGCCGATTTGGTGAGGGGATAGATGGGTCCACGGTGGTCATGCTGGTATGACCGGACCTGCTTAATCTAATCTTGGACCCTCCATTCGTAACGGAGAAGATGGACGCTTGTGATGCTCAAAACCCTAATTTTGGGTTTCAAGGCCGTGCGTCAATGCTTCATTCGGCGCATTTAATTGGGATAACTAACCATGGTTGGTCCTGACCGATTGGTCAGTATGTAGGCGGGCCCATGGTGATTGTGTTGACATGCTTTAGGCCCTTTGAATCTTCATCTACACCCTCCATCTATACCTGCGAAGATGGATGGTTGAGACTTTTTTGCGACACATGTAATATGCCGCAAACCCTAATTTTAGGGTTTTCCGCCCATACTGCTATGGTTTGGACGTTTTGGCAAGCTAGGCCAATTATGGGGAGGCAGACCATGCGGGGTCCGCGTAGGTTCGGCAGTGGATATTCCATACCTGCTTGGGGGTGATGGAATTGATCTGGGTCATCCAATCATGCTTGTGGAGTTGGATGACTGTGATCATATTCGGATTGATACGGTCAGTCCGGATGCTCAATCGGGCTAGTATAACACACCGAGAGTCAACCTGTACGGGTATTTCGTACATGGTTTCATTATAATGCTTGAGGTTCGTGTTGCTCTGTAAGAGCAATACTCGATCGTCATGCCGCACCGATAATGAGTACAGAAATACAAGGCTGATTGCGCATTAATTAATAATGCTAGAAATTCACAGTGGTATATGGGATTGTTGCTACATGCTCCAACCTCGGATGAATTTCGTGTATTCATAGAATGGGATTGTTGCCACATGCTCCATTCTTGGTGAATTAAGTGAGGGAGTATCCAACACTTATTAATGGCTTTATATTTTACAAGATGTCAGCACATAATTTTCTGGTTTTTAACAACTTTAACCTTAAATGAAAATCCACCATCAACATTAAGTCCCATGCCTAGCATATAATGGTTACACTATTGTGGGGTAGGCATGAGATGGTGACAAATTTTGTACATTGAAATGACCAAGCTAAGGTGAATGTATATTTACCGGATAGGCCGACATCGTCGGGCGTTGCCACGAACCGGTTGGTCCCGATCGAAGTTGTGAAGGAAGTAGGACTTGATCTGGTGAGTCGCTTTGGTTCCTCTTGTGTATATCCGAGCTTGGTCCCTTCCTTGGGTTAGGTGTACTCCCACACAGCTTTCCTCAGATGTATCTGATAAGCATCGTTGATTGCTATCCCGAATTGGTAGCCTTTATAGGTGGTAAGTAAAGACTTCTTTTCTCCGGGATTCTTTCGACTTGCGAGATTATAAAGAATCATCTCACGCAGTCATTTATTCTATATCTCGTGTATCGCTCCCGCACTTATCTCGATCTCCCGATTAACCGATCGATTGATTGATTGATGATTTTTTTTTTTTTTTTGTTCTCATAACCTCTTCTCCTTTGCAGTTTATCATGGAAGCGGTGGACAATCATTCTGTCGCTTCTCCAGAAAGAAGCTTCGAAGTTGACAAGACCGAAACCCATGCGCATGAAGAAGTAATGACTAAGATTGATCTTCCACTTCGTGAAATCGGTCGTGCTATACAGGGGATGTCTATCCTGCACCTGCGTATTGCCGGGGACGATCCATGCGCTTTCACATCGATTGACATGGAGGAGCGGTGGAGGCGCGAGGAAGCGTTGCAAGTACTAGTAAGCGCAAGGGCAGAGAGATATGCAGCGCGGTTGAAGAGGCGGAGAGTTGAGCATAAACATCCTCTGAATGAAGATAAGTGTGATTACCCGATCCAGGACGGCGTGATAATTCTTGACTCCGACATAGAGGAACCTGAACATCTGAAAGCAATTGGTACGACTCCTAATGTTGATGCGCTCTTTAATGCTCCCGTTGATGATGCTGGGATGGAGTGTGCTTCTGCGGAGATGCCTGATGCAGAAGTTGAGGTGGATTCGAAGGGAGGAGCATCAACAGGTGATGGCGCTGAAGCAGAACCTGACAGTGGTGCAGGCGATGTCGATCCTCTTGACAACTAAACCTTTTTTCTTCTTTTTCTGCTTTCCAAGTATATTCAGTACATTTGAGCATCTTCCTTGTACTTAGTGGAAGCCGAGTTCAAGGTTTTCTTCCATTTGATTGTTTGAATAAAGGTTTTTTTTTTATAACCCTCTGTCAAGACTACAACTGATCCTTCTCAGGCGCAAGGGTGCGCCTTTACACATAACTCTTTGTGATAAAAGAAATAATGCCATAATGAAATATCCACGGACCGGTGTTCCCGATGCAAGATCTTCCCCGTCCTTCTTTAGGGCGATGGATCATATCATTTCCCTTTTGTGCACACGTTCTCGTTTCCTTCTTCTCATGAGATGTTTGCCTAAGGTTTCCTTCCTTGTTCTAATGGGTTGATTTAGGCTGACTCAGGAATTTTTGTTTTTAGGGGTAGAGAGGTTCTCATGTGGTAATAATGCTTCAATTAAATTGAAAATTGAAAATTGAAATTCCTAACTATGAATGCAAGTATTGCAATCATTTTCTGGGGAATTACAAGTATGACATGAAATTGTAAAAGGAAACACGCTGGAAAAAATAGCACAACGTTTTAAAGGGTGGAGGATCTTTGGAAAGTGGTAGCACAAAGTCCTAAGTTCGGTAGGGTTTGAGCCATTGTGAGTGAATTGTTATGCCTTCTAGTTTATCAGGCGTTGATGAGCTTGCGGTAGCCGCCTAGGATAACATCTCGCTACTGCAGTGCGGTTCCTCTTCTCTTTCGGTGGGTGAGTCGTGGAGTGATCATTTTCACCGTCATGCCCCCAACCTTGAATGTAGTCGTCTTCGTCACAGTCTCCAATTCCAAATGGGTTTGGGCGTGCGAGATACTTGGACCTTGGCCTTATCATCTTTGACCAAGACAACCTCTACGCTCTTGATAAAACGTTTGAAAGGGCCGGCTTCCCATTCACATCTCCTAGCCGGGGTTGGTTTGTTGGTTGTAGCCAGTCCCCAGGACTTGTAAGAATGAGGGGCGGTAGGTTGCAAAGAGAGTTGCGCAATGAGACTTACTTGATATCGGAACCTTTCGATGTATCTTGACTGAGCTCTCTCCGGAAGTCGTGTCACGTTGGCAAGTTGTTGGTGCGGTACTGCATACCATCGAGTCCGAAGGCGTGTTGGAGATTCTTTCGGAGTATCGAAACCGGTAGAGGATAGCTTTCTAGTATTGCTTTGTTGTCATGCATCCAAGAGCGTCCTAGAATCATGTCGTAGTTGGGATGATCTTTGACTATGTAGAACTTTTTTTGTGTCGAGGCATCACCCAATTTGACTTCAATATCGATATATCCATATGCATCTCTCGAGTTCTCCTTCTCAATCTTTAACCACGCTTGGGTGACGAGTAGCTTCTGCTTTGAAATCTTGGCCGCTCTCAAGGTCTTGACAGTAATGATGTTAAATTCGAAAGCCGTATCAATCAACGCGCTATCGAACTCAATGTCTCTCAAACGAGTGACAGTTAGGAGTCCCCAGTCTCCTTTGCTCACGTCCTTCAGGAAAGACTGGGGTTCCTGCACTACAAAAAAAACAACCAAAGGCTACTTGACCAATGGTAGTGGCTTATTCCAATATTTAGTTGCCAGTCATTTTTTGCAATTAATGGTAGTTGCCCATCCTTAGTGGCGGAAGGGGTCGTTGTCTTATGTTTAAGGCAACAAGTGCGCAATGGTTAGTTGGTAACCACGTCTTAAGCTACTAGTCGGAGTAGTTGACAAACAATCGTCACCTAATAAGTAAAGCCACTAATTAGTGTTGTTGTCAACGTACTAGCAAAAACATTAAAGCAACCATAATCTTTTAGTGGTTTAATAGATACTGCATTTAGAGGTTTATCTTGTAGCCAACAATATAAAACCACTGGATTTTTTAGTAGGTGGTTTACATGCGTAATCATTTAAGCCACTAACTTTTTTTTCCTAGTTGTTCAATAGCTTACTGATATACTACATGTATTGGTAGTAGCTAACCTTGCTTGCAAAAATATATATGCAACTAAGTTTTAGTGGCCTAAATTTAAGATCTACGAGTGTCTCTAATAGGTTTTTAATTAAAGCTACTAACATCAATTTTTTAGCTGCTCAATTACTGTTTTTATCATTTACTCAATTACCATATTTGTTGCCGTAATTTTTGCAGTTAATAATATTTTATTTCCATATTGAAAGATATGTGCCATTATTGTTATTATTATTATTGATTTTATTTAATTTCCTTAATTACCGTTCTTATCTCATTTAGTTAATTGCCATAATTTTTATCGTAATTTTTGCGGTTAATAAATATTTTATTTCCAAATTGAAAGATCTGTGCCATCATTATTATTATTTAGTTAATTGCCCTAATTAGCGTTCTTATCATTTAGTTAATTGCCATATTTTTTACCGTAATTTTTTAAGGTCAGGTAAATATTTTATTTCCAAGTTAGAAAGATCTGTGCCATTATTATTATGATTGCCATATATTTTTGGGCTAAAAATTCCAATTTAATGTGCCTGCGATTAATCTTAACAAAATTAAATATACTAAAGGGGAAAATTATTAATTAGCATCCCTGAACAAGGAGATTTTTATGAATAAAACATCAGATCTTTGATAAATTTCAAATACTAGATCTTTAATAAATAATTTTTTTCTAAGATATACAGTGGTTGCTTCCAAAAGTACACAAACAGAAACAGTAACATCATATGAAGCGAACGCTTCAAAACAAAAAAATAAATAATCGATACATTAAGTGGCACCAACGAACACCGACGTAAACCTTCTTGGGTTGGAGGCACTGCGATGGCTATCTTTGAAAAGCAGGAGGAATGACTGTCTAAGATATACAGATTCCATGACCCATCCTAGTTTTAGTGTTCAGAGTGATGAACAACATTACCCCATCAATAGATAAAATGAGCAACTAAGACTGTTGTGTCTTGATGATCTGATACATAAAATAATCATTATCATATCGCTTAACAGATTAGGTTTCTACAAAGTGTAATATCCTGCACCAAAAGATTTGTGAGCAATTAGCACACACAAAACATACTCAATAAAAAAATAACCAAACAAAATCAAGAGTCCTATGAAATTCAAAGAGCAAATAGCATTTATCTATAACAGAACTTCAGTTTCACTTAATCACTTAATACTAGATGATCACAGCTGAGTGACCAATGAAGAAACAAAAGCTAGACCAAATAAAAACTAAGCTTTTCAGCAACATCGGCAAGTTTCTAAAAACTATTCATTTATGATTCATCAACTGGACTTGACGGTGTTCAACCTTTAAAGTACGCATCTTGAATTATAGTGTACATCCTGAAATTGTGGTTCAGAATTGAACTTCGAGTGTATGATATCCTGAAAGTATAATATAGCTTACATCTTGTGCTTGTCATATTTATCTGGCATCTACTGAAATTGTAAAAGATGTGACTTAAGTGTATGATCTCCAATATCCAAACAACTGTATGATTTAGTGAATTTTAGTACCTTCTTCATGTAGTTTTCAACAAGCTATGATACTTCACTGGATTTTCAACTGTATAATTACTGGACTCTGGAATCAACCAAAGGTAATTCCCTTCCAAACAAGTCCGGTGACCAAAAAAAGGGAGAGTCGAATCTCTTGACTCCATGCCGCAACACCCAATAAGTGATTAGGAGGACAATAAGTAAATACAAATGCAGACAAATGAAGAAATAAATTTATAGCTCCTTGCAATATGTGTCTGATTTATCCAATTAGTCTTGGATCTAAAATTGTGCACAAAGCAACCATAATAGAGATCCCGAAAATGTATTGCAGTCAAAATGAGTGGATTTGAGGAAGAAAAAAAGATTTAAATGGCACCTGCAGGAAGCAATAACACGTTGATATTTAAATCTATATACATTGGTGTTGGGAAGAACGGCAAAGATTCCATAATCTGGGACCTTATATAAGTGCCTATCAATTCCCATGAACTACAATTCAAATTCCACGCAGATGATGATTGCGATATTATTACAGAGGCCATAGAAAATTACTCGATTAACACCAACTAAATTCTTTCTTTCCAACAAATTGTCAAACACTTCATGTGCACTTACCCATATTATATAAAACACAAAATTGAATCTTAAAATCAAACGAGTATACGTCGATAAATTCAAATCATCAGATAAAATCAATTATACAACAAACCCATCTCTTTACAAAATGAAACAACTCATTGAAATGAAAGTAGAAAAATAGAAATTATGAGAAAAAGATTAAATCTAAAAATAAAATAAAATAAAATAGGATAATGTATCTTCACCATACCTGATTCGATAGCATCAGCATCAATGAAATCGATACAATATATGAAATGTAATGATCTCCTCAAATTGATTGGTGAGCATGAAAAAATTGAGTAGCAGGAGCTCTAAATAGAATAAAACCATGGTAAGGTCAACCCACTAGCGCTTTCCTTTCTGTTGCCAACCTTTAAACATCATAGAACAAATCAGAAACTAAATCTAAGCATAATCCCGGGATTAAAAAAACATGGTAAATGAGAAAACCCTGACCTATCGTCTGTAGTCTTTGATTTATCTCTTTCGTGGAAAAATCTGAGGAAAAACACACTAAGTCGTTTGGAATCATCAAGGAATCAAACAAATCATGGAAATAACAAAAACCCACCGCCATTTAAACTTCTAACCATCCCTAAAATTATATATTAAGGAACTGAAAATTAAGAAAATTGATTTTCTCTACAAAAACATAATTTTGGTGTTGCTGGGATTATTGAGAGTGAGTTTTGTTCGTTTTTTTTTTTTTTGTTTGAAACGGTGCTTGTCATGGTGGTGGTGAAGGAGATGGTGAATCAGTGATGGCGGCGTGAACCAGAATAGATATTATGGTTTGGTGGTAATGGAGAGATGGAAAGCGAGACCAGGCGTAAAATGGAGTGTTAGGGTTTTGTTGAATATTTCGGCATATGCACGTTCATTTTGGGACAAGATAATTTTCGATGATTTTTGATGATTTGATAACTCTGTATTCGACACGTAGAAGTCAAGATAATTTTTGATTTTCTATCAAATAATCTGAACCGTTCATTTTGGGACCATGTTAACAGCCATGCACCGGCATAATAAACAAGATTGGGGCCTATGCCACTTAATTGGGGCCGATAGATTACTTCATCTACCTAATACACAATGATAAGGGGTGTCTAATATTTATGTAAACTACCAAAATTACCCTCAAAAAATATTATTATTACTAAATTACCCCCATCAATCCTTAATTAACATAACTTACAAAAATCATTTTTCATTTCTAACCTAAAAACTGATTCTTCATCTCCTCTACTCCCTTTTTTTTATTATTTTGAAACTAAAAATCGTCGATGATCGACGATTCAAAAACGATTAATTGTTTCTTTCTTTTATAACATGTCGAAACCAAGAACTAAGTATGCTACTACCAGGAATCATTCTAGTGCCGACAATCCCGGACTTGTTGAAGCGATTCGAAATAGAACGAAGGAAGTGCAAGAACAATCCGAAGCCTCTCGTATCGCACAAGAGGACGAAATGGGTCGAATCAGGTACTTTTCCTCAATCCTCTAAACTAGGTTTTAGTAATATGCATTAGGTTAGAAATCGATAATTTTGAAATCAAAAAATTTCTGTGTTCACAGAATCGGGTTACGTTAATGACGAAGTAACCCAATGCTTGTTAGAAACGGATTATGTTCTAAAACTTATAAACCGATTGTGCTACATGTGAAATGGAATCGGTGAACGTTAATGTATAAATAGCCCGATTGTTATAGCCAATATCCCTGGATCTTTATTTTGTTGGAATCGGATTACATATGTCTTCACAAAAACTCTTGGGGCACTGCCATCCTTGCACACTCGTTTAAGGAGTTGAGAAAGGCCTCTAGGGATAGAAGGAACCAACTCGGAGGGAATATGGCTTTTCTGCAGACGTGGATATATTTGCACTTCCCAATATTTGCTAAAAGGGCTTTTGAGAACAAGGAAATGGGACGAAGAGCATTAAGGAGACAAGTACAACTACAGAAGTAAGCCGAAGAAACAAAAAAAGAATTTTCTGAATTTGAGACGCCAGTTAGATGGTCCATCTCGAGCAGATGACGAGGCAATTCCGGGTTACATACCGTGGTACCTCAAAGTTTCGCATACTCGAGTGATACGAGTAGATGAGAGGCCCAAAATATAGGACAATGATACGGCTCTCGATTATTTGGTGCGTATTGTTACTCAATTATGATTTTGTTAATGGTTTTAGCATTATATATTGAATCTTTGTTATTTGAAATTGAAATAGAGAAGACGAGTCGGACACTTGAGAACCCAGGCAAAGCTACAAATCAGGGAAGGGAAAAATGTGAAGGCCAATGAAAAGCTAATTGATAAATTGAGTGATCTCGAAGATGTAGAAGCTGGTGCAAATTAAGTTTGGGGAGAAGGAATAGGATGATGATGAGGAGGAGGAGGAGGATGAGTCAAAGAAGAAGAGAAAGAGAGCCCCTACCAAAAATATGTCTGAAGGTGCATCGAGCAGCATCTAACCTAGTAAACGAGGACGCGGTGGACGTGGTCGTGGTGGGGATGTTCATGAATGAATGGTTATATTCATGTTTATGTATTTAACTATGGATAATTATGGAGTCAAAACTTATGTCTTGTCTTAAACTTATTGTCGAATTATGTTTGGCGATACTCCTAGTTTATTAATGACTTAATCTGGTTTCCAGTTTATGAATGAATTAGTGTGTGTGGAAAAAATGGAAGATTCCGGCATTCTTTCTGTCAGAATCGGTTGACATATAACTATATGTAAACCGATTCTGATAATTTCCCAGAGGTTCAGTTTCAGAATCGGTTTACATGTACCTTTATAAAATTCGATTGTCGTGAAGAAAACTCCTATAACTTTTGAAGCTAAGAATCGGTTTGTATGTACATAAATGTAATCCGATTGCTAAGAAGAAAAGTTATGTAACTTTTAGAATCTGTTTACATGCATGAATATGTAATCCGATTTTCATGAAGAAAAGTTCTGTAACTTTGAAAATCGGTTTACATGTTCATTAAAAAAGCCCGATTGTTGAGAGGCACAATTTATATGATTTTATAAGGACACAATCGGTTTATGTGGACATACCTAAAATCCGATTGTTTGATTTGAATTTGAAAAAAATAGCCGTTGAGTCCTTATCTATATAAGGACAACCTCTTTCAGCCACTCCCATATCAGACACTTAGCTTAGAAAATGGAATGGGAACCGTTTGAAGATTTGTGTCTCGTTAAATCCTTTGCTAATACTTTCCGTGAACGTCCGAATGAAATCTATTCAATGTTTTGGAAGAGAGTTAAAGAGTTCTTTTTACTGGCGTCACAATCCTAACAACCGCAAATGGAGAGACTTGGCATTTCGATTCCAACACATTAAAGGGGCAATGCGAGAGTACGTAATAGTTAAAAATATGGTGTACCACTATCATCCACGAGCTCCTCTCAGGGAAAAAGTGAGTAATTCGATCATTTTTGTACCTATGTCAACTACACTAGTTCACATACTAACATATAAGAGTTCTTTGAATTTCAGCTGGAACGTTTCAACGGGCTATGGAGAATTCGTAATGGGGAAAGAAAGTTCATTCACCATAAAGAATACACGACGTTGTACCGACATGCTCGGAGGTTCATTGACGAGCATTTGATGTGTCAAATTCTAGAATTCCCATATTGAATCCTATATGTATTGCGCTAATTTTCTAAACTATGTAATGAATATTTTGTTTCTGAAAGCAAGGCATAATCGGATTATATAAATATATATAAACACCGATTTTGGGAATCAGTTTATTTGGGTATTGTTCAAATTCCGATTCCGGGTTTACTTCGTCACTTGAAATACTCAACCCAGAATCGGTTTACAAATTAACTACTCCCTCTGTCCGTTTTTATCTGTCCTAATTTCTACTTTGGCATGTCCATTTTTATCTGTCCGCTCTGTTTATAGACATACTTTTCCTTAAACTATCAAATATACCCTTTATTTTTATAATCATAAATCATTTTTAATATCCAAATCTTAAATAATATCATCATATTTATGGAAAAAAACTTACTCAATATATTTGTATTAATTGTTATTCCTTTTTTTAAATAAAAACATTTATGAGTAGTTATAAAATTCCTAATAAACTTCTACTTATTTTAACACTAATAATTTAGTTTTGGTAATAATATAACATTAAATAGGCTAGTCATGATAATTTATAGGATTTCCTTAATATCTTGACTTAGTCAAAGCGGACTCTCAATTTAGGACGGAGGGAGTAACATAAACCGATTCAGGATCGAGTCTTTCGAAAGAAAATTAAATTTTTTGACAAATGTTGATTATGCATTAATGAAATTTAATTTCAGGATTAACTTGATTAAATATTAATAATCCGAATTAGCACTAATTTAACAAGGGTATATTAGGTATTAACATAAATAGTGGATAAGGGGTTTCTATGAAATATTTCTTAATGACCCTATTTTGTCATCTAACTATATGCCCCAATTAAGTGGCACAGGCCCCAATTTAGCCTGGTTAATTTTAATGAGGTAATTTAAGTAGTTTTGGGCTTCCCTTCTTGCAAAAAAAAAAAAAAAAAAAAAAAAGCCCATCGTACGGACCAAAACAAATAATTATGATCCATATGATATGTATCCAGCCAATAAAAAACCAGAGTCCTTAATCGAACGATTATGTATGCGAAACACAGAAAGCATACGGATTAATACCTTATCTTACGGTGGAACAGAATTGCCGCCAAAACAGTTAGGGTCAAGAATATTGGAGGGAAATTTCGCGCCCTAGTTTATGTGTGGCGCCCAAATTTTTTTTTTAGTTAGAAATCTAAAATTCATGTTTCGCAAAACTTATAACCTGAGACTCTAGCCTACTCTGTCGTTTGGAAACCTTTCACGGCTTCTATCTTGCATCTCCGTCTCAGTCTTAATTCTCCTGTAAAACTCTCATCCTCACCTCTTTCTCCATTAGAAACTAAGTTGAAAAATATCTTTTAAGTGTTTGATAAACACTGAACTAAACCCATATTTGAAATCAATGATAAAGGTAGCGGTAATGAATCTCAAACCTATTGATGTTTTCTTTTTGTGTTTATTGAAACGATTTAATTTTGGTACTTGGGTTTAGGTTTCAAATCTCTCTTAAGATTAGAGATTTTAGAGTTAGGTTTTTTTGTTCTTTCGATCTCTATTTTCTATAATTTCAGCTATGATGATGATTATGAGTTGAAAAACTCATTCAATCTGAGCTGAATTTTTTGGTTAACATTTTTATTTGTTAGATGGTTCTCACCTCAGATTTTTGATTTCTCACTTTTTAATTTCTATCAGGTTTGTAAAGTGGATTTTTGATATGTTTGACTTATCGCTTTTAAATATGGAAAATTAAAGGTTTTTGAACTTGAAATCGGGCAAATCTCAAGGATTCGCTGTAATGGGTTCTCTTTGACTTGGTAGTTTGGATTTGGGGCTTTCTTAGTGAATTTGTGTGTTTTTTTGTTGTTGTTCTTGGTTGAAACTCAGGAGCTTGAGGTTTCCTTCTGGCAATTGTATTTTTATTTTGCTGTAATTGGGGTAGAGAGTTTCGAATTGGGTGTCGGTGTTGTAAGGGAAATCTAATTTTTTGATGTAGGTTATGTAAATATAGGTAAAACTTGTCTGTAAGCTTTACCATTGGTTGATCATTATTTATGTCTAATACCCTCGAACGAATATTGGTATTGTCTAGCTTTATTATTTTCCGAGTTGGGAGATGCTCACTCTTTTTGCTGTATATATATTGTTGGGATGTTATGCAAAGTCCTTTATGAAAGGTCTAACTTTCGTTGTATGCAGGACTGCTTGTAAAATTCATTTTGCTATTTAGTTTTTTATTTATTGCAGACTTCCTTATATATACCTTTGATATCTACTTATCAGATGTGAAGTCATGGCTTTCTCCCTTTTATCTTTTATTATGTTTTCAACTGAGATAGGAGAAATTGCAGGTTCTGTTTGATGCTTGTTTTATACCTAAGGCATTAATTTCATTGGTTGAGTTGGATTTAATAACAATCATACATATATTTTTCTCTACTGCATTATGAATCTTCCTAAATATGTCAATCTTTGGATTTATACTCTATATATTATGAGTTCTCCACTGTTACGAAAGCAATATGTATGTCCATCAAATGTTTAAATGTGCTGGTGACGTCTTGGTTTTTGGCAAGTACTTGAAACTCTTTATTTTAACTTTTACACTAGCCGGTGGGATTGAGTCTTATTAGCTTGTGTTATCTTTGGCTCATTTTCAACTGTATAACTAAAACTGTGTGAATTTCAGTTGTTATTGGACTAAATGGTTTCCTTAACATTTCACTATATGTTTCGGGACCTTGTTCACTTAAATACGGTGTTGCGACTCATCCTTATCAATTGTTGGTTTATAAAAAAATTAAAGATCTTTTTCCTTTTATTATTGGCTTGTCGAAGCTACGACAAGTAATTGTCATTTCTTGTTTCTGTCTTTGTTGTTGATCTTTTATTATTGGCTTGTCGGAGCTACGACAGGTAATTTTCATTTCTTGTTTCTGTCTTAATTTGTTGTTGGTCTTTGTCACTCATTATTACTTGATTTAAGGAAAATCAATGTATATTTTTCTATTTGGATTTCGAGTGAAGTACCGGGGTACAACCTTGCTAATCGGGTTGAAAATCAACCCATTAAAATGGAAATTTTCTAGTCCCCCACATAATAGCCGTTGAAATTTCTAGGCAGGTGAGGATGTCATGGCTATAGCCTGTCCAAGGATATTTGGTCTGATACAAGAATTTCTCGCACTATTGCTTTGCAGTTGCAATGTTGCTCTTTGTTAATAATTTTACTGGAATTTTTATTTCTTTTCATGTATAAGCTCCTTGTTTGATTGAGTACTACTTTTGAGTGCTTTTGTATCCTTTGGTTACAATTGGTTCACATATTCAATATTGTTTCAGGAATATTTCAACAGTATCTGGTTTATGAAAGTTCAGAAAGTACGGTTGCAGGTAATCGTTGTATTCCTTGTTTTTATTTTTACATGTATATATGCAAATGTTGTTTTGTTCTTATAAAAAGTGTCACAAACTAAGATAAGCAGTGCATACCAGATAGATTAGAAGACAAATAATAGCACACAAACATTTTGGTACTTCACATCAAGCTAAAGTATGCTTAGCTCAACTAAAAACATCTGGGAACTTTGATAGATAAGCACATCATTGTGCAATGGGGTAAACAGTATGTCCTTGCATTTTTACTAGCAAAATAGGTTGTCATTATTTTGTTAGTTTGAATACAAAGATTAAGTAGTTCTTGTTTTTTGTTGTGCATAATCAGTTTGCTAAGTCAGGGACGCAGGGAAGGGGTGCAAGTGGGTTCACTTGCACCCACTAGATTTTGAATCTCAGTGATAATAAGGTTGGGTTTGTTTGAATTACAGCGGTCTTGTTGGTGCAAGTTTTTATTGGCAAACTTAAAATTTATGATGTTTACGCGACAATATCTTTCTATCGACTAAAACTACAGAAAATAATGACCTTGTTTGCTGATGATATTGATCACAAATCACTTGAATTTGAAGCCTAACTATGGATCAAAAAAAGAAAAGAAAAAGGAACTATCTTTTTCTGACCACATAGCATAGTCCTAGCTCTGTCCTTGTGCTCAGTAATTTAAGTGGCTTAACAAAGCATGATTTTTTTTCACAGGTTGGCGAGATGAGGTACAGAGAGTTGGACTTGAGGGCCCTAATCATAAATTTCATTGACAAGGGTAAAGAGTTAACCAACGCAGAAAGTAAATTAGGTGATACAGGTTCCAATTGTAACCAAAGCTTGTATGCGGCACACCATTGCTTCCTGCATTAAATTCCCAGTTAACAAAATCTCAAAAGACGAATTTGATAAGCTACTTAAGATACAAGACACTGTATGCAAGGATCACAGGACCAAATGGCATTGTTAAAGCTACAAATTGTGCAATCTGTCGCCCGCGTGTTTCACTTAAAATGCTAATCGTCTAATTTCCAGCTTCAAATTCTATGCACCGGCATTAATTGGAAAGTTATGAAATAGCCACCAGCTTCTTCTTGTTTTGACTCTGAGGAGGCTATATATCATTTCGTCTGAGTACAAGCATTTGTCGTCTACATTAATTGATATATGGTCTAACTATCTTATTTTCAAATTCATTTGCCAAGAGCCCAAACCATACTACCATAGTGAATTTTGAATGCTAGTAAATTGTTTTCTAAGTTTTAAAGTAAACAAAATTCCAATAGAAAAATACATGTTATGACTGTTGGTAGGAGGCCATAGCATTTAACAATGTATGACACTACCAATTGGCTGAGTAACTGTTAAGAAATTGAATTTGCACTGAGCGACAAGGCTTCACTACACCAATAGCTTAGTCACTCTTTCATTAAATTTATTTAAGTTAAGCTACTAAGATGCTTAAGTTGGTTCCCAAAAGTAGCTAAAAGTATATGCTACTGTAGTTGGATGGTTAGTTCCCAAAGATTTAAGCAACTAGTTTTTTTGGTAGTAGCGTAACTTTAGTAGCCGAAGAGAGAATTAGGTAACTAATATGTTACTGTTGATTTTTCTAAGTGGTTGAATGTCTCAAGCTACTAGTGAATTTGTGAAGTTGGCGCATCCTTATTGCTAATGGGTTATAGAAACCGTAGTTGCTTACTGTTTAGTGGCTTAAGCAAATAAACACCCCCAGTTTCTTTTCCTAGTGGCTTATACAGTTATGGCAACTAAACTGTTCCTGCTGTTGAAAATTTTTAGTAGCCTTTGGTCAGTTTTTTTGTAGTGCTGGACTGCTTCTGGATACAAACGCCTGCCTGACACAACGTGGTTGAGGGCCGTAAATATGTCTTGACGCTGTCCTTTGGAGAAGTACAAAATTTCACACAAGTGCTCCATCATAGATTATACAGTCTTGCGAACAGAATCCCCAGAAATCATGCAGTTCTTGATAGGGAGAGGGTCTCTACGAACACCTTCGTTTCCAAGCTGGAGTTCTCCTGTCTCTATCTTTTCCCCGAATATTTGTTTCAACCTGTTACAATCTTTGGTTGGATGATGAACGAATCTGTGGTAGCAACAAAGATTTGGGATCTGCCATGTCTTTCTCGGTTGGAGGACGCCCGATAGGAGGCGGTTGATTCGCATCGTCTTGGATCCATGATTCCAAGAGTTCTATCACTTCATTCATGGGGAAAGGAAAACCTGTATCTTCGGTGTCTTGTGCAGGAGCTTTGTCCGCTCCTTTTCGAGACGAAGTCTTGTGTTCCGGGGATGTCCGCTTGGTTTGTTGTTCCGTTACTGGAGCTTTCCTTTTTTCTCTTCCGCCCACTACACTCACAGAAGGACCAGTGTTGTATTGCTTGTTCGTTAGGCGCCTACTCCCTCGACTTTCACGTGAATCTTCACTTCGAACAACTCTGGTTCTTTCTAGCAATGCTTTGTGCGCTTGTTCTTTAACGTTTGGCGCCTTCATGGAGTTCAAAGAACGTCTCAAAGCCCAGATTCTCTAACAGAGCGCGGTATATGGGTATCATCCCGTTGATGTACAACTCCACCAATTGTCGTTCGGTGACATTAGGGTCGTGACAATCCAGCCGCTTGGTTACGAACCTTTGACGAAGTCGTTAGGATGCTCGTTGTTCCGCTGGAGAATTCTTCCTAGATCTGAAAAGGTGATTTGTTTAGACACGAAGAAATACTTTCTGTAGAAAGCACTGACCATCTCGCTCCAATTGGATATGCTGTTAGGCGCGATGTTGTTGTACCAGGTGTACGCCCTCCCCGTAAGTGATTTCGAGAATTCTTTCAGCGCAGAACATGATTGTATTCATGTTCCCCCAAGGATTCCAAAATCGAGAGACGTGTTCACGAGCATTACCAAGATCCGTCGTAGAGGGAGAACTGGGAGAGGTGTAACCTCTTGGAAGAGGAATTCGTTGTACATCTTGAGGGTACGGTGGCTGATGTTGGTGTACATCCGTTCGGTCCCCTTTTCCTCGATTTTGGAGAAGTCGTTCCAGATCCTCACATGTAATGAATTTGGAAGGCTAGTCCCTCTCCCTTTGGCGCTCAGGAGCAACACGAGTTTCTTCATTTATGTGGGTCCGAGTGGAAACGCCTGCTCCGGGTGTATTGAATGCATCTCTTGCCGACTCCAAGGGTTGCCGTGAATTTTGCGGCAATCGTTCGGTCAAAGTCTTAAGGAAAGTGAGTACCTCTTTACGAGTTGCGGCCATATCCGTTTGAGTCTTAGAAAGAACTTCCCCTGTTGTCCATCAAGTCTCGCAATGGTAATAGACGGTGTCCCTCCTCTTGTGCCTCCGGCTCCTCGTCCTGATGAAGGAGTGAAAGTTGTTGCTCTGGTAACTACCGGAGGTGTTGCACTTGAAGAGATGCCGGGTTTTGCGGCTGCTCTGGCTCTGGTGATGGGAGGCGTTACACCTACTGGAATGTCTCCTGCTCCGCTAGCGTAGGTGATAGAAGTGACAGCTCCACGAGATGTATTGACCACGGTAGCTCCACTGACAGGTACATCGACACCGGGGTGTTATCCATACTAGCTCCATCGGGATTGATTCTTTGATCCGCACCTAAGTTCTACCATCTTGAAATGAATTGTTGATTGAATTGGTTCTAAGATCTATCCTTTTTGAAATTGATGAAATTGAATCGGATTTCAAGAAATTGACTTTACAACCGAAAGATTAACCTCCCGCCGTGGTCGCCAATTGTTTATGGGTGAAAACTATTCTGCCCGGATTTGGTAATTTGGGGTGTGTGGATGAGGAATGAATCTAAACCTAAACAAATGCACTTTGCGTGGTGAGTGCTTGTAGATTCGGAAATCAATCTGCAAGTCCGGCCTAAACCAAGAAATGGTCGTTCCGACTTGTTTCGGTCACAAAGTGAAGGAGATGGGGTTGATCTTAGGGAGGGAAGCGAAGAAGGTGTTGAGATTGTGAAGGTGTTGGCTTGCTTATGACTTGTAACAAAAAGCTGAACCGGCTTACAGGATGCAAGCTATCAGTTCCGGTGTTTTTGTTTCTGTTTCTTGTCTGGACTTGCTCTTGTTTTCTCCTGTGTTGGAAAATAAGGAGGAGAACCTATTTATACAAGTCATTGTGCCTTATTCACGTCTCTCGTGGGAAGTGGAGGAAGTGGAGTGATGGAGTAGTGGAGGTGTGTGTTGGTGTTACACGACCAGTCTTGCCCACTTCTCCTGTCATCTCTAACCGTCCATGACTTCCTGACACGTTCTTGTGATGGCGCGTTGCACGCTGCACGCTGTAAACCGCCAGACCAATACCCCAAGATGTATCCCCGAGTTTGTGACATGATTGATGTTCGGAATGTGTGGATCGTGGATCCACGAAAGGTAGCATGTAATGTCAATTTTATAACTGCGTTATTCGGAAGTTGATACTTGTGAAGTATCATGTGTATTTTATGCATGTACTGCATCCTGGTGTGGTAGAGTGATGGGTGGTGATTACCATGACGCCTCACCGACCAGGGTTGTATAACCAAGCTGGTGAAGTTGGACGGACGAGATGATCTTTGAGACACTCATCTGCGACCGTTGATGGAATTAGGGTTTTTGAAGAGGCGCGCAGGCATCACTCTTCAGCTTGGTCGAAACCAAGCATGGGAAGGGTTTTGGATAGGACCGACCGGGCATGCGTGTAAACAACATGCCGGTGTACACGTCCGTACCTCTCTGTCTCATAAAGGCGCGATCTAGGCCACTCGATTTGACCGGAAAAGAGGAGTGGTTGGGATCGGTTTGCGGCAGAAATCCATTGCCGCAAAGGAATTGGAATCCGCGTGACATGCCTAGTTTGGACGCTGCGTTCCAAGATGACCAATCTTGGTTGGTCTTGGTCGATCAGTCTGGCGTGTAGGTGGTAAGCTGGTGTTCACGCCTATACCTGTATATCCCATGAAAACGTGATCTGAGCCATCCAAATCGTCCGGCGAAGTTGAGCGGTTGAGATCGGGCCATGTTCTGGGAGGTGCGACCATGCTAGTTTGGGCGCGCGTCTTGGAATGACCAGGCGTGATATGCCTTGGCCGATTGGGTGAGGGGATAGATGGGTCCACGGTGGTCATGCTGGTATGACCGGACCTGCTTAATCTAATCTTGGACCCTCCATTCGTACCGGAGAAGATGGACGCTTGTGATGCTCAAAACCCTAATTTTGGGTTTCAAGGCCGTGCGTCAATGCTTCATTCGGCGTACGAATTGGGATAACCAACCATGGTTGGTCCTGACCGATTGGTCAGTATGTAGGCGGGCCCATGGTGATTATGTTGACATGCTCTAGGCCCTTTGAATCTTCATCTACACCCTCCATCTATACCGCGAAGATGGATGGTTGAGACTTTTTTTGCGACACATGTAATATGCCGTAAACCCTAATTTTAGGGTTTTCCGCCCATACTGCTATGGTTTGGACGTTTTGGCAAGCTATGCCAATTCTGGGGAGGCCGACCATGCGGGGTCCACGTCGGTTCGGCAATGGATATTCCATACCTGCTTGGGGGTGATGGAATTGATCTGGGTCATCCAATCATGCTTGTGGAGTTGGATGATCAGTGATCATATCCGGACCGATACTGGTCACCCGGATGCTCAATCGCTAGTATAACACACCGAGAGGGGCTCAATCGGGCTAGTATAACACACCGAGAGTCACTGCAACGGGTATTTCGTACATGGTTTCATTATAATGCTTGAGGTTCGTGTTGCTCTGTAAGAGCAATACTCGATCGTCATGCCGCACCGATAATGAGTACAGAAATACAACGCCGATTGCGCATTAATTAATAATGCTAGAAATTCACAGGGTATATGGGATTGTTGCTACATGCTCCAACCTGGATGAATTTCGTGTATTCACAGAATGGGATTGTTGCCACATGCTCCATTCTTGGTGAATTAAGTGAGGGAGTATCCAACACTTATTAATGGCTTTATCTTTTACAATATGTCAGCACATAATTTTATGGTTTTTTACAACTTTAACCTTAAATGAAAATCCACCATCAACAGCAGGCACCTAAATTAGAGCTGAAACCTCTACCTGATCACTTAAAGTATGCTTACTTGGGTGATGGGGAAGAGCTTCCAGTCATTATTGCAAAGAATCTCACAACAATACAGGAAGAACGCCTCATTAGGGTTCTGAAAGAGCACAAAACGGCTATTGGTTGGACAATTGTTGACATCAAAGGCATTAGTCCAGCCATGTGCATGCATAGAATCCTTATGGAAGATAATATCAAGCCGAGACGTGATGCTCGGCGTAGGCTTAACCCCCCCAATGATGGAGGTCGTGAAGAAAGAGATCCTCAAATTACTAAGTGTGGGGGTGATTTACCCAATTTCGACAAAGAAATGGGTTAGTCCTGGTGCAAGTGGTGCCTAAGAAATCAGGTGTGTCATTGTTGTTAGAAATCAAGATAATGAACTCGTTCCTACAAGAGTTCAAACAGGATGGCGAGTGTGCATAGACCACAGAAAGCTCAATTCGGCTACCCGCAAGGATCACTTTCCTTTGCCTTTCATTGATCAGATGTTAGAGAGGTTAGTGGGACATTCTCATTATTGCTTTTTGGATGGTTATTCGGGCTACAATCAAATTTTTATTGCACCGGAGGATCAAGAGAAGACTACTTTCACTTGTCCTTTCGGTACATTCTCATATAGAAGAATACCATTTGGTCTTTGCAATGCGCTTTGCCACTTTTCGTAGATGTATGGTTAGTATATTTTCTGATTACGTGGAAAACATCATTGAGGTATTTATGGACGACTTCAGTGTTTACGGTGATTCATTTGATATTTGTTTAAATAATCTTGAACTTGTGCTTAAAAGATGCATAGACACTAATCTTGTTTTAAATTGGGAGAAATGCCACTTTATGGTAGACCATGGAATTGTACTTGGGCACATCGTGTCCTCTCAAGGGATCAAAGTAGACAAGGCAAAGATAGACTTGATTAGGAACTTACAATACCCCACTTCGGTGAGGGGAATTCGCTCGTTTCTTGGTCATGCAGGTTTTTATAGGAGGTTTATCAAAGATTTCTCCAAAATCTCAATGCCAACGTGCAAATTGTTGCAAAAGGAGGTTGCCTTTAACTTCGACCAGGAGTGCAAGGATGCCTTTAATAAATTGAAGGAATTGTTGACTACTACACCAATTATTAAGTTACCTGACTGGAGTTTGCCATTCGAGTTAATGTGTGATGCAAGTGATTATGCAGTCGGAGCTGTTTTGGGTCAAAAAGTAGACAAGAGGTCACATGTGATTTATTATGCATCAAGGACCCTAAATGATGCTCAAATCAACTATTCCACTACTGAGAAAGAGTTGTTGGCTATAGTATTTGCATTAGAAAAATTTAGAGCTTATTTGGTGGGTAACAATGTGATTGTATATTCGATCATGCAAAGACTACGGTATCTATTGAAAAAGAAGGAGGCTAAGCCAAGACTCATACGTTGGATTCTTTTGCTGCAAGAATTCAATATGGAAATGAGAGATAAGAAAGGTGTTGAGAATATAGTTGCCGATCATCTTAGTAGACTAGTTGTTTCCGAAGAAGAACTCCCCTTACAAGATCGTTTTCCAGACGAATAACTTTTCTCAATTGAAGATTCAACACCTTGGTACGCTGATATCGTGAACTATTTGGTTACAAGGCAAGTACCTAGTACAATGTCTACTTTTCAAAAGCTAAATCTTAAGAAAATAGCCAAGCAAAGATGTGTGGGATGAACCCTACTTGTGGAAATATGGTGCTGATCAAATTATCCGCAGGTGCGTACCAAACTATGAATTTCAGTCAATTCTATCTTTTTGTCATTCTTATGCTTGTGGTGGTCACTTTGGTGCAAAACGTACCGCTCTCAAAGTCCTTGAGAGTGGCTTATATTGGCCTACCCTATTTGAGGATGCATATGCTTTTTGCAAATCTTGTGATAGATGTCAACGAACGGGCAATCTAGGTGCTTTCGAAATCAAATGCCACTCAATCCTATTCTCACCGTCGAGATTTTTGATGTGTGGGGCATTGATTTTATGGGTCCTTTGTTAATTCGAATGGAAAATTTTATATACTTCTTGCTGTGGATTATGTTTCTAAATGGGTGGAAGCTAAACCCACCCCTACTAATGATTCTCAAGTTGTTTGTGAGTTTGTGAAGGAATATATTTTCTCTAGACATGGTACACCAAGAGTGGTTATCAGTGATGGAGGCTCGCATTTTAAGAAATCCTTCCATGCTCTCCTCAAGAAGTACAACATTACACACAAGATTGGTACTCCGTATCACCCACAAACTAGTGGGCAAGCTGAAATTTCAAATCGTGAGATTAAGTCCATCCTTGAGAAAACCGTTAATGCTACACAAAAGGATTGGAGTTATAGACTCAACGATGCACTTTGGGCGTATAGAACAGCATATAAGACACCGATTGGTATGTCTCCATATCGGTTGGTTTATGGCAAATCTTGTCATCTCCCGGTTGAACTTGAGCATAAGGCTTTATGGGCGGTAAAGATGTGCAACATGGAGTATGATAAAGTGGGGAAACATAGGCAACTACAAATCAATGAGCTAGAGGAGATACGTAATGATGCTTACGAGAGTTCTCGTATATATAAGGAAAAGACTAAGCTTTTCCATGAAAAGATGATTTCTCGAAAGAATTTTGTTGTGGGACAGAAAGTTCTTTTATTTCATTCTCGTCTTAAGTTATTTCTTGGTAAGCTAAGGTCCAGATGGATTGGACCATATGTTGTTACTAATGTTTATTCTCATGGTGCAGTTGATATCACTAGTCTTAGAGATGGGACTACTTCTAAGGTCAACGGCCATAGATTGAAGCCATACTATGAAAACATCGCTTATGTGAATGTGGACGAGATAGAGCTTCGCGATTTGCTCCTCCGGAGGAGTAGCATAAGGAGAATGCCAAGTCGGGCCGACGACTTTAAACCAAGCGCTAAATGGGAGGCAAACCATAGGTTTTGTATCTTAAAACCTTATATTTTTGTTTTTTATTGTTTTCATATCATATTTTCATCCCCATGTTTAATTTCATTGAGTCCGTAATCTATTTTAGAAGAAAATTATGACGAATACCTTTTCGTCAGAAAAATTCAGACTGCGCGTAGTTCAGTCCAGAGACCATAACTGTAAGACTGTTTATCGAAACACTATGCCCTTTTGACACTTTGTATAAAACACGTAGATGAACAAATTTTGTGAAATGGAGTTTTTCCAAAGTCCTTACCAATTTGCACAGTTTTTGCGTTTTATCTGCTGTTACGTCAGAATTCAGAACTTTTCGATTTTACACATTGAGGACAATGTGAAGTTTAAGTGTGGGGGAGTATTTTGCATATAGATTTTTCAATTTCTTTGTATATATTTGAATAAAACCTCCAACTTGTAGAGATTTTAGAGTTACTAGCATACTTCTAGGTATGTTTACATAGAGATTCTGACCGAGATAACTGAACTTGGAAGTGTTAGGGAACTACATTCGGATTTCTTACGAATTGGATGTTAAATAATGGATTTAATCATGCCGGTGATGCAAATTAGGAGCAGGGAGAAATGCATTATTAGAGTTGCTGATCAATCATTAGTGGAGACTACCCATTTTCATATCAACCAAGGCACCAGACCAAATTTTCTTTGTAGCTGACAAAAGAGCTTTCTTTTGAGTGTGTCACCGTACGTTAATTCCGGGTAGAATGGTGAGCTATCCAACCTCCCACCAATAGAAGCACTATTTTTGATCTCTTGAGTGCTAATTTTGTCAATCATAAGGGTGACGTCTATAGACGAAAACCACCTCCTTGTAGTTTGATTTGCAGTTAGCACCATTCTCTCTCTCGACAACAACAGATCCATAGAAACACCATCATCATCAACAAGTGGAGCGACATCAAAATTTACAAGGAAAGTTGAAGACGTTTGAGGTTTACAAGGAAGAGAGAGAGCAAAATTTCATATTCAAGTAAAGCAACATATACATGAGCAGATTTTTATATACATGTTGAAGACTTACACATAAAGAGTGGAATTCTATATCTAAGTATGAAGACTTATTACAAGAGCGAAGAAAATCAAAAGATGAGAGTTATTGAAGTTTATGATACGAAGGCATTACAAGTTGTGAAGATCAAAGTGGCAACGTACTTCTTTCATGGCCATGTTAATTTTATTTCATATTTATTGTTTTAGTTGCAGTCTCTCTTCAAAAAAAAAAAAAAAAAAAAAAAAAAAACGAAAAAGAAAAACGAAAAAGCTGTTGCATCAACCTTGCCATCAGCACGCTAAAAGGGACAGCAAGAAGAAGCCGGAAGTTGCTAACTTGAGTGCATGTCGTAAGAAGATTGGGTATGGTCATTATGCAGCTGCGATTCGGGTTTTGTCGTCGAATGGTGTTGCCCCCCGCGATGATAACACCTTGGCTGAACTTGAGTCCAAACATCCAGCTGCCCCTCCACCTTCCATTCCGAATACAGACTTTTGCAGCGACCCCGTAAATGTTGATTCAAGAGCGGTCTTGGGTGCTATCAAGAGTTTCCCAAAAGGGACTTCGTGTGGTCGTGATGGCTTGCGTGCACAACACCTAGTTGATGCTTTGAGTGGTGCGGCGGCGGCAGTTGCGGATGAGTTGATGGCCTCCATTACAGGAGTAGTCAACCTTTGGTTGGCAGGTAAGTGCCCTAGTTCTCTAGGTGAATATATTGCCAGTGCACCTCTTACGCCACTACTCAAGCCAGGGGGAGGACTTAGGCCTATTGCTGTTGGAACCATTTGGCGTCGTTTGGTCTCCAAGGTGGCTGCCTTTTCTGTCGGGAAGACCATGTCTTCTTATTTAGGCGATTACCAATTTGGTGTTGGTATGCCAGTTGGAGGAGAGAGCATTCTTCATGCGGTAAATGGTTTGTTGGAGTTGAAGGGTCATTCAGATAAGATGTCAATGTTACTTATTGACTTCTCGAATGCATTCAACATGGTGTGCAGATCTCATCTCATTAAAGAGGTTCGGCTTCATTGTCCAGGTATTTCTCGTTGGGTTGAGTTGTGTTATGCTAGGCCTACTAGACTTTACTATGATCAACACATTTTATCCTCTGCCCTTGGTGTTCAACAAGGTGATCCGCTCGGTCCCCTTTTGTTTGCTCTGACACTTCACCCCCTCGTGAAGTCCATTGCCTCTCACTGCAAACTTGATCTGCATGCCTGGTACTTGAATGATGGTACTATCATTGGAGACACGCTTGAGGTTGCTAAGGCTCTGAGCATAATAGAATCTGAAGGTCCGTGCAGGGGTTTACATCTTAATATTAAGAAAACTGAAGTCTTTTGGCCCTCAGTTGATCCACGCAGCATTGCTGAAGGTGTTTTCCCCAAGGATATTGGTCGGCCCAGTAACGGTGTTAAACTTCTTGGTGGACCTGTGAGTTTGGACTTGGATTACATGAGTGACATTGTTGTGAGTAGGGTGAACAAGACTATTCGTCTAATGTCTGCTATCAAAAAACTTCAGGACCCACAGAGTGAGATGTTGTTACTTCGTAACTGTGTTGGTGTGTCCAGACTATACTTTGCGATGCGTACCACCAATCCTGCAGCTTTACAAAAGGCCACTGATCTTTATGACGACCATTTTCTTCAATATTTGAGACTTTTAATCACGGGAGATGGAGCTGGTTTTGGGCCTTTGCAACAGAGATTGGCTACCCTGCCTATCAAAGATGGTGGTCTTGGTATATATACTATGTCTGACACTCGCAGCTATTGTTATCTTTCCTCCCAGAGTCAGACCACTCCGACTCGGAAGGTGATTCTTGGCGACTTATTTCCACCGGAGGATGGTCTTGCTTACTGACGGCTCTTCGAACTTTATTCGGGTATGTGGTTTGCCTTCAACTTATCACAGATAATACTCGCCCCCTTCTATGCACTCCCTGGCAGTCACTTATTTTGATGCAGTCAAGAAGCAAATCCCTGTCCAATTTTCATTATCTGCAAGAGACTCTATTCTGTGGCAATGCAACCGGGTCAAACATGCACAAGACTACCTCCTAGTTGTTCCAATCAGTGGGTTGGATCAATGTCTTTGGCCCAGATGAGTTCGAGCTATAGTTTGTTATCGCCTCGATATTCCCTTGTTTGTTGAAGATGGTTTGTGCTCCTGTTGTAGTAAACCTATGGATATTTTCGGGGATCATGCACTTCACTGTGCTAATGATGTTGGACTTAAGTTCCGACATGACTTGGTTCGTGATGTAATTGCTGATATTTGCTACAAGGCTGGTGTACCTGCACGCAAAGAAGTCGCTCTGGGTTTTCTCTGTCTCGATGATATCAAGGACTTACATCCGGCGGACATCCTTGTTCTCAATTGGGAAAATGGTCAAGATGTGTGTATGGATGTCACAGGAGTTTCTCCCTTTACTGGCGAAGGAGTTCGGGCTTTTATCCCAGGCCAGGCTATTTCAAAGGCAATTTCGCGTAAACGTAATAAATAGTTGGACGAATGTGTCTCGCACGGTTATGGTTTGGGTGTTTTAGCTTTCACTACTTTAGGTGAGCTTAGTGAGGATACTATTTGTTTTTCAAGCGTTTAAAGAACTGTTTAGTTAGTAAGGATGCTGGTAGTGGTTCAGGTAGTTTTATTTTCCATAGATTGGGTGTGGCTATTCAAAAAGGTGTTGGTGCCCAGCTTGTAGCTCGGCTGCCAACTAAAAGTGTAAAACCTTAATCATTTGATAATAAAGTAACAAAAAGAAAAAGAAAAGAAAAAAAATATATATATATATATACAAAGAGATTTGCATTTAGGTTGTTATTTGTTCAATAAGGCCGTGTGGAAGAAAAATATATAAAGAAGTTTCAAGCAACAAGGAAATTGAGGAAAAGAGTATAAATTGTCGAAGTTCTACAAGCTCAAGAGTTTATCATCAACAGTTGAAGACCGAAGACCAAGAAGATGAAGAAGACGAGCCGAAGGAAGACGTTTCTATTGGATGTTGTGAGAGTGGTGCTTTCATCATTGCAATCGGATATGAAGGTGGTAAGTACTCTCATCCTTGCTATAATGGTTGATTTCCTTTCGTAGAGATCATAAAAAAATATCTTTATTTTCCACGATTTTGTGGAGTCTCCAGAAATACTTCGGAAGGTTTCCTTCCCACCATTCAACGTGTGTAGGATTCTCTCTTCATTCCTACCTGCACACATGTGAGACCCATAAAAAACCATCTTATTGAGTGCAATTATCATAAAATCCTTTTAAGTGAGGCAGAAGTCTAGGCGAAATGCTTATTGATCGCTCTCAAACACGCATTCTCTCATTATGGTATGGTTATTTCTCACTCAAGATTTAAAAATGAATATGTTCTTTGGTATTTCTAACTTCTTATTACTAGCATGCAGAAAATCTATGTCCTCATAGCTCTTTGGATGCTTGGGAAGCTGGAACGCTTTGAAGTTGGAGTAGGTTTTGTGGGTATACCTCTCGTAAGCCCTCACGAGACTATAACTCGTCCACTAGGGACACCTAGGGGTTTAAAGGCCTGTTATTCATGCTAGAGTAACCGTATCCTCGGCGATATGGAGTTGTTGTATTTTAGATAGTTTGCTCGAGGACTAGCAAAAGCCAAGTGTGGGGGAATTTGTTAAGTGCATATTTTGCATATATTTATTGTCGAATCCATGCTAGTAATTGCTTAGTTTCTTGCAAATTATTGTATATTACTCTTGTTTTCTCTTATTTATGTTTTTCTAGGTGAATCATCCAAAAGAAGCGAATTGGCACATATTTGTGAAATAAAAGAAGTTAGCCGCAAGCGGAGAAGGGCCAAATATCAAGTGGAACTCATTCGAATCCAAAAGTTCTTGATATCATCTCGAAGGGGACGAAAAGACGAAGCCAACGGCGAAAGAATGGAGCCAATCCGATGTCGTACGAAGAAGTTACGGACGATTGAAGCAAAGCAAAGCTGCGAAATTGTTTACGCACAGAATTTATAAGGGCACCCGTCCTTATTACTCGTAACTGCCGTCATCATATTCTTCCTTATCATCCAGGAGACTACTTGAGGAACTTGAATCGTAATCGCCATTGGCAATCGATGGAGATTAATGGAGGATGGCAGCGAGAAGATTGTTTAAGTCTGATCGAAGTTTTCAAGCTCGAATTAGCACAAGAAGGAGTTTAGCGTGGAATGAATGATGGAGTTTCGCCGTTGACGGAAGGTTGCTGCTAGTATGAAAAGGGCTTGGTCATGTGGATCGAGAAGAACTCGAGCAAGAGTCTGTGCTCGTTGCAGTGTATGATGGCTGAGGATCACTCGAATAACGAAGCTGTAGATGGCAGCGATGGAGATAATGAAGTTAGAAGACAAAGTTGCTATTCATGGTTCTTACCGGTGACTGATGGGAGAAGGTTCGCATCTTGGCGGCAGCGAGAGTTTTGGTCGCTGCCATTAATGGTAATGATGCTCGGGTACTACTGAGGCAATGATGATCGACGGAGAAAGTTGGTTACTGCTGTTGGTGAATGATGCAACGATAGAGTTTGAGAAGGAATCGTATCTGTGGAGGTTAAAGATGACAAGACTTGAGTATGGACTTGCTGCCATTGTTGTACGTCTTGTTTACAAAGAGATGTTGCTGTGACAAGATGATTTCGAGCAATCTCAGACAGTGATGGGTTAATGGGAGTTACAAATGCTCAAGGTCTGGATGATCATGGACGATGAACTATGGAGTTGATGTGATGTATCGACCATGGAATTAACAACTGGTGAAGCATGGCAGCGATGGAGATCAGGTGATGGAAGATAACGATAATGGCAGAAATAGCATCCAAGCTCGAGAGATGATGGAGTTCGAGTAGAGTTGAGTGCCGGAAGTTGAGAAGGAAACAGAGAATGGGGTACTGCCATTGTCAGGTGATGGAGCTATGAAGAGAGTTTTGGTTGCTGCTCAGTCCCACGGAGATGGAGTCTTGACAAACTCAGATGATTTTCACGGAGGGCCTGGTATAAGTGAGTTGTTTCCGGAAAAGAACAAAATTCAGGGAGTTTGAAAACTCACTGATGGAGATGTATCCGAGGGTTCCTGACGCAGAAAGTGAAACTCAGGGACTTTATATTTTCACGGATAGTCGAATGTCCGTAGCTCTCTTGGGTCGAAACTGAAAATCCAGGGGAAAAGTATTCTCACGGAGGTGAGAGTATCCGAGAGTCTGGCGAAGTAAAGATGAATATCCAGCATAAATTATCGCTCACGGAGTGATATCTGTCCGCGGGAAGATTGGGGTGTGTTGTTGGTTCCATGCATCCGACAGTTATACAATGCATGCCTAAGATTTAATGGGCTGGACTTCACCAGTTTGTGCACGGCCCATTTAGCTGAGACTAATTCCTACTCACGGCCAGACTTGGCCAATGACTTATTTGAGCTGGGTTGGTGTATTTTTGACATGACAGTGACGTACTTGGGGATATTTGGTTAGCTTTGGCAACCATTCGACCGGGATTTGATGCACGGGCACAACTACAATTGGGACACCTATATAAGATAACTTCTAATATTTTTGAGAGATATCATATAATCTTTTATCAAGTTTTGGAGAGAAGAACACAAGGGAGAAAAGCTAGGGTTTTGGAGCATTCTTCATTACCGTAACTATTTCTTTTGCATTATATAATATGAAAATCATGGATTTTGTTAGTACCATGAGTAGCTAAACTTCTTAGTGATTGGGTATGAATTCTAAGTTCTAGACATGATTTGAGTTATTATATAAATCTATTTTGAAGTTCTTCACATGATTATTGATTGTTTATACTAATTAGAATATTTATGATTGATTGATAGATTGATAGATTGTTTAGGTGGCCAACTGAATTAATTTGTTGATTCAATCAAATGCTAGTATTGAGTTAGGAGATAAGTAATAGTCGAATAATTCATACAAAAGTAGAGAACACAAGACCTTGCAGAGGGATTCTGTGTAGCGATTGTGTGTATAAACAACACTAGAAAGTGGACCTTGAGATAAGAGTCTAACTACTAGGATCAATATATAATTCACAAAAGATAAAGCATTCGGACAAATTACACCTTGAGTGAGCTACTACTAGGTGGTTTCAAGAATAGAATCTGGTATTGGAGAGCTTAGGTACCCGGTGATTTAAGGAATTTAGGGGATATCACTGAGCTAGCTGTTATTCCACGGTTGGTAATAATTTGTGATTAATTGTATTAATGGATGAATATAATAACTTGATGACGGTTTAGTAACGAAGAAGGATTACTTGATCATATTTCTCTCCATTGCTTGCAAACTTTATTACTTTCAATTGCTTTGCTATTTACTTTGAATCAAAAACAAACCCCCATTGTGACACTTTTTGACAACTAAATCTCCCTGCTCTTCGTGGGAACGAACTTGACTTCCATTATATTATTTTTAATTTAGTGGAAATAAGATATTAATTTGATTGCACCTACGACACGCATCATATTATCATCATCATCTCGATCTAATAAATAAAGAAATATTTCTATTTCACTTGCTTGATAATGTCTTAGAATTGTTGTGTTCATCATTTGGGTGTGCTACTGGATTTCCAGTAGTTACATTTTGGCATCCAGAAACATGGAACTTAGGTTGAGAGTTTACTCTCACCTGAGATATACAAAAGGAGTTGAAGTTGTTCTTGAGTTTTGTTGTTGAAATATTTTTATAAGTTATTTCTCATGAAAAATATGGTTCCATAAATCTTAAAGTTCTGTTCATGCTTGAGATCTGAGAGTTAGAATAATTTTTGAGTTCATCTTGAAAAGTTCATTGAGATTTTGGGGAGAAAATTCATTCTAGAATTCATAGAAAAGTTAATCTTAGTAAAGGATCATAAACAACCGGTTAATTGAGAGTTGATTCGTCAGTATCAGTTGACCTCGATTGATGGCAAGAGTACCAAATCGAGCAAAGCGCGTAATAGCACCAAGGAGAAGCAAACTTTTAGAAGCAAGAAGATGAGGAATAATGGAGATATGAGAGAATTCAACCGTAAGAGGAAGACGAGGTGCACCACAACAGCAGAATGATAATCCAAATGAAGATATGTATCGAGAAGGATCAGTTCATACAACTGATACTGAGACCGAACCAGGCGAAGAGCATGATCATGAAGAGGAACAAGGAAGGCAAGAGAATATCGATGAAGAGAATATGACAATGGAACAGTTGAGAAAAAGGCTTCGTTAGGAATGAGAAAGGGAACGAGATCTGGTAGAGCAAAGGCAGAGACTCTCGAGATAAAATGCTAATTTAGTACTGGAAAATCACATGCTCAATGAAGAAAGGACAAATAATGATTTGCGAACGAGAACTGGTGAGTCCGAATCAAGGATGAGTAGGAGACGACTGCGAACTAGAGATGATACACTCAATGAAGAGAACGAGGAAGAAAGAGAACGAAGGAGGAGACGCCGAAGAGAGGATAGTGAGGAGAGATAATTGAGGAGAGCGTTAGAAGAAACTAGGTGGGAAAATCAGAGGCGAAGGTTCGAAGAGGAAAGGAGACGCGAAGATGAAATAATATACGAAGAAGAAAGGAGACGCGAGGATGAAAGAATGTACGAGGAAGAGATGAGGCGCGAAGAAGAGATGAGACGCGAAGAAGAAAGGAGACGCGAGGAAGAAAAGAGAAACGTACGCGAAGAAGGCGGTGGAAATCTGAATCAAACAGTCTTAAACGAACTGCGAGATATGAGGAACCTGATCAATAATCCACGGATGGGAGGACGAGTGCAACTCACAGAGGCAATAGAGGAAGCTGAAAAATCACCATTCGCCTACGAAATACTGCAGGCGAGGATCCCTGCGAGATGCGCATTACCAACTTTTGGAAGCATATTTAGCGGAACAGAAAGTGCAGTGCAACACCTGAGGCAATACACCCTCTCACTAATGGAATGGGGACGAAATTATGCCGTGATGTGTAAATATTTTCCAGCGAGTTTGAAAGGAGAGGCATTGGCTTGGTTTGACGGATTTACGGAAAGGTCCATCTCTTCATTCAGAGGCCTGCAAAGGATGTTCCTGACGACTTATATAAGCAACAACATGTTAAGACCAGGGATCGAAACCCTGTTCAATTTGAGGAGAAGACAAGGTGAAAGTCTGCGAAATCTGGTAACGAGATGGAGAACTGTTTGTAGTGAACTCGCTGGGAGAGTGGATGAAAGAAATTTTATTTTGGCCTTCGTGAATGCCCTGATCCCAACTGATCTCTTGTACACCCAAATATTCATAATAATAAATTTTATAATAATGAATGAATCGAGGGAGTATCAAGAGGATTATATAGCACTGGAGGAAAAGCAGAGAGAAGTTAACGAAGTCCCGTCAGCCCCATCAAAAGAAGGAACTTCGTGTCTCTTACCACGAATGACACATGTAGTAACCGAGACAAAGAAACTATGAACCGCGAGGCAATAACTCGGGAGGTCAGCGAAGAAATAACCAAGGTCAAAGATCTGGAGAAAGAAGACCAAATGTACCATCATTCAAAGACGTGAAGCTCCCCAGGATCAATACAACTGTAGAGAAGGTATGGGAGGCAATTGTGTTAACTGAGGAAATTCCCGCTCCACCAAACTTAGGGATGGAACCACCTCCAGGAAGCAAGAGTCATGAGTTCTGCAGATATCATATCGTTTTCACGGGCACCATACGAATAATTTCAGAAACATACGAAGATTAATACTTCGTTTAATGGATCAAGGAACGCTCACACACTCTTTGGAAAATCAGGCACCACTACCTCCACCACCTCCTCGTGAAAATAATCAAAATCAACAGGTTACACAGGTGTACCGAATTAAGATAGATATGGGGCACAAAGGTTGAATTGTAATTCCATAATACATTCTGCGAATCCAGAATTTTCACGATAATGTGCTTAAGAGGGTACATAAGAGGGACTTTGACGGGAATGAAATATTCATCGTTGCGAAGAAGGGACCATTGGAAGAATGTAAAAAAAGGGAAATTTCCTTTTCAGCACTGGATGCACCCGAAGGAGGAGCTTCGCATACAGATCCACTAGTTATAACCTTAACCTTTGGCAAACACTCATGATGGGAGAACGATCCTACTAGAGACAGGAAGACGTGGGCGATGGACAGGATCTTGGTAGATACTGGAAGTTCGGTTGATATTCTTTTTTATAACGCATTCAAGACCATGGGTTACAAAGATTCTGATCTCGTTCCATCCACCTACAATATATATGGATTCAACGGAGTTGCATCAAAACCAAAAGGCGAGTTGGTTGTGAAGATCTTCGCGGGAGAATTGGAGACGGAAGTTACTGTTTGCGTGGTAAATGTAGATTCACCTTAAAATTACCTTATAGGCAGACCCTGGATCCATGGAATAAAAGGAGTACCATCAACCTTTCATCAAGCAATCCGATTCACAATTCCAAGCGGGATTGGCGAAATAAAAGGAGATCTGAAGGATGCGAGAGATTGCAACGAGAAAGATGTTCATAACTACGAAGAGAGATTGAAAAAGAAGAAAGAACAAAAGAAGAGAGTGTTGGAGGCAAAGAAAGAAGAAGAGCTGATGGTATACATGACCAAAGCAAAGGAAGGATGGGCAATACCTAGTGATATTCCTGAGAAAGAAGGCGATTCTTTATAGCAATTAAAGGAACCATCTCCACTTGGTGAACCAATTATGAACTTCGCAGCTGTGGAACCCACGAAGGAAATAAATTTGGGGAGCGAGGAAGAGCTAAAAATGGTGAAGATTGGGACAAAGATGGAGGCAGACGAGAAAAAAAAGTTAATAAAATTACTACGAATTATCAAGATGTATTCGCTTGGAGTATGAACGAAATTCCAGGGATTGATCCATTGGTTGCTTGCCACAAATTAGACCTGAACCCAGCGGTGAAACCAATAAGTCAAAGGATAAGGAAGATAATGACTACATACCACGAACAAATAGAAGCAGAACTTCAAAAAAATGAAGGACTCAGGGATCTTAAGACCATCGAAGTATCTGGATTGGATTGTGAGCATGGTGATAGTGTCGAAGAAAAATAAAGGGATACGAATATGCATTGACTTCAGTGACTTGAACATTGCCTGTCCGAAAGACATTTTCCTTTACCCAACATACCAAAAATGGTGGAGTCAGCATCATGGTATCATCGGCTTCCTTTAATGGATGGATATTAAGGTTATAATCAAATATCGCTCGCAGAAGAAGATAAAGAACACACAATATTTTTTGATCCTAGAGGGTTATATTGCTATACGAGGATGCCATCTGGATTGAAAAATGAGGGAGAAACATACCAGCGAATTGTAGAAAATATTTTCGCCAGATGGGTGCACACAAAGTTGGAAGTCTACGTTGATGATATGCTTGTGAAGACCATGGAATCTGGAGATCATGTGGAAGATTTGAAAGAGATTTTTGAACAAATGAGAGTGTATAAAATGAAGATAAATCCAGCGAAGTGTATCTTTGGAGTTGAATCAGCAAAGTTCCTGGGTCACATAGTCTCGAAGAAAGGAATTGAAGTGGATCCTACTAAAGTTCAAGCAATATTAGATATGCCATCCCTAGCTACCATAAAAGATGTGCAAAAACTGAACGGACAATTAGCAGCTTTAGGAAGATTCATTTCAAGATCCTCGGACAAGTGTAAACACTTATTCGATATCTTAAAGAAATGAGAGAAGTTCACATGGACACAAGAGTGCGAACAGGAATTAAAAAATATAAAAAAATGTCTCATCAAGCTATCCATCCTGCAGAAACCAGAACCCGGAGAAGAATTATTAATTTGTCTCACATCTACATCAAATGCTCTAAGTGCGGTATTACTTCGCTCGAATGAAGGAGTAGAAAAGCCAATCTTTTATATCAGCAAACCTTTTAATTCCGCTGAAAGGAATTATCCGAAGATCGAGAAATTAATACTAGCCTTGGTATATGCGGCGCAAAAATTGAGAACTTATTTTAAAACCCATAAAATCAAGGTGCTGACTAGAGTCCCAATAAAATCCGTTTTGAAGAACACGAAGAGAGTAGGAAGAATCGAAAGATGAAACACTAAAATTAATTAATTCGGGCTGAAATATGAAGTTCAAACTTCCACGAAGTCTCATATCATAGAGGAATTTCTATCTTAATTTCCCTCAGAAGAAGATGAAGGAGTAGATGAGATGATGGATATGGATGAGGAACGCTTAGACCCGGAGGACTTTCTCAAAGAAAATCATCCACGAAGATGGGAAATATTTGTTGATGGGTCTTTAAACAGTTCAGGAGGAGGCATGGGAATCGTGTTCACTTCTCCGAGAGGGGCGAGAATAGTTTACTACTTCCGATTGGAATATAAGGCAACCAATAACGCGACAGAATATGAGGCAGTGGTACACGCTCTAAGGATAGCTTATGAAATGGAGTTAGAAGAAATAAGAATAACTAGTGATTCGCAATTGGTTGTTCGGCAAATCGAAGGAAAATACAATGCAAGTGACTCCATGATGCATAAGTATTTACAACTTGTGAAAGAATATATTCTTCTCGTATACCAAGTGTAATTTGGAAGCACGTGTGCAGAGGAAATAACATACATGATGATGCTTTGGCTTTCATAGCTTCGATGATTGTTGACTCCTCAATTAAACACATTCGAATCGAGCGCCTAATGCAGCCATTAGTGAGCAAAGAAGATGAGGAGATGAAGATCATGCTCGTGGAAAATGAAGAAGCAGAAACAGAACTAAACGACGAATATTGGCGAACTCCCATTTATAGGTATTTTGCGAAAGGAGATTTACCTCGTGATAGATTGAGGCGAATAAGATTAAGAGAAAAGCCACGAATTATGGATTGCGAGAAGGAATTCTGTACCGAAGATCATTTTTGGGACCATTGCTGAGATGTCTATCACAAAAGGAGGGATTATATTCCTTCGTGAACGCAGGAATCTGGGAAGGGCCACCCTTTGAGCGAATCACGAACTCATTCGCAATGCGGATTACATTCCTACTTAGTTGAAACACACCTCGCTAAAGCTTGGTCAGTATCTCGTAGAAGAGGGGATTCGCCGGATCGTACAGTGGAAAAGGAAGGCCTGCTCTCAACTGACCTGCTGTGATAATGATTCTGGTAGAAGACCACGATTCAGACTGAATCCACCTGTAATTCAACTCCATGTTCTTGGATGAAGTGATGGTGGGTAACAGATGAATCGACCGCCGGAGTTAGGGTGAAACCTTTTTGCTCGAACTCGGCTTGAAATTCTTCAAAAGTTTTAGATGATGTTGGAGACGGGGTTTTCTTGGGAGCCATTGATCCAGAAATTGAAAGGTTCTAAAGACTAAAAATAAGAAGGCGGTTTTAATTGAAGAAATTAACTGGTAATGGAGAAAAAAATAACAGCAGCAGCATAAAAGAAGATGAAGACTGAAAAATAATAAAAGTGAAGAAGAGTCGAGATATTTATAGTAAGGCAGTAAATTACCGGCTATGACGGGTCATCAAAACGGTGGAGGAAGTGGAACCGGTTATGGGCGGATACAAAAGATCGTGGGGACGTGGAAGCGAGAATGACGGATACGTGGCGGTTACGAATTCAATGCAAGATTCTCTTTCCATCCTTAATCCTTGCGAATGGAATGAGAAAAGGCAAAATGTAGGTACAGAAAACCTACTCGCCACATGGTCGAACGAGGCTGCACGAAATAGATGAGGAAATATTAAACGGAAGATCTCTCGTTAACCCCGAGGAAGAATGGCAGTGATAAGTCAAATCAAGTGTCAGAGTTACTTTTACGAATATTAGATATGCAAAGTGTACATAACCGGCGAGCGAGATAAAGACGATTGGGCGAGAAGATAGTTAACGAAGAAGAAGCTACGAGACGAAGTAAACCATAGCCTCAAACGAAGATGAATTTTTGCGCAAGAAATGGGACAGTTGTACCGACAAGATACCGAAGTTATCTTGGAAAAGAATGGAATAACTTTATTGAAAATGGCTTGGGCAAAGTATAAAGCAGAATCACATGAATTGTGTGATCTTTGGCGAAGTAAAATGAGCTGTACTCCACCAACTAAGTTTGCCTATAAATAGAGACCTTAGATCATTGTAAAAGGGATTGGATAATTTATATTTGGAGAGGTCATGTTGATAGAAAGTAAGTTAGGGTTCTTGTGAGTTTCAATAGTTGTAATATTATCATCATCATCTCGATCTAATAAATGAAGAAATATTTCTATTTCGCTTGCTTAATAATGTCTTAGAATTATTGTGTTCATCATTTGGGTGTGCTACTGGATTTTTCAGTAGTTCCAGTACCAGAGGTACCTATCTTAGTAGGAAACTGAAATAGAGATGCAATTTCCAAACCAAGCCACTATTCTGAAATCTATTTAGAATTTGAGATCATTCCTAATTGAGAGTTTAAATTTACAATAATTTGGAAATACACGTCTAGCTAATTCTATATTTAAGTGTTTCGAAATAGGAAACCCTAATTCCTAATATAACAAGGAAGAAGTATTTATTGTTGTACAAGCCATGCTATATAAATACACGCCTCTTAAGAATTGTTTTTACCATCATACTTCTCTTAAGATCTTTTTTTTTTTTTTTTTTTTTTTTTTTTTTTTTTTTTTTTTTTTTGGTACCATAAGACATAAATCAAGGATGCCAACACAAAACAGTTTTAATGGATGTGAAGCACATATAATTTGTGTAAACAGATGTGGGTTTTTCGGAACAACAACGAATATGAACTTATGTAGCAAGTGTTATAGGGATCAACTCAAGGCAGATGAACAATCTATTTTAGCCAAAGGTGCTTTCGAGAAATCTGCAAACCCTAAAAAGGCTCTTACTTCCCAAGTTGCATATGAGACTACGGCTTCACCAAGTTTAGCATCATCATATTCAGCAACATCTAGTAACGGAGAAAGTGGTACAATAGCGAAAAATAGATGTTTTAGTTGTAACAAGAAACTGGGATTGATAGCGATCAAGTGCAAGTGTGGACCAGTATTCTGCTCGGCTCACCGCTACCCTGAGAAACATTCATGTGATTTCAACTACAAGGGCGTCGGAAGAGAGTCACTTGCAAAATTGAATCCTCAAGTCAAGGCGGACAAGATGATTGACAGATTTTAATCCCAGATATTATCTCTGGGGTTTCGTTTTGACAGAATATTGTATTCTTCAAATAATTCTTAATATTAATTTTTGATCTACGAAACACAAACATCCAATCTGAATTTTGAGCAAAAAGAAATCCATTCAACCACAACGGTTTGTAGACACCACCAAGAATGGAGCTCGAAATCTTGTTATTTCTATTTCCTCTCAAATTCCTCAAAATACTAAGCTTGGAGTCAGAAATTTAAGCCACGAATTATTTTATTTTATTTTTATTTTTTTTATTTTTTGGAACCAAAGAACTTATTTATTAAACAGAAATAGAAGTTACATCTTTGTCTAAATGAGGAGTTACCAACAGAGGTGGATAGACCACCATTCCTCATTAAGACAAGATTTCTAACTAACGACTTTTGCTAAGGCAAAGACTTATTTATTACAACCTCTATGCACACATAAACACACGGCCAAAAAGGGTTAATATTACATAGGTTTACACATTCCTTAAGAAGAGGTGAGCTTTGATAAGGAGGAGGCTTAAGAAGAGGTAAGCTTTGATAAGGAGGAGGAAGTTGTTATATATATTGCAAACTGTAGTTATCTGTACTGCCAGCTATAAACAAAAGATTAATGGAGATTTATTCAATCCCATATTCCCGTTGCCCAAATTTGTTGCAAACCCCAAGTCTTGCTTAGCAAAATCCACCAAAGACGGTTATTGCTGCTCGAGAGTAGTAATGAAACATGAAAAGAATGAATTTATAAACACAAAACACAAACATATTCCTCCTAATAGTAGGACCTAGTAGTACAATTTAGAAATGATTTGTCTCTCAAACTATACCACGGATGTTCGTAAATTTAATATCATTGAAAAGCATTTTAAAACACTTACGTAACGAATATAAACATGAATATCAAATGATATAAAATCAATTATTAATGGGACAAAATCTAAAAGTAAATAGGTCGACTAATAGTGGTACGGAGGTAGTACTTTTTTGACAAACAACACGGGGTACCGTATGTTAACAATTAAAACAAAGATGCATAAGCATGCAATACTATACTTTCTCTATTATTAAAGTAGAAATTAACGATTAATCCCAAAGTTGTTGGGCTTTGGACACTCTAGTCCTCTCATCTCAAGCCTGGTACTAGGAGGTCCAAATTTGCAAAATTCAAAACGAGTTGATCCTTTAGTGAACGGTTTAGTCCAAAATGCACTTTTTTTGTGAAAAAATACCCATCAACATTTCTTCTTCATAATCGTTTCAGTTTCATTTGTCGAAAACTCGAAACTCGAAAGAGCTCTCGATTACTCCGGTTAACGACGACAGCATAAGATTTTGACAAAATTTCATTTCAGATTCGATTCAATGGGGAATGAAGAAGAGAAGAAGGAGAATCATTTAGAAGAGCCTTGGAGAGATTTAAAAGGAAAAGTAGTGATGGTAACTGGTGCATCTGGTATAGGTCGTGAGTTTTGTTTAGATCTAGCAAAAGCTGGTTGTAAAATTGTTGCAGCTGCTAGAAGAATCGATCGATTAAAGTCTATTTTTGAAGTAATTAATCAATTAAATAAAGAAGGATTAATAGATGTTGTTGCTGTGGAACTTGATTTGTCTACTAGTGGTGATGTTAATGATTCTTCTGTTCAAAAGGCTTGGGTTTCATTTGGTGCAATCCATGCTCTTGTTAATAATACTGATATAAGAGGTAATAATACAATTTCTCATTTATTTATTTTTTTTTAAATTTTTTCTTCCAATTTTTTCAAATACTTTGATGAGTGATTAATTTTGTTGATTTTCTGCTATGAACAAAGGAATTAGAAGGTGGTTGAAGAGATCGAGTTTGGTAGAGAACATATTACAATATGGTTTTGGTTTTGCTTATGTTGAATTGATACAAGGAAGGAGAGATGACATGGGTTAGAACAACACCACAACCTCATCACTGCCATCTGTGTTTATATATATATGTCTTTCTTTTGTGTTTATATATATTTGTATTCAAGGTTGAGGCATTCTTCTTGAACAATATGTGTTTGTGTTTCAATTATGATCTTCTTTAGTGTCTCTGACCATTGATTCAGTATTGGTTTTGATTTTTACTTTCAATGATTTGGTTTGCGGATCATGTTTTTGCTTTTAGGTGTCATCGTGTTACTAGAGATTAGTAAATTAAAGTCTAAGCATCTGCATATCATCTAAATTGCTTTGTTCAAAAGATTACATCTACAATAGTCTCATGCTTGTTGCGGCTACATTATCCATAAGCAGGGGGACTTGAGCAGTGAACACCAGGTGATGTTGGCTTTGATTGTTATGACCTTGAAATGTCTGGATTTGGAAATGGATGTAGATCAAGTGCTCACACTCTATCTCTGTCTCTCTACTTCTCTCTATCTCCGAATAAAGGTAATCTCATTTTGTAAGATTCATATTTTGCCTTAAGTTAAAAAGTATAAGTCTTCATCATGGTTGATGAATTTAGTTGTATACAATAATGCAAGAAGGTGAGTTTTTTTGTGCGGTTTAGCCGTTCATGCAAGCTTTCTAATGGTAGTTATGATGATTAATGTGATGGAAATATGTTAGGTTGTATTAGTATACTTATTGGTGATTCGAAAAATGTTAAAACATTCAAAACCTTGGTACACATTCAGTCTCTCACTGAGTAATTAAGAGAACATGGCTCTCGACTTTATGGCCCCATCATTACTGTCAAATGTTAGAACTTATAACTTCCACAGGGGCAACTTTCATGTTCCTTCTGACATGTACGTAGTTCATAAAACTGGTGGTAATAGGAGAAAACTCACCATTGTTACTCAAGTAAAAAAAACAATAGGTAATTCAAGGAAGAGAACAATGGTGAGTACTAGTAGTGACTTTGCTTACTTTTATTAGATAAACCTCCAAATGGTGGAAGCCATTTCATACCTCCTATCATCATGCTCCTCTTTCTCTCTCTTTATATATATCTATTAATCTTTCTCATGTGTAGTGTTTTAATATTTCTTGTCATAAGTCAAGATTTGTTTGTATAGCACCTGTCAATTTTTTTTTTTATGTAATTATATTTCTTGTTCTACTTGCGCATCTTTATAACAATACAGAACGAATGGGATTTGGAAAAATATACTATTGTACCAATAATAAATGGCATTACTAAATACAACTCCAATTAAACAGGCTGGCCGGCTTGAAAAAACAAAGGGTTATTCATTTCGTTTTCTATTACTATATATCAATTAAATCTAGATCAATTCCACTAATTAATCAGTAAACAAGTATTCTTGGTTGATACTCTATCCACATGCGAGTAATTTTCTTGGCTCTCCTTTTTATCCCAGAGGTCTCAAGGTCATCCAACTCCCAACTCTCCACTATATTTTGGACCTTCAAGGAAGTTGGATTTTGAGCTAGAACTGGTTATTCATTATTTCCTTACTTGATTATCAGCCACCCGTTTTTTTGTGTACGACTGACACCTGTTATCTTTGATAGGTATCTCAACGTTCTTACTGACCTAAACTGATTTGTTTTCGGGCTGTTGTACTAGGTCCGCGAAACAATTTTGGAGAGTCATCCGACGTCAATGACACAGCTGATTACATTTTTGGTCTTATGACAGTAGGTTGAGTCCAGTAGACCTTAGAATGGTAGTCAACGGGTAATTCCAGTAGCTCACTAGTTCAAAGAATAATTGGCAGCATAAGTCTTTTGATGTGATCCAAAACAGTTGAAATCTTATCCTAAGAAGATTTTTTGTTGCACACTAACGACCGGTGAGTGCAATTGTGGCCTTTTGCAATAATTGTTTTTTTTTCTAGTAGATATGGAAGATAGGATCATTTTGGTATATATACTTTGGGTACATACGTGGACAATTGTGTTATTTTTATTGTGCAGGCCAAGGCTTTGCAGGATCTAGAGATCTAGAACATTTCATCCATCCAGTCATGAGACAGGTATTTCCTATTTCATTTTTATGAGTCATGTGTCATAAGATCGTACCTTGGGAATTCAATTTTCATTTTACACATTGTGTTATTATTACAGGTTCATAGTTTACTGAAGGACCTTGTGCATAAGGCTGTCAGTAAGACTGTGGTAATTTCATATTGATTCTTGATGTGTACATAATTATACACCTATTGTTAATGTGTACATTGTTGTACACTTGTTGAAAGTTCATATTGATTCTTAGTGTGTACGTAATTATACACCTGTTGTTAATGTGTACATTGTTGTACACATGTTAATTGTTAATGTGTATATAGTTGTACACATGCTTCTCACTATACAAGAATCTTCTATTTTTAGATTTATTTGTTATTGTCTGTCTGTATTCCTAATGTGGTATGTGATGTTAACTCAGAGGGAAGCTGGTGTTGATGATGAAGGTGAAGTTATTGAGATATCAAAATGGGAATGTATAATATGGCTTGCAAAGGGTAATAATGTTCTGTGAGGAAGACTTTCGCTATTTCGCTAAATGTTTGTGAATGAGACTTTCTCCGCACTGATAATATGAGAGGTATGTTTTATAATTCTAATACGCTGGTATTCTTGGTATGATCTTAGTCAGTCTTACATATTGCTCTGAAGAATGATACCGTGTAAGCCTAGTGATCTTCTTAAATGCAATAATGGATGCTTTTCTAGCAGTTCATCATTTGCAGAGTTGCTGATTTAGCTTGACACGGTCTCTTGACATTCAGGTTACCATCCTTCTATAAGTGTACATATTGGTGCACCTGTAATACAAGTGCGCACCTGCAACAAGATGAGTAAAACACACGCATAGTAAAGTCCTTGCTATTACTTTCGTCAAGTCATAGTAATTTCTGTCACAAATGGCGGTTATCGGTGTCAATGGTGTAAAAGCCGAGCCGTGACTTATGATATTGACTCAAATGGTATTACCAGATGTTGGAAAAGCTCCACTTTGCTGCAAAAACTTCTAAACTGTTAGGCCGCATGAGCTTGCAGTTTTTACAAGGTAGGTGTATTTTCTTGTACACCAGTTATACGAGGTGCACATAAAAGTGCATTGTGTTTTTTGTGTTTGTTATATGAGGTGTATATGCTTGTACACCAGTTATAGTTAACTCTAGGATTCATTATATCTTCCTAGTGCTATACATTTGTTGTATTTTCCTCTGTTCTGAATAGGTGATGTTCAAATGGTCTTATTTTGCTGTTGAAACTTATTTGTGATTGGATGCAGACATAGTCGGTCAAAATTGTTGTTCCGAGGAAAACATTTGCACTACCATGAAACATGAAGGCATTTGGATCTCTTATGTTGCAACATTTTTTCCGCTAGGTTTGCGGCAAATATACGTGGACTGTGGTATCCATCCCTTAAAATAAGAAGTAGGAGTTCTAAACATCACTTCCATTTTCTTTCTAAAAGGTACATGATATTAGTTACATCAGCATATAGGGCTGAAATTTCTAAATATCGATATGTAATGTGGACCATGTCATTGCTTTCAACATGATTACATGCAGAATTTTCATTTCATCTCTATCTGTATCTTTCCATGGTACTTCACTTGAATGAGTATTTCTTTATCTTGATCGATGATGTTGTCAAAATTCCAGATTATTTTTACTGTGCACGTTCTTTAGTTTCCGGTTTGCTTCCGGCATTTATGGTTTCAGCTACTGTTGGTGCTGAGTTTAAGCTCCAAATATATGTCTAGATATTTCGATTGGCTCGCGTAACTCTCCTGAGTATGGAATCAGCAAGATGTCAAGCAACGCTTTACCGGATTGTCACCTGCAACATATAAATGGGTTATCTACAAGTTTAAAGTCACAACAGGGCTATCTACAAGATGTGTACATGTTTGTACACCAGTGTTACAGTGTAGACTAAGATTTTTAAAAAATGAAAATTATAGTCATATAGGTACTCTTTTTGTAGATCTCGGAAAGAAAGTTTGTCAATTTTGGATGAACGTTTGAAAGATAATTTGTTTTTCTTTAATATATAAAGTTTGTCAATTTTGGATGAACGGTTTGAAAGATAATTTGTTTTTTAATTATTTTTATATTATTTAAAAATGTCACTGACATCATCGTGTTATAGTCACTTTTGAACCTGAACTAAACTCAGAAATATTTGGATTAAATTGTAAATCGGGAAGGTTATATATGTATTTTTATATTTTAAATAACTTTTTTTGAACAACGAACTAATTGATTTCGCACTAGTAGCGTTTATAGGTGTTACATGATATTTACTAAAAATATAAATGTAAAGTTTAACTCGGGATGGACTAATTCGTATTTTTTGACGCCTTTTTGGACTAAACCGTTTTTTTCCATTATTAAAAGGGAGCCACTTCGATACGACGGCTAACAAATTCAAATACAAACCGTTTTCACAAGCCTGATTACTAATTTGTTCCATCGTCGAGCGGAGGCAATGCATATATTTTCGGAACAACATGAAGAGGGATCATCTTATTAACCGTAAGACCAAATGCTTCAGGCATGTCAAGGTCCTCTCTTTTGTCACCAGCAGGAAGTTCCCAGTTGAAGTAGTACAAGAGATTGGCAAGACTGTACTCAACAACCGTCATGCCAAATAATATTCCTGGACACCCTCGTCTTCCTGACCCAAATGGAATGAATTCAAATTCTTGGCCCATAAAATCGACGGGGTTGTTAATAAATCTCTCAGGGCGAAACTCTTCTGGGTCGTCCCGAAGTTTAGCATCTCTATGAATTTCCCACACATTAATGTAAACTATGGTGCGCGGAGGGATATCGTAGCCTGCAATTTGGGTACCCTTAGATGATTCTCTTGGACCTAAAGTGGGTAAAGGTGAATGTAGTCGCAAAATCTCCTTAACAATGCATCTCAGATAATCCATTTGTTTGATATCCTCTTCTTCTAACTTCCATTTGTTTCCCACTACTCTTCTCACCTCATCTTGAGCAATTTTCATCACTTTCGGATTTTTAATAAGCTCCGCCATTGCCCATTCCATGATTGTCGCTGTTGTATCGGTTCCACCCGTAAACATATCCTGTTAGTGACCAAAAATTGGATTGAGTTAATAATTGGTTAATAAATATATGTGATACGACATCTTAGGAAAAGATCAGAGGAGAGTGAGAGGTCTAACCAGGATTATTGCTTTGATATTATTTGGAGAGATATCTGGATTCTCCTTCTGAGAAAGGAGCAGAATATCCGTCAAGTCTGGTTTATTCATTTCTTCTACTTGGCCATGACCATCTTGTATTTTGGAATGACGAAGGAGATGCTCGTCAATGACTTGGTCAAAGAAAGCATCAAGTTCTTGAGACACCTTCTTAAGCTTACTTGTTAATCCACTAACAACATCCAACCAACCTAGAGATGGGAAGTAATCACCAAAACTAAAAGCTCCAATCAACCTGAAAACATCTCTCGACAGTTGGCCGAATTTGTTTTCATCAACACCTTCATACTTAGCACCAAGAGCACACCTTGAAACTATGTTGTTTGCAAGAGTCAGCAGTAATTTACTAAGATTAATTACTACTTCTCCCTCTTCCATTGAGGAACATGAACTCGATATCTTCTGGATTACAGCGTCGACTTCTTCTTCTCTCAAATTCTTGAATGATTGAACCCCCTTTACACTCAATATCTCTAGAACGCAAATCTTCCTCACTTGCCTCCAATATTCGCCATAAGGTGCGAAACCAATGTCAGTACAATAAGGCGTTCGTAGCGGTACTAGAAGGTCTATTTGCAAAGACAAGATCTTGGTTTTTCATTATCTCTTTTGCCATATCCACGGATGAAACTACGAGAGTTGGCGATTGCCCCAAGTGTAATAGCATCAATGGACCATACTTTTGAGAAAGATCTCGGAAGGATCGATGAGCTAATGTTCCTATTTGATGAAGGTTACCAATAATCGGAACCGTTGGTGGAGAAGGTGGTAGTTTATAAGTATTGGATGATTTTGATAATGAACAAACTCTGTGGATCTTAAACAGAAGTAAAATAGATAATGCAAGTATTAGAAATGAGACTGATAGTAACTGTAAGGTTGAATACTGTGCTATTGCTTCTCTTAACCATTGATGCAGTACCACAAGGAGAGATGGTACAGCCATCCTTTTCTTATCGCCTTGGTAATGGTTTATGGTCATGTTAGAAACCTACAAACTGATTTGTGTATATAGACAAATTAAGGTACTGTGTTGTAAAATTGAACAACGTTACTGGAAAATGAGCAGCCCTAATAATTGAGCAACATTGTAAAATATCTATTTTAACTTATAGAGGATTATGTGAAGTGATGAATGAACAAGAACGATCAAGCTAAAGAATCTGGCTAAGTTGAACATGGGTAGTAGTTGTTTTGGACTGATTTACCTGAGCTGGTCCATATGCACGATAGATTTGACCCTAAAGTGTACGTCAATTTTGTTTACAATGTGAGTTCCAGAGGAGCATCGTACCTTTGGGACAGATTGCTAGCTTTAAACCTTTCACAGTCTAACTTTAAATACGAATTGACCGCTGGACCTCTTAAATTGCTTCTACTTATCCTATGCAGGATGCTTCATCAGTTGATTTTATGTGGATGCGAGCACCGGTTTATCAATATACTGTTATGTTATTAATATGGTGAATTTGGCATATCATTATGTATCTGCACATAACATGCTATACATATGGGAACATTAATTAAAAACCCCTCTGTTTCAAGGTTTTACAAATACCCCTAAGAACTTCATAACTATCCCTAAAGGGTTTTTTTAAGTGGATAATGAAAATGAACTAGTACTTTTTTGGATAATGAAAATGAACTAGTATGTTTTTGTTACAGCGAAAACGTTAACTCAACTTCCTACTGGAGGTTGAATTGACTTAATATAATCTTAGATGTGCCAAAAACTATACCCTAAAAACTTAAAATATACCCTTTAGGGTATTTATAAAGTTCTTAGGGGTGTTTGTGAAGACCCATGAAAATGAAGGGTATTTATTTAATTCCCACGTATATATAAGCTGAATTTAAAAAAGGAAAAACAAGTGCAATGTTATAACAAAAGCTATAAACTGTACGTTGACATAATGAATTAGACCAGGTTTGTTCGCCGCCACCATTTGACGTGTATCATCCAGCCAAAAATTCTTCAGTTCAAGAAAACCCGTATTATATTGTTTCTTCAAGGTTTTATACCCTTTTTTCATAATCTATATCCACATCAAACTTAAATCCCCAGTTCCCTACAAAAAAAATGTGCAACCATGCTTGTAGTCGGAATGCACCATTGAATCAACTTTTACACGCTTTACTATAAGCTCAATGAAGTATTTGTTCATTGGTGGTTGCCAATAAGCGCCTGACCTTTTACAAGACACAGTCATCGCTGTACGCGTGGTTGAACTTGGAGCTCATCATCGAAGGTTTTTACTGCAACATCATTCATCGTCTCAGTAGGAGACATGAATGTAGACATGCAGTTTCAAAACCCACACACTATTGCGAATTCTATTGAGAATTTGAGATCCTTCCTAACTGAAAGTATAAATCAATAATATAGAAATACACATCTAATTCTATATTTAAGTGTTTTGAAATAGGAAATCCTAATTCCTTATCTAACAAGGAAGCATTAGTTATTGTACAACTATTATAAATAAGATAGACCATGGGCATGCAGCATGATATTTTAAATACACACCTCCTAAGATTTTTTTCTTTTACTATATTAGACTTAAATCAAAGATGGCATCACAAGACAGTTTTAATGGATGCGAAGCACATATACTTTGTGTAAACAGATGTGGATTTTTCGGAACAGCAGCGAATATGAACTTATGTAGCAAGTGCTATAGGGATCAACTCAAGGCAGATGAACAATCAATCTTAGCCAAAGCGTCTTTCGAGAAATCTGCAAACCCTAAGAAAGCTCTTACAACCCAAGCAGAATCAGTCGGCTCAAGTGATTCCAGTGTTGCGTATCAGACTACGGCTTCACCAAGTTCAGCATCATCAGATTCAGCAACATCAAGTAGTAATGGAGAAAGTGGTACAGTAGTGAAGAACAGATGTTTTAGTTGTAACAAGAAAGTGGGATTGACAGGGATCACGTGCAAGTGCGGATCAGTTTTCTGCTCGCTTCATCGCTACCCGGAGAAGCATTCATGTGATTTCGACTACAAGGGCGTCGGAAGAGAATCACTTGCAAAATTGAATCCTCAAGTCAAGGCGGACAAGATTGACAGATTTTAATCCCAAATATTATCTCCGGGATTTCTTTTTAATTTAATGTTTTTGTCGGATAATTTAATTTTTATTAAATACATATCGATTATCAAACGCAAAACATCTTATCTGAATTTTGAATCAAAACGAAATCCGTTCAATCATGACAGTTAGGAGACATCGCTTTAACATTTTCCTTACATATTTTTTTTTCCTTCTCTTTTTGGAGATTAGGATGCGGAAGCATGCAGTAACCTAGCAATGTATATAGGCAAGGAAACCCAAGCCCTTCTTTTTGTGTCAATAACCATTCACTGAATTATCACTCCGTATCTCCGTCACACCACAATGATGCCTTAAGCCAGCGCGAGTTTTGAAGTGCGCTAAAATTTAAAACTTGCAAAAGGATCTGATTGACTGGTTCATCGATGATGAAGCCCATTTAACCAAGTTTGAATATTAATTGTTTCATCTGAAATTGCTATTCAAACTTAAAACAAAGACTATGATATAATAGTTGTAGTGGAATTCTCTGGCACATGGTATTTTCTTAAATAGTGGATTCAATTCATGCTACGATCCCTTTTGCTTCTCAAAGGATTTGCATGTTCTTCGTTTTGACATATAATGTGAATTCTGTCTTTGGTCCAAACAAATTACGTTGTTTCATCTTTATCCATCGAAAAAGGTTTGACCTTTTTTTTGTGTAATTAGAGTGTGAGCATACCAATGTTTCTGCACAAGTTGAGGGTAAATTAACCTAGGATATAATGTTGGGATCTTGCAACAATGAACAGCACGTTAGATGTATCGAAAATAATATGTAAAGAACTAATGCGAAACAACTCTACCGAAATAACTTGACGAGGGCAGAATCACAGGTTCAACAAGTTGTCCTTAACACATTAGTTCGCGGGTATACTCGAGTTGAGTAATGCTAAACCCCTCACAACAAGATGTGTCCAGGATAAGACTGCCCGATATAACTTGAGTTAGCACAACGCAAGTTACCCTCTCTTCGAACTCAAAGCAACGGGGATGGAGGTAAAAACTTCTCGGAGAAAACCCTAGAATAAAAGAAGAATTTTTCGGTGTATAGAATACGAAATTTCGAGTTGTATTTAAAGGAGAAAATACTTGCAAATCAAGTTAGGTTTTGGTTTTCTTTAAAAAACTAGTAAAACACCTAAAAGGAATTTACCCATAAATAAAACTCTAAAAATATTTTAGGAATTAATTTCCTAAAGAAAACTCGCCCAAAAAAATAAATCCGAGTAGAAGAGGAACTTGGTGCATGGCATACGCGCATATCGCATGGTTCAAAATTTGTATTTTTTCCCACCCGCTCCACCCACAATGTTGTTTTACAACATATCCATAAGCATATGGCTATATAGTGGAGCTCCTTCTCTATTATACCCAATGTGGGACTAAAGAGAGATTCATTCACTCATAAAATGAGCAAGTATCCTTGGACCCTTAGGTCACTAGATCAAACCACACCAAGACCAAAATATTTTTATTAAAAACTCATTTTTCTCCAACAATCCCCCACATGAATGAAATCTCGAAAAACGAAAAAATCATAGTAAGGAAAATACCATTTAGGCAAAGGTGTCCATGAGGTCTTGAACCCTTACTTAGTGAGAAGTTACCTAACTACTAGCTAAACAAAGGAACCTAGTCTTGAACTGATAGCATTGGTGTAATTCGCGACAACAACCACACATGATATTCTCCTGGTGTTGCTAAGTTCGTGCCGTGTTGTCCAATTTGGCCCCGGGACATATCCTCGTTTCTCAAATGCTCTAGAGAATTGGCTCAATTCTCATAGGAAGCGCCCCACTTCCACATTCAGATAGGTGAGTTCCATCAAGAGTGTTACTGCTACACCCCACTTCAATCTTAAATTGAAACTATGGAACTCATTAAGACTTATTTAAAAGTCATCCTCCACATGCAGTCACACTATCACATCAACACCATAGGGAAGGGACAGAGAATGAAATTCTCTGATAGTGTTTACCTTTACCCACCATGAATTAGTTGTCTCATTCGAAACCTTGATCTTGGATTCTCCAACGGAAGGTTGAGTATCCTTCATGGCAAGTTTAATTATTGAGCCTAAGCCCCATCCCCCTCGATGCTTTACTAACTATCTCCTTGGACAAACCTTTCACAAAGGGTCCGCGATATTCTCCTTGGAATGCATCCAATCTATGGAAATAACGCCTGTTGAGATTAGTGTTTTCAAAGTGTCATGTCTTCTACGAATATGTATAGACTTTCCATTGTAGAAGCAACTCTTAGCTCTACCTATCGCAGATTTGTCACACACCGTGTATAGATATAGCTGGCACAGCCTATGCCGGAGAGGAATATCTTCTAAAAGTTTCTTAGCCATTCACCTCCTCTCCTCGCTTTATCTAACGCAATAAACTCCGATTCCATAGTGGAACGAGCTATACATGTCTGTTTGGAACTCTTCCAAGATACGAGCCACTTTAGAGTGAATACATATCCACTCGTAGACTTAGAATCCTCTGATCCTGTTATCCAGTTTGCATCGCAAAATCCCTCAAAGACGGCCGGATATCCTTTGTAATTCAAACTAAAGGTCATTGTGTACTTCAAGTACTTTAGCACTCTAATAAGTGCATCCCAATGTATCTGCCCTGGATTACAAGTATACCGCTTAACCTACTTACAAAGATAAGCAATGTCCGGTCTCGTACAATTCATCAAATACATCGACTTCCTATGACTCTCGAGTATTCAAGTTGGTTAACTCCTACACCCTTATTCTTCTTGAGACGACAATTAGAATTATAAGGAGTACACACAGGGTTTATAGATTAAACGATTAAATTTCTTAAGTATGGATTCAACATAATGAGACTCGACTCGGACTATAGCCATTAGAAGTTTTTCTAATCTTCATCCCTAATATGACATCAGCGGGCCTAAGTCTTTCATGTCAAAGTTCTCATTCAACAGCTTTCTTAGTGGAATTAATAACATCCATGTTTGTACCTAGTATAAGCATATCATCAACATACAAGCATACAATCACACAGGGCATCCTTGACAAGTTTAGTATAAACACACTTATCGATTCATTAATTCTAAAACCACTAGAAATCATCACATGATCAAATTTTTCATGCCACTTTGTTTAGGTGCTTGTTTCAATCCATATAAAGATTTAACCAGTTTACACACTTTCTTTTCACTAATGGAAGCTTCTTTCCACCACGAAGCTTCGGACAAGTCATGGCTTCTCTATAAGTCCGAGGATCGAATCGGCTAGGTATGTAATGCAACCAGGATAGGTTTTCTCGCCTCTAACCCTTTTACCTCTTCTAGGTTCCACTTCTGGTTCATCTTCCTCTAAAGGTAATAATTGACTACTTGAAGGAACATCTAGGGATCATCAAAACATCTCTTTCGAGAATCACGTTTCAAAGGAAAACAGCTTTCAAAAACTCAAAGCATCCCTAGACTCCATGATAGTATTCAACCCTATGTCGAAATTTCAGAACTCACAACCATAAACCTATGAGCACTAGAATGCTCAGATACCCTATAAAAACACAATCAACGGTTTTGGGTCCTATCTTATTTTTCTTAGGAGGAGGGATGCCCACCATTGCCAAGCACCCCCACACTTTGAAGTAATCATAAGATGGTTGTCTACCTTTACATAACTCATATGGAGTTTTATCTGATCCTTTAAAGGGTACTGTCAGATGTAATTGGCGGAGATTATAGCCTCCCCCCACAAATTCGAAGGTAATCCTGAACTAATCAACATGGCATTCATCATATCCTTAAGGGTACGGTTCTTACGTTCAGCTACACCATTGGACTGAGGTGAATAAGGAGGGGTAACCTCATGTATTATGCCATGTTCTTCACAGAAATCTCCTATAGGAATTCTGTACTCACCACCACTACGATCCAGACCTAATAGTTTTAATGGTAGTATTCAATTGGTTTTCGACTTCACTTTTATATATCTTAAAGGCTTCTAAGGCATCATCCTTCCCTCTAAGTAAGTAAACATGGCAAAGACTTCGTACAATCATCTATAAAAGTAATAAACCATTTCTTACCACCTCTTGTTTGAACCGACTTCATATCAACTAGGTCTGAGTGGATTAAATCTAAGGGTTTAGAGTTTCTCTGGACATTCTTATTGAATGATTTCTTAGCATGCTTAGATTCTACGCAAATCTCACACTTATGATATTTATCTAAAGTGAATTTGGGTATGCAGCCTACGCTAGCCAATTTATGCATTGATTTATAGTTTACATGACCAAGTCTACCATGCCAAACGTTCAATGACACACACATGTAAGCGAAGAATCATTCAATTTCAATTCAGACAGATGTTACATTAAGTTTATATAGACCCCAAGTCTTATAACCCTTACCCACATAATCATTGCCCTTAGTTACTATAAGTTTTCCAGACTCAATTGTAACTTTAAAACCCTTATCATCTAAAACAACAAGAAACAAGATTTTTGCAGATGTCCTGGAACATGAAGAACTTCATTCAATGTGAGAGTCTTTCCGGATGTGAGCTTGAGACCGACCTTTCCTTTTCCCGCAACCTCGATGCAGATGAGTTACCCATATAGAGTTTCTCGCCTTCCCCTACCCTCTCGGTAGGAGGTGAACAGTCTCTTCCCCACAAACATGCTTGGTAGCTCCAGAGTCTACCCACCAATCCATCACATTGGTCACCGAGAACTTAACCACCACACCGTAAAACTCCTCTTTGCTTTTCTCAACCAGGTTAGCATTCTTCTTCTTATCCTTACGTTGTCTCACAGGTGAACGCCATATGACCAAAAGATTTCCACACACCCAACAAGGACCCTTAATTTTAATAATGCTAGATTCGGTTTCTGAAACGTACCTTTCTTGTTAGGTCCATGCTTCGAGTTGCGATTGTTGTTGTCACCTTTTCCAGCTTTTGGATGGCTTATGTTCGGACATATGAGCTTTGTTAGACATGTCCCTTGCAGATGACACGTTCTTGTCTTTGGTGCACAACATCTCTTCCACTTGAATCTTCTTTCCCAATTCAACCATGTTGATCTCGCTTGATTTCATGCCTCGGCTTTTTCTTGTACTCCGACCAAGAAGATGGTAACTTCTCAATTACCGCGGACACTTGAAAAGTCTCATCAACAACCATACCTTCAAAGAAGAATCAGTTTAATAATTTGTTGAAGTTCGAGGAATTGATCAACAACAGACTTATCATTCGTCATCTTGAACTCCATAAACTTTGCCACCAAATTTCTTGCTTCCTGCAGTCTCGACTTTGGTACTTTGCTTCTAACGCACCCCACAACTCATAAGCAAATCAAGTTCTCTTTAGCATTGTAAAAATCATACACCGCATCTTCCAAACCGTTCATGATATGATTTTTAGCCGTAAAATTAGACCTCGTGTTCATATTGACCTCCTCCTCGACAAAATTTCAAAGATTGTACAAGTCATCACCTGGAACCAAGACATAGTCCAGTTCATGATGGCTCGAGATAAAACAAAGATCTTGGATTGCCATCTCTTGAAATCCTTTCCGTTAAACTTTGTGGTCTTTCTACATCGTTGATTCCCATTGTTACAAGGAATACTTAATGTGTTAAGATTGTTGGGATCTTGCAACAATGAACAAAGACGTTAGATGTATCGAAAATAATATGTAAAGAACTAATGCGAAACAACTCTACCGAAATAACTTGACGAGGCAGAATCACAGGTTCAACAAGTTGTCCTTAACACATTAGTTCGCGGGTATACTCGAGTTGAGTAATGCTAAACCCCTCACAAATAAGATGTGTCCAGGATAAGATCGCCCGATATAACTTGAGTTAGCACAACGCAAGTTACCCTCTCTTCGAACTCAAAGAACGGGGATGGAGGTAAAAACTTCGGAGAAAACCCTAGAATAAAAGAAGAATTTTTCGGTGTATAGAATACGAAATTTCGAGTTGTATTTAAAGGAGAAAATACTTGCAAATCAAGTTAGGTTTTGGTTTTCTTTAAAAAACTAGTAAAACACCTAAAAGGAATTTACCCATAAATAAAACTCTAAAAATATTTTAGGAATTAATTTCCTAAAGAAAACTCGCCCAAAAAATGAATCCGAGTAGAAGAGGAACTTGGTGCATGGCATACGCGCATATCGCATGGTTCAAAATTTGTATTTTTTCCCACCCGCTCCACCCACAATGTTGTTTTACAACATATCCATAAGCATATGGCTATATAGTGGAGCTCCTTCTCTATTATACCCAATGTGGGACTAAAGAGAGATTCATTCACTCATAAAATGAGCAAGTATCCTTGGACCCTTAGGTCACTAGATCAAACCACACCAAGACCAAAATATTTTTATTAAAAACTCATTTTTCTCCAACAATCCCCCACATGAATGAAATCTCGGAAAAACGAAAAAATCAGAGTAAGGAAAATACCATTTAGGCAAAGGTGTCCATGAGGTCTTGAACCCTTACTTAGTGAGAAGTTACCTAACTACTAGCTAAACAAAGGAACCTAGTCTTGAACCGATAGCATTGGTGTAATTCGCGACAACAACCACACATGATATTCTCCCCGGTGTTGCTAAGTTCGTGCCGTGTTGTCCAATTTGGCCCTGGACATATCCTCTGTTTCTCAAAATGCTCTAGAGAATTGGCTCAATTCTCATAGGAAGCGGCCCCACTTCCACATTCAGATAGGTGAGTTCCATCAAGAGTGTTACTGCTACACCCCACTTCAATCTTAAATTGAAACTATGGAACTCATTAAGACTTATTTAAAAGTCATCCTCCACATGCAGTCACACTATCACATCAACACCATAGGGAAGGGACAGAGAATGAAATTCTCGATAGTGTTTACCTTTACCCACCATGAATTAGTTGTCTCATTCGAAACCTTGATCTTGGATTCTCCAAAAGCAAGGTTGAGTATCCTTCATGGCAAGTTTAATTATTGAGCCTAAGCCCCATCCCCTCGATGCTTTACTAACTATCTCCTTGGACAAACCTTTCGTCAAAGGGTCCGCGATATTCTCCTTGGACCGCATCCAATCTATGGAAATAACGCTTTGTTGAGATTAGTGTTTTCAAAGTGTCATGTCTTCTACGAATATGTATAGACTTTCCATTGTAGAAGCAACTCTTAGCTCTACCTATCGCAGAGATTTGTTTGTCACGAGTGTATAGATATAGCCGGCACGAGGCCTATGCCAGAGAGGAATATCTTCTAAAAGTTTCTTAGCCATTCAAATCTCCTCTCTCCCGCTTTATCTAACGCAATAAACTCCGATTCCATAGTGGAACGAGCTATACATGTCTGTTTGGAACTCTTCCAAGATACGAGCCTTTTTCCGCTAGAGTGAATACATATCCACTCGTAGACTTAGAATCCTCGATCCTGTTATCCGGTTTGCATCGCAAAATCCCTCAAAGACGGGGGATATCCTTTGTAATTCAAACTAAAGGTCATTGTGTACTTCAAGTACTTTAGCACTCTAATAAGTGCATCCCAATGTATCTGCCCTGGATTACAAGTATACCCGCTTAACCTACTTACAAAGATAAGCAATGTCTCGGTCTCGTACAATTCATCAAATACATCGACTTCCTATGACTCTCGAGTATTCAAGTTGGTTAACTCCTACACCCTTATTCTTCTTGAGACGACAATTAGAATTATAAGGAGTACACACGTTTACTGATTAAACCGATTAAATTTCTTAAGTATGGATTCAACATAATGAGACCGACTCGGACTATAGCCATTAGAAGTTTTTCTAATCTTCATCCCTAATATGACATCACGGGGGCCTAAGTCTTTCATGTCAAAGTTCTCATTCAACAGTTTCTTAGTGGAATTAATAACATCCATGTTTGTACCTAGTATAAGCATATCATCAACATACAAGCATACAATCACACAGGCATCCTTGACAAGTTTAGTATAAACACACTTATCAGATTCATTAATTCTAAAACCACTAGAAATCATCACATGATCAAATTTTTCATGCCACTGTTTAGGTGCTTGTTTCAATCCATATAAAGATTTAACCAGTTTACACACTTTCTTTTCACTAATGGAAGCTTCTTTCCACCACGAAGCTTCTGGACAAGTCATGGCTTCTCTATAAGTCTGAGGATCAGAATCGGCTAGGTATGTAATGCAACCAGGATAGGTTTTCTCAGTTCTAACCCTTTTACCTCATCTTCCTCTAAAGGTAATAATTGACTACTTGAAGGAACATCTAGGGGATCATCAAAACATCTCTTTCGAGAATCACGTTTCAAAGGAAAACAGTTTCAAAAAACTCAAAGATCCCTGGACTCCATGATAGTATTCAACCCTATGTCGAAATTTCGAACTCACAACCATAAACCTATGAGCACTAGAATGCTCGGGATACCCTATAAAAACACAATCAACGGTTTTGGGTCCTATCTTATTTTTCTTAGGAGGAGGGATGCCCACCTTTGCCAAGCACCCCCACACTTTGAAGTAATCATAAGATGGTTGTCTACCTTTCCATAACTCATATGGAGTTTTATCTCGATCCTTTAAAGGGTACTGCTCAGATGTAATTGGCGGAGATTATAGCCTCCCCCACAAATTCGAAGGTAATCCCGAACTAATCAACATGGCATTCATCATATCCTTAAGGGTACGGTTCTTACGTTCACCTACACCATTGACCGAGGTGAATAAGGAGGGTAACCTCATGTATTATGCCATGTTCTTCACGTAAATCTCCTATAGGAATTCTCAGTACTCACCACCACGGTCGACCTAATAGTTTTAATGGTAGTATTCAATTGGTTTTCGACTTCACTTTTATATATCTTAAAGGCTTCTAAGGCATCATCCTTCCCTCTAAGTAAGTAAACATGGCAGACTTCGTACAATCATCTATAAAAGTAATAAACCATTTCTTACCACCTCTTGTTTGAACTGACTTCATATCAACTAGGTCTGAGTGGATTAAATCTAAGGGTTTAGAGTTTCTCTGGACATTCTTATTGAATGATTTCTTAGCATGCTTAGATTCTACGCAAATCTCACACTTATGATATTTATCTAAAGTGAATTTGGGTATGCAGCCTACGCTAGCCAATTTATGCATTGATTTATAGTTTACATGACCAAGTCTACCATGCCAAACGCTCAATGACACACACATGTAAGGTAAGAATCATTCAATTTCAATTCAGACAAAGGTTACATTAAGTTTATATAGACCCCAAGTCTTATAACCCTTACCCACATAATCATTGCCCTTAGTTACTATAAGTTTTCCGTGACTCAATTGTAACTTTAAAACCCTTATCATCTAAAACAACAAGAAACAAGATTTTTGCGGATGTCCTGAACATGAAGAACTTCATTCAATGTGAGAGTCTTTCCAGATGTGAGCTTCGACGACCTTTCCTTTCCCGCAACCTCCGATGCGTATGAGTTACCCATATAGAGTTTCTCGCCTTCCCTACCCTCGTAGGAGGTGAACAGGTCTCTGTTCCCACAAACATGCTTGGTAGCTCCAGAGTCTACCCACCAATCCATCACATTGGTCACCGGATTAACTTCGACACACCACACAGAAAACTCCTCTTTGCTTTTCTCAACCAGTTAGCATTATTCTTCTTATCCTTACGTTGTCTACAAAGTGAACTGCCATATGACCAAAAGTATTTCCACACACCCAACAAGGACCCTTAATTTTAATAATGCTAGATTCTGGTTTACGAAACGTACCTTTCTTGTTAGGTCCATGCTTCGAGTTGCGATTGTTGTTGTCACCTTTTCCAACTTTGGATGGCTTATGTTCAGACATATGAGCTTTGTTAGACATGTCCCTTGCAGATGACACGTTCTTGTCTTTGGTGCACAACATCTCTTCCACTTGAATCTTCTTTCCCAATTCAACCATGTTGATCTCGCCGTTTCATGCCTCGCTTTTTCTTGTACTCCACCAAGAAGATGGTAACTTCTCAATTACCGCAGTATTACTTGAAAAGTCTCATCAACAACCATACCTTCAGCAAGAATCGGTTAATAATTTGTTGAAGTTCGAGGAATTGATCAACAACGGACTTATCATTCGTCATCTTGAACTCCATAAACTTTGCCACCAGAAATTTCTTGCTTCCTGCCGTCTCGGCCTTGGTACTTTGCTTCTAACGCAGTCCACAACTCATAAGCAGTCAAGTTCTCTTTAGCATTGTAAAAATCATACACCGCATCTTCCAAACCGTTCATGATATGATTTTTAGCCGAAAATTAGACCTCGTGTTCATATTGACCTCCTCCTCGGATAAAATTTCAAAGATTGTACAAGTCATCACCTGGAACCAAAGACATAGTCCGATTCATGATGGCTCGGATAAAAAACAAAGATCTTGGATTGCCATCTCTTGAAATCCTTTCCGTTAAACTTTGTGGTCTTTCTACATCGTTGATTCCCATTGTTACAAGGAATACTTAATGTGTTAAGATTGTTGGGATCTTGCAACAATGAACAAAGACGTTTGATGTATCGAAAATAATATGTAAAGAACTAATGCGAAACAACTCTACCGAAATAACTTGACGAGGGCAGAATCACAGGTTCAACAAGTTGTCCTTAACACATTAGTTCGCGGGTATACTCGAGTTGAGTAATGCTAAACCCCTCACAAATGAAGATGTGTCCAGGATAAGATCGCCCGATATAACTTGAGTTAGCACAACGCAAGTTACCCTCTCTCGAACTCAAAGAACAGGGATGGAGGTAAAAACTTCCTGGAGAAAACCCTAGAATAAAAGAAGAATTTTTCGGTGTATAGAATACAGAATTTCGAGTTGTATTTAAAGGAGAAAATACTTGCAAATCAAGTTAGGTTTTGGTTTTCTTTAAAAACTAGTAAAACACCTAAAAGGAATTTACCCATAAATAAAACTCTAAAAATATTTTAGGAATTAATTTCCTAAAGAAAACTCGCCCAAAAAATAAATCCGAGTAGAAGAGGAACTTGGTGCATGGCATACGCGCATATCGCATGGTTCAAAATTTGTATTTTTTCCCACCCGCTCCACCCACAATGTTGTTTTACAACATATCCATAAGCATATGGCTATATAGTGGAGCTCCTTCTCTATTATACCCAATGTGGGACTAAAGAGAGATTCATTCACTCATAAAATGAGCAAGTATCCTTGGACCCTTAGGTCACTAGATCAAACCACACCAAGACCAAAATATTTTTATTAAAAACTCATTTTTCTCCAACAATCCCCCACATGAATGAAATCTCGGAAAAACGAAAAAATCAGAGTAAGGAAAATACCATTTAGGCAAAGGTGTCCATGAGGTCTTGAACCCTTACTTAGTGAGAAGTTACCGGAACTACTAGCTAAACAAAGGAACCTAGTCTTGAACTGATAGCATTGGTGTAATTCGCGACAACAACCACACATGATATTCTCCTGGTGTTGCTAAGTTCGTGCCGTGTTGTCCAATTTGGCCCTGGACATATCCTGTTTCTCAAAATGCTCTAGAGAATTGGCTCAATTCTCATAGGAAGCGGCCCCACTTCCACATTCAGATAGGTGAGTTCCATCAAGAGTGTTACTGCTACACCCCACTTCAATCTTAAATTGAAACTATGGAACTCATTAAGACTTATTTAAAAGTCATCCTCCACATGCAGTCACACTATCACATCAACACCATAGGGAAGGGACAGAGAATGAAATTCTCTGATAGTGTTTACCTTTACCCACCATGAATTAGTTGTCTCATTCGAAACCTTGATCTTGGATTCTCCAGTCAGCAAGGTTGAGTATCCTTCATGGCAAGTTTAATTATTGAGCCTAAGCCCCATCCCCCTCGATGCTTTACTAACTATCTCCTTGGACAAACCTTTCGTCAAAGGGTCCGCGATATTCTCCTTGACTGCATCCAATCTATGGAAATAACGCCTGTTGAGATTAGTGTTTTCAAAGTGTCATGTCTTCTACGAATATGTATAGACTTTCCATTGTAGAAGCAACTCTTAGCTCTACCTATCGCAGATTTGCTGTCACAGTGTATAGATATAGTCAAGCACAGCCTATGCCGTAGAGGAATATCTTCTAAAAAGTTTCTTAGCCATTCACCTCCTCTCCCCGCTTTATCTAACGAATAAACTCCGATTCCATAGTGGAACGAGCTATACATGTCTCTGTTTGGAACTCTTCCAAGATACGACGCACTTTGCTAGAGTGAATACATATCCACTCGTAGACTTAGAATCCTCCTCGATCCTGTTATCCAGTTTGCATCGCAAAATCCCTCAAAGACGGCCTTGGATATCCTTTGTAATTCAAACTAAAGGTCATTGTGTACTTCAAGTACTTTAGCACTCTAATAAGTGCATCCCAATGTATCTCGCCTGGATTACAAGTATACCCGCTAACCTACTTACAGATAAGCAATGTCTGGTCTCGTACAATTCATCAAATACATCGACTTCCTATGACTCTCGAGTATTCAAGTTGGTTAACTCCTACACCCTTATTCTTCTTGAGACGACAATTAGAATTATAAGGAGTACA